>CM073774.1:74229864-74829864 GCA_037158775.1 Hetaerina titia | reverse complement strand
AAAAGGACACATTAACTTTGAAAAAAACCTTCAAATTGCGAGACGGAAAAGAAAATGTTCATGCTGCGCTGTCGACCAAACGCGACGTCGAATCACCAACGCTTTTTCGATATTCGATTTACATATCAAAGCCCTTGAAGCTTCTCACGTCTTCAAACTTCACCACCAGAGCATTCATTCATTTCGAGAACAGTATTGGAATGATGACTTCCACAACACTGCCAAACAATCAGAGATAAATACTCACTTCCCCAAAACCTTATTTCACCGTAGGATCACGAGCGGAAATTTGCTTTGACGAACAGAGTAAATAAATAGATCGTGAAACTCAACCTCTGAACTCTGTGCCTTTGCCGCTTGAGCAACCGATTACGACGAGGAGGAAAGGGGATTTCATCGTCGCGAAGTTGCACTAACCGATGCGAAACGCTACGCTCATAATCCGTGCGCTGACTTGCAACAGCAATGATTGCATTCCCCTTTCTGAGGCATTTCTTAATGCAAAAAATATTAAGTCTCTCCGTTAAACTTGACAAATGTAACGTCGCGGACATGGGAGTTAAGGTAGATTGGCTCTCTCACCTATGATGGGCAAGAAGACGTTAGATAGTCCGGAAGGTCTCTTTACGACCACATGTTCCAATTACGTTTGCATCGTGGAGAGACAATAACGGAGCCTGTGGTTATTTTCCACCCCCATTTGTTGCGAGGGAAGTGAAAGCGGGGACGCAAAGACTGAAGTTTACACACACAAGCACGAGACTGAAGCACAAGATCCTTGCAGCAAGCTGTGCGTGCTGCAAAATACTGCATTCGAAGCAAAATTACTGAGATTCAAGCAATCACAACAAAGGGCTAAGTTAGAAAAGATGCAGCGTTTAATGAGAACTCAAAAAAAAACAAGGAATGCCTACGAAAACCCAAAAATGGCAACCATTGCCCTCGGCTTACCTTTCATTTTTGCGAGCGATCTTGAAGAAAACCAATCGAGACTTCCAGGGCCGGTTAAAATGGTGATGATGCGGAGAAATCCAAAATGTTAAACAGAACAAAAAATGAAATGATAATCCACCAGCTGCCGGGTAGGAGTCAACCGTCACACGAGAAGGGGAGGATGAGAGATTAGTCCCAGAGGGCAAACGCGAGGGACATAGGAATGATTGCGCACACCACTACTCTTTCACTGCGAGGTCCGAAGGAATGTAACAGGCAACCGAAGCGAAGATGCCGACCGAATAGGAACACAACTCGCCGAAGAGCTCCAGGGGCATTGGGGGATGTGGACCGACTGTTTGGGGGAAAGATGGGCTACGAAAGCAGCCTTCAACCTTTTTATTAAATGGCCACTGCACGGATTACCACACGTAAATTGCTTTTGTCTTGCTTCAACGATGCGTTACATGCAATCGGAGTGGCTTCCGAGCAAAAGACGATGGTTGAGGCGCTGCTTAACGGCGAGAGCTCACACAATAACACACTCGGAACAGATTTATAAAGTTGCAGCAGCAATAGTACCTTTTCTTTCCTATTATTCTTCACTCGAGACGGACGAGAGCGATCTCTTTAAGCAAAACTGTATCCCTCACCCAACACTCTGGGTGCCTTTAACACACTTGTTGTTCCACAAACACTTAAAACAAGGGAATGTACCACTTCACAACCTCAAAAAGAGGACCAAAGACGTTGCCAACACGACTCAATGACACGTCTTATGTATTATAACCATCCTCGAAAAGAAGACAAAAAAAACTTTTCTTGCTTAGGACAGACGTTTTGATTGCAACAACTCACGAAGACCGTCTCACGGCAAGGAGCGCTCGACAACACCGTCAATTGTTGTTTCTTACTCGCACGAGACTGTCAATACCTTCCACTCCTATTTTCCTAAAAACTTTAACTGGAAGTGCTTCCGAGGGGGAACAAATCCAGCCAGATAGATCTCACTTTGTTAAGTTTTGTCACAAAAAACATCCTCCGGAACAGGCTCGAATCGAAAGAGAGTCAACACGAAATTGATTCGCACTTCAACATTTCCTCAATGTCAAAAAAACCAATCCTCAAACACACGTTCACGGTACACGTCGTCGTCACGCAGACGCCTGATCACGACGACCACTTGCCGACCGTGGCGGGACGAAGTTTTCCGTGAAACACACGCGCGCAGTCCTACGCGCTAACCAACCGGAGTCCACGGAAGGACTGTACGGTTGAGAAAGAGCGGGAGAGGGATGATGGGGGCAGCACCGTACGGGATGGTAGGGGCAATGAAGGCGAAGAAGGGGCCCCTCGGGGTATGGGAGAGGTGGCGGAGAGAGGGAGAGTGAGTGTGGGAGAGGGGGTAGGAAGGTGGTGGGGGTCTGTGCGATGCGATGGGCGCAAGAGACTGTATGGGCGGCGAATAGGTATGAAAGGGATTGTGCGCCCACAAAACCAACCTGCTCGCAGGCATCTTCCCGGAAAAAAAAGGGCGGGAGGGACTGGACGCTCAGTGTCCCCTCCTCAGCTCATCGCCGCCGGCACCCGCAGATAAACAAAAGGGCGGAGGCTTTGCGTCTGGGGTTAGTTGGGAAAACTTTTAACCCGTCGGGACACAACGCAATTGTTGATCTTTCGGCTGGGAGAACAAAATCGTTGGGAAAGGACGGACGCTATTAATGGATATGCCAAACAGGTTTCTTACTATTAGATGGCTTACCGATTAGAGGTTATGCTGGGACGATCCCAGAAAACCACAACAAATCGCCTTTGACTTCTGAAGGATTTCCACACGCATCACTAAGTCTTTTGCTCTTCAGCGAGCAGTAGCCTCATCTGTTTTACAGCCGTCGACACTTTCCCTACATATCCGAGTCCAACACCACCTCATATTGATATTCAGTCATCATTGCTCGCATATGGATATAATTACCCAAATGTTTAAATTAGTATTTGTAATTCACATCCAAATCCGTCGACTACTATTTCGTGACCTCTCTCGCAGTAATGAACTTCCAGTTGTTTACATGCCCTTAACCACTTTTTATTCGGATCGCCAATGCCTTGGCAAAGAGTGAGATACACAGAGCAAATCCGCCAGATTCATGAAAATGCTATGATAAGAAGACGAGTGTGACAGGCCTTTTAAGGGAATCAGGCTGGGAGCCGCTTGAGATGCGAAGAGAACAATCAAGATAGAAACTTTTAGAAAGGCCCAGAACAAACGAGTTTAACAATGACACTAATGGAATTATTATGGCTCCACACTACTTCGTTAGATCAGACCATAAAGATAAGATAAGGGAGATAGATTCCAGTACAGATAGATACATGGACACATCCAGTACGGGATGATACACAAGATGATTTCTAAAAAGACATTACTTTATCGGACGGGATTTGACATACGGTTGTTTAGTAAAGAGAGTTGAGGGAAAAGTGAACGGATAGATCTATGTAGAAATATCAATGAACGTTGAAAAATGTTCGCAATTACCATTAAAACCAAGTTCACCAACTAGATTCTAATGTTCCAAGATCCAATATGGAGTGCCTTCCCTGCTGCTCTTCTCGTAGTTGCGATGCCAACAGTCGTGTCACACGGCTATTGAGGACAACATTTAAAAGTTTTATGGGAAGTTTTCACGGGGATTTGATTCACGATACTTCATAAATTTCAGAATTCAAATGTACGCTGCGGAAGGAAACTCTTCGTTTTACAGCCATTTCAATTTACAACATCAATTTAAATATCAAGGCGCAAGGATGAAATGGATTATCGGTCCAGGGCATTCAATTTATGAAAACTACCAATCATAGTTATGTCTTCTTGTCGAACAAAAATTCGGAGCAACTATTACAGTGCCTGAAAGATATTTGTCCATTTGGGGCTTTAAGTTTTGCCTAATTTGCGAGTTAATGGATAATGGCTAGACGGTAATGCCCCAGTATATTTCGAGGATACTTTGTCGTATGCAAGCATACTAGCCTGTACACCACGCATTTATCGTTGCGTTGACTGAATAATTAAACTTTTAGCCTCCAAGTTAATATATTCAATAACTTGGATTCGATTCATAGGGTTTAATTATTTTTAGCTTTCATCGCTACGTCATCTTTGACCTTAATTCTATGGCATTGCGGAAAATTGCATCCACATTATGAAAAAATATGAAAAATCATGTAAAAACGCATGATTTATGAGCTGCTCTCTGATTTAACTTTCCGTCACTTTGGGGATCCAAAAAAAATAGCCGTAGCACATATTTGGAAAACGGATTGGAATTACCATTATAATCTATTTAACGTCTAACTTCATAAAATCCGTGACGTATTCTGGGAAAAATGGTATGAAGTTCAGATGGATTACTTCATACCTTAGAGTGATTTTAAATTCATACACGTAGTCGCTTTGAAAACAACGAGAACTTTCGCACCGGGAAAAGTCACAAAAAGTTGAGTCGAATATCTCATGGTTCAGTGTTTGAGCTCAGTAACTACAGCGGCGACCCAATTGTAATACTACCCCACCCCCCCTCTTCTTCCCCACGGCCACGGATGCACCGAAAATCATGACCCAAATGCTCTCTAGAAGGTCCTCTAAGCACAGAGAACATGACGCACGAAGACAATGGATTGTATGCAAAATTTGCAGATGGAATATTTTCAGCAACTTCAGAATAAAAAAAAAGAAAGATGCGAAAATGACTAAAAACGAGCTCTCCCATCGAAATCACACTCCACCATAGGAACTCGACGCTTTATGGGCTACAAGTGAAAACGCCCTCGAGTGCTCACTGAATCAAAAGGACGAAAAGGACCAGTATCACAAAATACGCTTACAAATGGGAGAAAAGAACCCTACGCAAAAGAGACAAGGGCCCTTTCGAAGGACGGAAGCCATTGTTACATTTAAGTTTTGACGAGTAAAGGGGCACGAGTTAATTAACGCCCATTCAACGGGCGCAAGTGACGCTGAAAAAGAATTATTATGAAACATTTCAGGAGAATTTTCAAGCCAGCCATATTTGCACAGGGTTCAACAAACCTTACATTTGACGAACTCGATAACTCCGATAGAAATCATTCTGCTTCTTTTCTATCAATTACTACTGCTCGTAGGAATACATCTATCTACTACCCCGCAAGTCGTAGCAGGGACATGTGGCAGGGAGTGTTAAGTAGTAGCCAGCTATACTACGACTACTCCAAAACTTAAATCAACAAATTGCACCCAGTGATTCATCGATAGGTAGCATGGAAGGTGGCGACCGGACATAATTCATGCAACATCCTTTGTACATATTACAATTATTTTACGATACTCCTGGTAACTACTCCCCTGACTATACTTAGAAGGTGAATAAGGAAATCCATTAAACCCATTAAAATGGTGGTCACAAATGCAACGTAGTCACTAATTATCATGTAACATTCTACACAGGATGTACAATTAAAAAAATACATTAGATCTACAAGAAAAGAGGTGAAGTGTAGTAGTTGAAACTTAGATACTCGTATATTATTGAACATAAAACATTTTGTAACAATTAGTCTCAGAGTTTGAACACTATAAGATCAGCTGATATTTTTTAGTTACATGCTCTTGTGGGTATTGGCTATCTGAGTCCCTTTCTCATAACAAAATAAGTCGCTTTACAAGTCTCGTGAAAATCTTTAAATTTAATTTAAAAATTTTCAAATTCGCATACTGTTTAATGCAGGCATGGGATGTAGGTAGCATCATTTATTGCGAGCAGAAGTCACCGTGTGTATGTACACATTAAATTGTTAAGGAACTTACAAGAAGTTTTGAGAAACGGGACCCTCTCGTGAAATCACCATGTGCCATACACCTTATCGGTTCTTGGTGGGTGTAACACGTGAATTTCGATGAAAACTGAACAAAAATGAAAACAATGAAAATGAAATTTCTTCTTAAACAACCTCCCTGCGACGAAAAGTCATCATTTGTACAAAAACGATATATACACCCATTGACTTTGATTTCATGCTCCACCCTTCCATTCCTTGTCCCTCTCCGCGGGTGTGCCCTCCTCCCACCTGCAGCGTTGGGCCAGATTCCTCACCTTGGGTGGGAGAGAGTTTTGTGTGGAACGCTCTTGTGGTGGTGGTGTTTCGCCTGGCTACTTGCTATAAACTAGCTGGCACGTTCGTGATAGGTTTCTTGCTGCATCCTAGGGTGGAATTATTTGTTGTAGGTAAGCGTATGTACTTGCATGTTTTGGAGTGAGGATAGGTAGATGTGTGGTTGCATCCGCGTCGAATGATGGGGTGTTGCAATGAATGTGTGCACTGTTGTGGATTGGGGTTTGCATGTGTGTGTTGGTTTTGAATGCGGTGTTTCTTTTTTCCTTTTTCTTTTTTCTTTTTTTTTGGGTGGTGGCCTAACACCCCCCGCCACACGCCCTTGCGGCGGCTTGCGGGGTATTATGTAGATGTAGATGTAGATGATGTACACTTCGTAGAAATGTGTAGATTGAGTTGGTTTGATTTTAAAATTAAGTTACACTGTAATAATATTATCAAAAGAGCTGGTTAAAAACCTTAAAGTGGATATCAAAGCAATTCCTGTCAATCATATTGTTTCATATCGTATTGTCATAAGATTTTTAGTTCATTGGTGCGTTTATAACGGCGGTGGTCTCTCTAATTCTTCGAAGTTTTCCCCGATCACGTGAAAAGCCAGTCCTCGGATTCGAGCGGTTATTTTACGGGTTATGACTTACGTGAAGCGTTGAAAATGTGCGCGACACCCTGCGGCTGACATAAGGAGGACTCGAACGGGGAGTTTAGCGTGCGGACATGACGTAAACTTTTTGAGTTCACGACTTTTCAAGTCCTCGGTTGTGAAACGCGGGGAATGAAACGATTGGTTGCCAACCAACGGGTCTGTGGGCCGGGCCCATTGACATGGCACCGTGAGCTAGCTCTTACCGCGCTGTTTGTTTGGCCGGAGAGAGTGGAAAAGAGCATACTGGAGGAAGAGGGGATGGGGGCTGGGAGGACAGGAAGCGAGTGAACCCTGAACACTTTAGTGCCATTGAGGCGAACGGGGAAATAGGAATGACAGGCGGAAGAGAGAGAAAAGTGAGAGGAAGTGCGGGGAGGAGGAGTTTGGAATGGTGTGGTACAACGATGGGGACTATTGGAACCGATTACGATTATTTTTCTGGCAGGTGAGCAAAAAATTTGCTTGGTTCCTTCAAGGTCGGGCTAAACTTCTGCTAGTTCTTCATTTCGCAACAAAAAAATGCTCCAAAGAGCGAGCCAATCACCCACCCACGCATCGCTCAGTCTCATCCCACCTCCCTCCGTCCCACTACCTGTAAAAATCTTTAAAAATTTATCCATAAATCCTCTCCAAAAAGAAAATCCCACCGTTTCATTTCCCGCCCTCTCTTTTCGCCCTATCCCACGAAAATCTACAGGATCCCCCTCCCCCACACATATACGCACACACACCACACAAAAAAAAACTCCCCCCTTTCCACCAATCCCGCTCTCTCCCTCCCCGACCCCACCCCACGTACCTAGCGCACTCTCCCCTCTCCGACATCTCGCTTCACGAGAGCGACTGACGCGGCGTTGCCGGAACACGTCCATTCTCGGGGGAGGCGGCGTTGCCACTTCGGACACCCACCGGCTCTACCTCTCTCCCGCCTGCCCCTCGCCCATTCCCCCGCCCTTCGCTCCCCTCCGAAAACCTAACCCGGGAAAGAAAAAAAATTAAATGGAAAAAAAAGACCACACACTGATTGCGACGTTGCTGCCTCTGACCACCGCACGCAAACACACGCTGACAAACTGATCCGACCGGGATACTCTTCAGTCTTACTTCTTCCCTCTCCCTTTTTCCTCCTTCGTCCTCCTCTTCCTGCTTCTCCTTTGGCCGCCTAAAACCCGCGGGTGTGTAGGGGAAGGTTGGAGCCATGCGAGCGGCATTCACTGAAAGGCCACAAACTTTCCGAAAGGGTGAGAAAGGAGGGAAAACGAGGAGCAGGAAGGGTGGGGTTGAGAGACGGTCCCTTAGGTGGGACAGGTATTATCTGTGGGCAGGGGTGGAAGGGAAGGCTGACGGAGTGAATAAAATACACGCTGAGAACCCCTCTTGTGTCCTCGCAAAAAAAAAAGACGGGGGACAACTCGACGGCTTTAAAATTCGGATGGCTTTGTCCTTTACGTGAAACTAAAAGTGCTCTAATTAAGCCCGTCGCTAAGAGGCCAAAGAGGCAACGTCCATGAATTATGGTCGTCTCAGAATGGCAACGGAAAGTGTTCATCAATCAACGCAGGTAAATTCAACACCATGTTGTAACAACTCCACCAGATGAAAAGCCAAACGCCAACGCCATGAAGGGCACCGCACGCAACCACTACCACCGACATTTGTGAGTCGAAATTCTTAACGTAAACTAAGGAAGTGAAATATCTGGGTGCCACCGACAAACCAGAGACTGGGTGGCGGAAACTGCGAGCCAAATATGTTGGCGCATTAATTAATCCAAGGAGAATGATTTATTCCTTCGAATTTCAACAAGCATAATTTTTAATGGAACAAAAGTGAAAGGTATCACAGACATCCTTTGGAATCAAGACAACATACAAAAATGTCGCAGGTGCGAATTACGCTTGAGACTTGCGAATTTGATGTATCCTAATGAATTATGTGTGTATCGTAAATGGGGGATGAAGAGCTCTTTTCATATTTCGCGTTTTGCTGATCAAGGAAATACGTTTACGTATTTGCGCGGTCTAGTAATGTCCATGAAGTATTATCACGCTCTCCGCAAGGACAATTTCGATGGTAAACTCTTGCATTTGGTACATCAAGGTGATTGAAAATTTTATGGTAGGTAGGAAAAGGCCATTTAGGACTAAAACTAGAGTAGGTAAAACTGTTCACCTCTGAACAAAGTTGACTTTGATTTGGAACATGGTTTTGTATGACGCGGAAACATGATTGTTGAAGCAAGACGATAGCCGTAGATTGCAGGTTTTTGAACTGTGAATGTGGATAAGGATGGAAAAGGTGAAATGGACAGAAAGTTAAACGAATGAGGATATACTAGGCATAGTGGGGGAGGAGAGGAGATGATTGGGGGAATCCAAATGATTCAGGAGAGATGAATGCGCTGCGTTTTGATTGGCAGTGAGATGTCGAAGACTGTGATAGAGGAGAGAATGTTAGACAAGTGAGGATGGGGTAGAAGTAGAATAGGCATAATGGACAGTATGAAGGGGGGAAGGAAGTATGCGGAATTGAAGAGGAGTTTCAATTAGTGCCGGATGTCAGGTTGTGTTTCCTTGCAGTGGCAAGGAAATTTATCGTCCCCGAGCCTGTAGCCATCCAAACCTATCTTAACCCGTAGAGTATTTCAAGGATATTAAAGGAAGCAACTAAAGTATACTGATAAAGGAAGTTATTTAGAAGAAGATGGACAAAGTAGTATGGATATTAACTTAAGTAATTTAGAAACTTAAGTAACTTATAAATTGGGTAATGTGAAGAAGCTTTTACAAAGAGAATCTAGTGATGCACCTTGAGTGAAAATATAAAGTATACATATATAACCAATGAAAACTTTACATACAGACCACAGTTCCGAATGATTCAGAAACTTGGTGGTTGAGACTAGAGAATAATCGTAGATTATCGGTTTTAGATACAGACGGAGGCTCTTGGATGGCATTCTAAGGAAGGATAATAAATACAGGAGATTGAGAGAGGCAATGGGATACTGAAGACGGTGATGGAGGGGAATACTAGAAAAGCGAAGTTGAGGGTGAAAAAGAATTAGTAGTAAAATTAATGGAATTAAAGACGGTAGGAAGTAAGCAAAACTTAAGAATGTATTGTAACATGTAGAATAGGTTTTGGGGATGTTTTCTCCCGTTTTTGTTTAGAGCTTGGGAGTGAAATTGTGAGAAGTCCTAAGCTTCATCAAAAATTTACCTTAAACCATTAGACTCCGACTAAAATTATGTTTTTCATTAATAATTAGAACCAATATTCAGCTTTCAGAGTACATGTATTTATTTGGGGTCGTTTTGCGTGGAACCTAAAAAGTCAGCTCTATCTTGACCGGCAAGCGACTCATATCAATAATTAAAAATATCCCTTCCTTTATTAGAGTAAAAGTTTTACTTCAGTACTTGAAAAGATACCAGGTAAGTCCCTAGCTCGGTGATAATGGTCGTTCGTGCAAAACACTGGGATGTAATAACGTCCAGCCTTCAAGAGTTCTCATAAAAACTTACAAAGACGACTTATATGCAATTTGCGGCAATATTTATATTTACATATTTTTGGAATGTTTAACACTTTTAATTACCCAGGTGCCAAAAACAATTTAGATTTATGAAAGGTCTAACCCTCACAGCAGGATTATTATACGGAGAGGAACTATTTTAGAATGCTAACATAATTACGTACGCTTACATTAAATGGATTCACTTGCAAGAAGCTGCAATGCAAATTGTGATCACATATAATAGAAAACCGTAGTCATCCCTTCTCCATTATTGCTGTGAAAATTAATAATCGCGTCAATATATCAAACGAGGAATGAGAGTAGCAATTTAGAGTATCTGAATACCAAAGTTGTGTTTGATATATGAACATTAAATAATAATTATTAAGTTTATTACACGCATACAGCACAACAAAAGATTGACCGAAGGCGGCATATGCAGAAAATCTTTATGTCTTGATGGAATGAGTTATTTTAAGTTTGTTATTACAACGAATTTCCCACAACATGACAAAAAAATGTAACATTTAACAAATAACAATTTAACAAATTGAATTTAAAAAGTGCAATGGCAATTAAAAAAAGAGCAGTGAAAATGTTAAAAGGGCTCCATTATTCCACAGAGTCAATTTCATGAATTAATAGCCGAACACCTCGCACGAAGCGATTTACTCTGTACGGCGTCGCTATCTTACGGCAAAAGACTGAACTACGAGGAGCCACAACAAGTCGCGGTTTCAGTTCCTGAATTTAAATTAAACTTTCGGCAGTATATCGTAGAAAGGTCCATTAATTGAGGCTGAGAACGAGAAAACTGATACCAATTAGAGATAATAAAACGGAAAAAACGGTAATTTTTAGAGTGATAAGTCAAATTAGCACACATATTAATATTTATCCCAACGCAACAGGTTGATATTCAGGCACGCTTCTAAAAGGACTTGTAGATGTATACTTGTAAATCATGTAAACGAAGTTACCAATGGAAAATATCTACCTCTTAAGCAGAATCACGGCCTTGACAGCACTCACGCAGCAAACAGTGAAAATAAATGAATAGTTTTACAAAAAATACTAGTGACATTGATGTAAACTACTAAGTAACATTGTTCCAGCTAAAATGCAAGGTAGTATCGCATATTTACCATAAATGAAGTACATGCATATTTATGCTCTGAAATAGATGTATTGAATGCATGTATTATTTCAGGTGTTATAATTGAAAAATATTTAACTGTGATTTGTGTGTTCATGATGACTCGCAAATAATCATCGGTGGTCACAACATAAGTTTCAGTAACATTTTAAGAATTTTGCTGATTCAGATAAAAAGAAAAACCCTTTCAGCCAAATTGCTTCTCCCCGAAAAATGGCATTCTTTTCTCGTGAATGAATAGTCATGTCGACGTGAATATCAAAACCATCATAAACTGATCCCAGAAAAGAGGACACCATTTGCACAGAATTAATTATGAATTTGCACTCAAAATTGCATGCACCAATGGAAAACAAATAATCCACCATTTCATAACTCCCTTTTCACTCCATTGATGAAATTGATTGCGAAATTTGATAGTCATAAAAATTTTTCCTAATTATTATATAGTTTGGGAAATTTTAATCATTGTCGCATTGAATACTTATATTATAATCCCAACTATAACGCAGTCTTACTAGGTATTTTTTGATTTATTACGCGCATAAAAAAGCTAGATATTTTTAACAGAAGATGGAAAGCTCATGAATACATACGTATAACTCTATAAGAGTTGCCACGATGCTGATTTTGGAAATAAATTTGCGTACCGGGAAAAATACAGCTGAATACAAGTGTAACATACAGTTTTATGATTAATATGTTATTCATCATGGTTTTTTAATAAATGTGTTGATATGTGACAAAGGTATTTATATTAAATTTGACGAAAAGGACGTAGGTGCGTGCATTAATGAAAGCAAAACGCACTGGTTGTGTAGCATGCCAGCACGTTGCGTTTCTTTAATTCAATTACTCGTGTTGCGCACTATAGGACGTTTTTTTTTAAAAAAAAGGAACAGGATTTACGACTGTGGTAACATTGAATTAATTTGGTAGGATTAACGCGGCCTTCGCACTAATCCTTCTGCGGGATTACGTCCATGACTAAAGGGCGATGAAATTATGTCATAAAAGTGATAAAAAAATATATATATTCTATCTTCAAAGATAAAAAAAAATGGAAAACGAATCAATTCTTGTGAAACACACCAAGTGCCCACTCTACAAAAAATTAAAACGAAAGCGAAACCGTTCGTAATTCCCACACCTCTCTTTCTGCGGAGGGATTTGGGTATTTTTGGCAACTCTCCAGCCGTGAAATCCCACCACCGCGGGCAAAACCTGGGAAAGGAGGGGTGGGGTGGGATGGGCTCAGCATAACGTGCTCGGCGGAGTTTGACATCCCATGCAAGGTGGGCCAACATTCCCCCTCTCCCCCAGTAGACGTGGAGTTCCCGGCCACCATGCCCAAACCACCACCTACGTTATAGTCGAATACAGCAACACACACCATCAACACTCTCTTTCATCTCCCCGGATTCTCCACTCCCCACTCACACCGAGAATACTTACATTTCCCCACCAGCCACGTGTGATTCCGCGCCGTCGATTCGCAACCGTCCCTCGGAAAGCAAGCAAGGGCGGCGCGTAGACAAATGGCGATTCGCACGAGGACGAAATAGGACGCTCACATCGAATCGAGTGAATCTACTCGCCTGTGACATGCTATTCCGTGTCGTTTGCGTGCGAATCATTTCCATTCGCATCGTCCACGGACTGAAATTTCGCAAGTGTAATTAAAAATGAAATTTTCGCGCTCCGAATCAGAGATGGGATGCGGAGAAAAAATCGTGGATGGATCGTTGGAAAATTGGTACTTGTTCTCAGGAGTTCAATAACAATTAACCGCAATGCACCGGCGACTTACTTACGGCAGTGAGTAGTGTCGGACTAACTACTCTATAAATTTCAAGAAACTGTAACAGTAACTTTAACGGAGTCAACCGCTATGTGTGCATTATAATGCAACCATTTCAGAGAGTAAAAATCATTCGCCTTGACCGGGATTCGAACCCGGATCCCTCGATATCCGGCCGAGTGCTATAACATTGTACGAAGTGGGTGAAAAAGCTCCCGAGCTAAAGAATCCCTTGTCCAAAGAGTCGTGGTAATTATTTGCATAAACCAACAGTGGATTTAAGTGGTAATTGCGTTTTCTCGACAGCTTAATTGATAGAGCATCGAGCCACTAAAGTCGAAGGTCTGCGGTTTATGTTACACTCAAGGAGACTTTTTTTTGCTGGCAATCTGTACCCTTCCACATTTCCTGCAAAACTTGTGTTGGTACTTATGTGTCTCTTTCCATTTTCCTATATCCGTGTGAATATATATATATATATGTATATATATAAATAAATATATATATATATATATATATATATATATATATATATATATATATATATATATATATATATATATATATATATATATATATATTATTATTAGATAATCTACCGGTTAAGGTAGGTTTTTGGATGGACACAACTATCAAATAAACATTTTGCAACTCCAAACGAAACCCAATCCAGCAACCTGCTCTACATCAGGTCCCTCTTCATCTCTGTGTACTTCCTCCCTTCATCCCGTCCAACATCCCTATCCTGTCCCAGCCCTTTCCTCGCTTGCCCAACATTCTCCCCTCTATTACCTTCTTCAAAATTCCACTACCGCTCAATATGCCTTTCATCCATTTTTCCTGCCTCCATAGAATTTCTCTCAACAAACCCCTCTCCTCGCCCACCATCCCTAGTACTACCTCATTTATTTTCCTTTCGGTCCATTTCACCTTCTCCATTCTTTTCCACACCCACATTTCAAAAGCCTCCAATCTACGTCTATCCTCCTGCTTCAGTGACCACGTTTCCGCGCCTACGCTCCATATCAGAGTTTTTACGAGTCTTGTCTTAACATCCGTACTCAACGTCCCCGTCTTCAACTCCCTCCTCCTTGAGAAAGCCTTCTTGCTTAGCGCAATTCTTCTCCTTACGTCCCTTCCACTTTGACCGTATTGGTCCAAAACACTTCCGAAATATGTAAAATGCTCTACATGCTCTATTTTTTCCCCTCCTATTTTAATGTTTAGCTTAGCCTTTTTCTTTCTGGAAAATCGCAAAACCTTTGTTTTATTAATATTGATTCTCATCCCATATTTATCGCACTTAACCTCCAATTCACTCAGCAATACTTGCAACCCCTTGGTTGACTGAGCAACTAATGCTTTTATACACATATGCACACATAATATATAAGTAAGCTTTGCTTCTTGCCACGTATTATTTCATAAAATTTATTTACCCAAGACTCGAGTAAGGAGGGATAACCGTAACTAATGATGATGTTTCATGTTGAGACTCTGAGGGTGAGTGGTTAATTTTTTTGGAATAACCCGGAACTCACTTTACAATTCACTGTCATTTCAACTTCCACGTCCAAAATATTGTATTCAAGGTACCGAAACAAGTTAAACTTTAAGACTACGCACAATGTCCTATGATTTTCAAGCCATAGATAGATTTTCGATGTGATGAAATCATGATTTTCTACGAAGCTCGTCTTCCATTTAGACGAACAGCTCTTTAGCCAGCCTACCACGCACAAAGATTCGTTGAGAGAGATCACCTATCGTGTGGAATATATACCTTAATTAAGCTTTATCACTAAGGCATTATTTCATATAGTGAAACACCACCCGGAGAAGGATAAAATTTCATTCAGTGCTATTCAGTCTGCTTCACTGTTCCTGATAACACTCATAATTTGCGCGCATGCAGCGATATGAGCAATGAAATCCACTTCCCAGCATCACATCGCGCCTAAACAAATCATGCTGACACGGACGCGATACGGGAAGAATAGTGCCGCGTGGTGAAATGATAAATATAGCAATCGGGAAGAAGAGGAAAGTAATCCATGAGAGAGGGTTCAGGGCGAAGGAGAAAGAATAAAGAGATAAAGAGGAGCAAATTCACATTGGCGAAGGAACTGGGGTCGATCATCATCAACAACCATCGCGGGAACATTTTGCAAGGAGCAATCTCGCATCCGCACGTAAATACGGCTGCAGTAATTGAGCCGCCGAGCCACCCGGTCGAGGAAAATACGAACTCCTCATGCGTGAATGCAGAAATTGGACTCGAATGAACTTTGGGGAAACCGGGGAATGTATTCAAAACAAATGAGGACCCTCCTCCCCCAAATTCGCGGGCGTTGATATCTCCCGGATCTTACAAATGTCTTCGCCGCGGATTAAAATTCCTGCCCCGGGGGATGGGAGGAAAAAGAAACAATATTTAACAGAGGTGGAAGAAACAAATGAATGCCGGGTCCCGCCTCACGTGGGGAGAGACACGAGGGCAGCACTTACCTCCGGCGCGTCAAGGGATAAAAAGCCACGAAAACGCCGCTTCGACCTCCCCGCATAACGAGAGACGGGGGTTGAAAAAGGGAAATTGGAGTGAAAAGGCAGGTGGGTAGGTAGGCGTTCGCTTGAGCCGGGGATGAGAAGGGAAATGGAGAGATTATCCCTCCCGCGTTGGCGGAGGGGAATGGAATGAAGGGAGAATTGTAAGGATGGGGAGTTGGAAAAGCAAAGGGGGGTCGCGTTCGGTACATGCACCCATGGAGGGGAGCTGGAGAGGCTCGCCGAATGAGCGGGGAGATAAGGAGCGAGGGGTCCCGGAGAGGGGACGCGGAGGAGCCGGGGTCGGAAGGAAGATGCCATTCAGACCAAAAAAAAACCCCTCTACTTCGACCCCTTTACCAGCACCACTCCCGATACCCTCGCAGGTAAGGGATGCAGCCGCATTTCCCTAATGAAACCACCCCCGCCCAACCTCTTTAATTTTTCTCAAATCCAAACCCCGCCCCCGAACACCAGAGAATCCAATTCCTAGTTCCTCTCGCATTCCAAAACGCCTCCCGGTCCCAACAGACGCCGAATTTTTCTGGAGCTGGAGAAAAGCGCACTCGGGCGAGCGCTTGGGTATTTCTTTCGGCGGGATAGATCAGTGAAATAGGTTACCGATAAAAATATGGAAATTTCCATTTTCTGTGTAGGCACAGAAATTCACAAAATTCTTCTCTCATTCCAGCGTTTGCCTTCTGCTTTCCATACGCTAATTCCGCCCTCCCCCATTGGCATATTCAAAACGAAAGCTGGATTTTTTTAACATTCTAGAGTGTTCGGTGAGATGAGTTGGAACAAACAAGACTGATGGATTAAATGAAAACTGATTGCATTGCCCACTTACTTAGCACGCCTGGGCGTATTCGTCACGTGCATTGCAATAAGTACCCAAAACCATCGGCTACACGGCGAAGATAGATTAAACGCGATGCATTTTAAATTAACAAAATAGCTCTTTTAACGATATTAAGTTGACTCATTCATTCAATTTATTTTATTTGTTCGCGAGAAACTAAACTGAAGAATTACTGTGAATGCTGAAAATTATCAACCAGTCTGAAAACCACATACGGTGGTGAACGAGGAGAAAAATACTATGAAGATAAGGTTATGAGCTGTTCTTTTTGCAAACACTATCCAACACGGGGTCCATCACAATGAGTTTTTGTTATAGGCTGTGTGGGGTTGAATGATATTTTGTGATATGCTCGTTATGGCTTAAGGGCAGAGTAGTTTGTAGTCCCAGGGCCCATTACCACAACTTGGTATACTACTGCTAATATTACGAAATTGAAGAGGACGAAGGCAGTGAAAAGGGGAAAATATTGTCCTTTTCCTAATTTGTGATGACGGTTTAATCTCCATTAATGATGATGACAGGGCAGCTGACTATGTCTATGCAATCGAAATGAAATTGTACTCATTAGAAAAAAGTGCCAAATAATACTACTTTTTCTCGTTTCATCAGCAAGAAATAACTCTGCTTTTATTTTAAGATAGAACGTATACAATTGAATATTAAAGCCAGCAATAAAATATGCGGCCTTCTAGGGAACTAACTCTGATTAAGAGATATAAATTGGCAAATGATGCAGCAAATGAACTATTACTTGCAAGCCTTCGACTTTACAAGCTATATATACGACTAAGTCCCAAGACCGATACCCTTAAAAATGGAGGTACAATTTCGCACAATGATGCTCCCTTGACACGGAAAAATTACCGACACAGCCAATGTTTATCATTCGCACCTAACAGTGACGTAGCGACGTACATAAATTACTTCCTTCTCGTGAGAATATTCATATGACCATTTTCTGCATTGAAGCTAATAATTAGTAGTGAGGTTGACGCTTTTTGAGTTTTGCCACCCTCACCGTGGAACGAAAACAACTTCCATCCCCCGGGGCAGCCAAATATTTTTCGAACGTCGCTTTAATCATGAGCAGGGGTGTTCTCACTCTTGGAAGCTGAAAGCGCCGAGGAAGAACTAATATGGCCCACGGCGGTGGCGGATGCAACGTACGAGCTTGTATACAACAGCCGTCGGGAGGGCGTGGAAGTGGTCCCTTGTACAATACACGCGCGAATGTTAATTTGAGACCGATTTAACCGATGCCGCGTGCGTCCTAAAAAGAGGAACCCCTAATAGTCGAAAGTCATGAAAAGAGAATTTCGAGAGGGATGCGTGAGTGGGGGGAGGAGGGAGGGAGGTTAGGGGTGGAGAATTTCGAGAGGGATGGGGGAGGGTCGGATGTCGTCGCGTGGGGGGATGGAGAATGGGGAAGTCCGGGGAAAAAGGAAGTACACCCTTCAGTTTAGGATACAAAAGGATATGACGGTACCCTTAATCCTCCCCTCAATGACATAAAGGAGTCGGGAGGGGGAAGGAGGGAATTGAGAACAAGACACGTAGGGGAGGAGTGGCTTTCTTTTTTTTTATTTCCAGGACAATGCGGTCCACGGGTTTCGGCCCAGAGGAAAATATTAAGGGTAGAGATTGCGGGGGAGAGCGTCGCGGATGACTAAATTTGGGAGGAGGCAATGGGAATGGGGAACGTGGAGTGCTTGAGGACACAAGTTGAAGGCTATCGCGAAAAGATACCGAGGGTGTACAATTAAGCCCACTACGATAAAATCATAGCCAAAGAAATGCGTGGATTGAGGGGGATATTCGGATTGCGGGATAGTTTGGGATGCGTTGCGGAGTGCTATTCGAATCTCGCGACCCTTGAGTTCGACCTTCCCCCCAGGGGTGAGGGAAGATTTGAGGGTGGATCGTAGACTTCCGTGAATACTCGTAGTTCTTAAGAACCGTTCAAAAATTTAAAAGGTAAAAGGTAGGATTACCTTTGAGAATCCCTACAGCAATGGACCAAATAGATAAAAAACGAATGAAAATAAAACAACGGGCTAAAATGCATACAGCATACCCTACCTCTCTCTCTTGGGTTTCGGGTTTACAGGGACACTTTTGTGAGTATTAAGTGTATTTGTGACACCGATCTCATCCGCTCCTGTCATCACCTCGTTACCCCGTAGACCACGGAATTATAAAGTACTCCATTGCCTAGTTTGTCTGTAAAGACTTCTCATATCTTATTTTCCATATATTATATGTTCCAAAAATCCTTTGATAAGCGTTACAGAGAAAAATGTGTATTTTGCCACGTAACTTTAAAAGTAATTCGAAGTTTTTTTTAATAAATTTAGCAGACGCATCCCCATTGTCGTATGACGAAAAAGTGAAAGAACGATGTTTTCTTGCCCTATTCAGGACCCACTTAAGGGTATGCTGCCAGTCTATGGGATCTTCAAAAGACAAATTTGTTTTAGGGATTAGATCGAGTTCAGCGGAGGGGGGCTAGATTTGTCAAACATTGTTATGACCAACGCAGCAGGGTATCTACTTTGCTAGAAAATTTAGGCTGGGATTCCCTTACACAGCGGCGTTTACAATATAGATTAAACCTATTAAAAACATCTAAAGATGGGTCCTTTTATGATGACTCAAGAACATAATACGAACCCCAACAGTTACCACAGTTATACTTCGTAGCCACGCCTAACAAGACACGATGTAACGTGCTACACTAAAATAAACCCTTCTTCAATTCCTCATACTTTCTGCATCCCTTCATTCCGTCCGACAGGTCTTCAATATTTCACCTGAATTAAAACAAAACAAATTGTAGAGCAAACGATAATCAATAATCCAGGACTACCGCTAGAGTCTGTGAATGCTTTCCGATATGTCACGCAGAAACACCCGCTCAAAAAAAAAGAAAACGGACCACTTTGTGGCGCAGATTACGACTCAAAAGAGTGGACACTGAGACGCAAGGAAGAAAAAATAAAAAAAAAGCCACTGGCCTGTAAACTCGAGGGTGACGCACGTAAATGGGGAGTGGGGGGTCAGCGTAGGGAGAGGCTTGGGAGTCGCGGAGGGCAAACCCCGTGTTGACAGGTTGGGGAAGTAGTCGTAATGCCTCACTGCCCTCTCCAGAAAACCCCACCGAATTCTCCAACCCTGAAAATTATTGGGTCCCTCCAAGGCTCCCACCACCCACGGTCCACGACCCCTCTCGAAAAATCTCCCGAGAAAAGGGTGAAAGAGAGCTGCTGCTTATGTAGCCGCTTAAACTCCCCCCCCCCCCTGCGCGGACGACGAGCCCCTATCCGAGCGACCGACGGCGTATCGAGGGGGATTGCGGGAGGGTCGATTGATGCGCGAGGGGTTGATGTTGATTTTTCGAAAGTGGCGTCGAGTGGAGTTGGGGGGGTAAGTGGCGGGGAAGACGGGAGGGGCGAAGGGTACGACGGGCCGTCAAAGGAACGGGAGACCGCGCAAACCTCGTCAGGGGCGACGCATGTGTACGCCGGAGGAGGAAAGTCAACATCCACGAGCCCTCGCACACGACTGACCCGAGGTTCTGGGGGGAGGGAATGCGTCCGTGGAAGGGTGGCGACGGTGAAGGAAACCACGTCTCCTGCAACTTAACGATCACCGTGCGAAGTCTCCCGATACAGGGGTGGACTCTGGACGAGTCATGAAAACTACGTACATTTTGTGGCAGACTTTGTAAGTACATCCCCGCAATCCAAACTCTCGTATGCTTAATCAACCCTTTTTCCAATTCATACCACAACATAATTCGAGTAATAACTCCTTTAAATAATGTCATCCTTCTAACAATACCCTTATTACTTCGCCCACCTTCATCTGAAATGCTTCTCAAATAGGTGAACTGTTCCAACTGATGCATTGATGGCAAGAGCCTTAAATAAATGCGTCAAGAAAATACGAGTGAAAAATTATCTGAGGAAAGATTTTCAGTGTATTTTAGGGAATTTAGGGAAGTGGGAATGTACGAAAATGAAAATATTTGAAATTGACAGAAATACAAAAAAATAATAAAGCATAGTAAGAGGGAGAGAAGGTAGTAATGAAAAATTCAAGGAAACCACGAAGGTGGAATCAGGGCACAGTGAGTGGCGATGGAATCTTGAATCCTGAATAATCAAAAGGGCTGAAATGGAAAATTTTGGTCAAACGAGATTGAGGTAGGGAAAGAATAAAAATGTTGGATGGAATGAAGGGTGGCGGGACATAAATAGTTTTTAGGAATGTGTTTATTTTGCATTGGAACGTGTTACAGTATTTAGTTTGGTGTCGGGTCGGGCTTAGAATTATATGTGCTTAGCCCGGACCTCCATGAAAAATCTGGCTCGACCGTTAGACTACTCTTAATGCTAATAATAAGCACCATATTTCCTCCACCCTTTATTTTAGGCCAACTTCGCATTTCTCAGAACATCACACCCAGTCTTCCACTGCCAAATCTAACACTTCCTCGTCTGCCAAAATGAACAATAGTAACTTATAATAGAGGTGACTTCATAGGAAATGGGACGTAATATTATCGTCTCTTCAAATTTCAGTTCATGTATTCAATGTTGCATTAAAATCACGTCGATTGTGGGTGGCTTAATGATCTCCTTTGTTCCAAACAAAAATTATACGGAGAGACAATACTGAATAACCTAACTAATTTTATTTTTCATCCCCGCCCTCTTTCACGCTTGGCATTTCCTACCCTCCTATAAGCATTCAAAAACTCATGGTCGTTTCTCTCCCCTCCATACCGTCCAAAATCTCTCTTTCTATATTTTACTATGCATGCCGGCACATTGATAACACTCCGGTCCAGATCCATTTAAAACCCTGTCACGGCCTCGTTTTGGAAATAATGCTCTGTGGCTAATTGGCCACGCTTTTCAAATGTATGCATTCCTAGAACCAATACGCAGTCATACAGCGCTACAAAAAGTCAACTTGTCCAAAGAACCTGTGCTAAACTTAATTTTTCATAGTTTCTACACTATTTTCTTCCCTGGATTAAGACTACCTTTGATTTAAGCATTATTTTCTTCAATACATTCACTTTTCGCGCTAAAAGTACAACGGTTTGGGCACGGTTATCCACGAAATAAAACTTCAAAAGACATGTATAAAAGAGAAACGGGAATGTCTAGATCGGCATCCCATTCATCCTTTCTCCCAGACACAAATTTCTTTGAAAATTAAGGCAGACGATAAATAATTTGTAAAAATAATTGAGGCCCGTTCGAGTTGAATAACGACGTAGTTTAAAAGTGAGTAGAGTAATGCATTTTTTATGCAAACATTAATTTTTATAATGTTTGAAATGATTTCCGTTGAAGAAACTGTCAAAATGGACTCCAAAAATTCAAACCAGGCAAACTTCATCAGATTGAATAACGAAATATTAAAATAATTGCCGCTTACCTTTGAAGTCGAGAGTGTTCCCACTTGGATATTCGTATTTAAATATACAGTAAGTTTTTCAAACTCAACGAAAATTTGCATACTTGAAACCTGGAGCATTGGCAATGATTTTATCGCAGACCAACCGTGCGAAATCGAGAGCGAAAGTACTTTCCATGCTTTGATCGATTAAATTACACGCATAAAACATGACTTCATGAGAAATTAAGAACCACTTCAATTGACTCCCAACGGTTCTCCCAAGATAACTCCAAGTAAGTCATTTTCATCTTTTTCAAATTCATAAGTTCAAAGAGATGAATTGGGTAAAATATCATCTCGTAAATACAACAAAAAAGATTAAGGTTAAAGGTACGTTTTAAATGATGACTACGTATGATATTTAGATAATAATGAATGGGACTGAATTCAAAGAGAAATTATGCACAAATGTTTCTCATAAAATTTTAGGAATTCATCGCTATTACGATTTGGGCATTTCTCCCAGCATTTCTCGTAGATAATGTCAAAATAATAAGCGCGGATATGCGCCGATGTAATAAGAAGATTAGATTTCTACGTGAAGAAGGATATCAGTCATACACAACATATACGTATATGAGTATCAGACCAGGAGGAAGAATTCACCGTTGAAAACAAATTTGAGCCGAGGCACCTGAAATTCCGAAAATATTCCCAAAGTCAAGAATTCCGAATCCAAACGGGAATAATAAAAACATTCGCGGAATACCCCGATATTTAACGATAAAATTCGGCACACAAATATGTTTCCATCCATATTTTGAAAACGGTCACATTACGACGATTGAGACAGCAGGAGTAAACGTTAGAAATTACGGTCTATGGTGCCGGTTAGGAATGGAGTCCCTCGGGAACGTCGGGATACGTTAATGTCCTTAAATTACCGATACGAGAATATTAAAACGTGATCGTTGCCGTAACAAAAATTAAATCGGATGGACGAGACGGGGATTGTTAACATTACGATTGAATTCAGAACTCAAAAACGGTATCAAATCTTTCAAGGGGCTACCTTATAGTAGATTGAGACATTCGCCAAACAAATGATACATTTGCAGAATTCGAGGGGGAAGATAACAACAAGGGTTAAACTCGTTGAATTTCAAACTTCTCTAAACTCCAGGCACTCAACATCAAAGATGTTTACGTAAAATTACCATTTCATTGAATTTGACTTTTGCGTTTACATTAGAACATCTCATTGCGTCAATAGTTAAATCATTACGTCCTACCATGTAGCATAAATATCGAAAAAAATTATTTTTCGGATGATACAAACGCTTTTTTCGAGTAATTTTGTGTTTTGACATTAAAAAAATGACCCTTTTATTATAAATTTTGCATAATTTTACCCAAGAAAATTTCATTTTGCAAATATTTTACTATTAACTTCGTAAATATCGACAAAAAAACTCGAAACCTGAAGACTGTCATCAAATAACTAAGACATATTTCGAACAGTGTGCGGACTTCATGCTAGCAAAATTACTACTTATTCAGATATTTTTGCACTGGATACCAAGTCCATTGCGTTGTACGTCAATGGTAAACTTTTTATTTCATCCAACATGACTTAAAAATCGATAAAAACAAGTCAATAAAATGAATAAATATTACAGAAGACTCACAAAATAAATACAATTCATTTTTCGAGTAGTTATGATCTTTAAACTTTCAACTTTATCATTACATTGTTTTTTCCATCTTTTTAAACCAATAAATCCATTCGTTTAATAGTTTTCTTTTTTCATCGTCCAATATAACGCGCATAAAGATATTCGTAAACAAGTCGATAACCGAAGACTCTCGGGATGAATTCAAATGGAAGAAAGCATGCACAATGAAGGGAGCAGGTTGGGAGGAAGAGATAGAATGCAGGACGGGAACAATGAGACGCTTGCGCGGTACAACTTGGCTGTATAAGAAAAGAGTTGTTCGACCGAAGTGAAGCACGAAATGTTGCGCCAAGAGCCCTCCCGCATACAAAATGGCAGCTGTGCAGACGGCTTACGGGATAGGGCGGATGAGGATAACTCTGGTTACCAAGTGGAGGAAGAGATCGGGGATCCCCGGGCTGCATTCTGTAGCACCATGCGGCAGTCCGCAATGCACCACGCGAGTAAAACGCAGCCCCGAACTCAACGGCCGTTGCAAAATTATTTAAACTAAAAGGACGGGAAAAATAAACGGCCGAGAACATTTCGCAATCCAAGATCGACTTTAGCCAATCAGATCAATTCGCTGGGAAAACTTTTGATACAGAATGAATCATCAAATACATTGCAAATTTTAATAATATTAGGATCTATCAATGTAACAAAAGTTTCTGTGGTTCCATTCTCGATCCCGAAGGGCGTTTTTCTCTCCCGAATAGTCCATATTCTACCTTCTCCATCTAATTTGTGCCCTTCCTATCTTTTTTTTTATTCACTACCCTTTCCTCTTTTTACCAATAAAAATCCTCGCGAATTGGAATGAGTGGATTGTACGTGTGAAAATTTAGCGTTAACTCCGATCAGCAAAAGAAAAGGAATCTTCAATGATTTTAAAATAAGAAAATAATCTTAAATAAGATGGAATAGGAGGTACTATTGATGCGGGAGAAGTCAAAGAAGGTCCAATCGCTAACCATTCACAGACCGAGTAGGAACAATCCTTGCGATTTAGTGCCACCTTACACACACCGATACACTAGCGCGTTTAAATTTCGCGTAAAAGGAGTCTGCTCGAGCAGAAAACAACGGAGGTGATTTCGAAGAATAGATCCATCCACGCTAATGACACAAAGTGAAATCCCCCGCTAAAAAAAAAGCCATTTTTACTAAAATCCAATTTCTCCCACGTAATCACATCGCACCAAGCAGTCACAGGAATCGCCAACTTAACGGCTTCCCGGATCAAAATTTTAAAACTTTCGAAAGGGAAACGAACCCTTACACTTTTTCCTCAAATTCCTGCGGCCCACGGCACGAAAATTCCCGTATTATTTCAGGAGATCCCCCAAGCGGAGCCTGCAAAACCGCCGACCCGCAGGCATGGGAGAGGCGAGAACGAGAGAGGGATGAAGGGAAATGAGGGGATGAAAGGAGTTGAAGGAGAGAGAGAGAGAAAGAGAGAAGAGATAACGCAGGAATGGCTAGGGAGATTTGCCAAGCCACCTCTCTCGGGAGGTGGGAGGGAGGGGAGAAGATTGCCCAGGAGAGATATATGAAAGGTAGTGGGGGAGGGGTTGTGGAAGAAGTGTGGGAGAGACGGGTCGTGAGTACAAATGGGGGCGAAGAGAGGGAGGATCGAGGGTGAGGAGGAGAGGGGACGGTGCGCGTGGCATTATGGGACTTGAATGAGCAAAGTGGGGGTGGGGGTAGCCGGGAAGGGTAAGAATGGGTCGGGGGGAAGAATGAAAAGAGAGGGTGAGAGTTGTTGCTCTTCGAAGTCTCGTCTCTTGCTAGGCAATTGATATTTCGCGAATGTCCTTACGGTAGAGGGTGGGGAAACCGGGAGAGGATATGTGCACACACGCCAAAACAAAAAAAATTGCAACAGCGGCGTTGCCTTTGTGGCCGAGGTGAGCCATGAGGGATGGAGAGAGTTGAGTCGAGTGCGGGGAAGGGTGTTTTTTCATTTGTTTGACGTCCACCGGGTAACGACGCCCAAGGGGACCCGGTCAAATTTCTATAGTTTACGATGAATCCGTCCGTCGTGAACGTCCGTCTTCAAACACGTCTGAGAACATTTCGCCTCTGCAAAGCGGGGTCCTAAAAAATTGGGCGGGGCACGATACCTCCGGGTCGACCACTCTTTTAAATATTTCATCCCTTGCATTGCCTTCGTTTACCTAATGACTTTCCGAGCGTTTCCGAGCAAATGTCATCCTTTGAAAGAATGACATAATGCAAGAACACCTTCCCTCACTGAATAAGAAATGCACCAAAATTTATCACCGCTGGCTTCGCCGTGAAGGGTATCTTTGTTTTGCATCGTCTGCGTTGTGATTAAAATGGAGATTTTTACGTGCCGGAATGAGATAATCCTGAGTGGTTTACACAAATACAGTACTGAATGCTCGATGAAAACAGTGCTGAATGCAATCTTATTTTATTCTCCACCTATTTGCTAAATGAATGTTCTTCTTTCTACGTGGTACGCAAATATTTTAATTCCACTTTAAAAGATTGTTGTATTCATCGCTGAAAGCACTTCAGTAACGAAATATAAAAAAATATTCGCGTAATATTTCTGCGGGATGAAAGAATAAAACTAGAATGCGAGTTTAAGAGGATTCTGTCAAAAGTGGAGTGAATAAAAGTTAGCCAATCAGGGTATAGTACAACTTTTCACGTTAACTATTTAAATTATGCCGGATTAATTACATTTCCCGCTTCTTCCTCAAGTAAGGAAACTTTGATGAAATATAGACAGTGCAAATTAACTCCTCATCTATTTTTTTCGAAAAAGTCCGATAAATATAACACTTTTCAAAGAGCAAATACAGTCAACCATTGTTCAGTGACCCATTTAATGGAACAAAACCGGAATATTTACCAATACGTTGATTTTTTCTTCATCTTACGTTGAAATATTCGAAGACTTCATCCATAGGTAATAAAAATTTATAAAAAAACCTGAATTACTGCATGTTTATTTTGTCGCAAAAACGTTCACCGAGACATAAAACGCGATCAAAATTATTTCCGATCACGACCCAAATAAACAGCCTGGCCTTAAAAGACCGTAAAATGTACAAACTCCGAGATAAATACACAATAAACAAAAGAAAAACATATCGCAAGGACAAGTGAAGGATATTTTAAATAAAACATTCGGGTCTAATAAAAATAACACGAAGAAAACAAATAAATATAAAAATATACAGCGTACCCCCACTCGAAGAAATGAAAAGGGGTTGGAGCTTAAAGTCTGGGAGATCTTTTGATTTAACTAATGAAACTCAAAATAACCCCGTGTCGAACCTTCGTTGCATTTTATTTTCATTCAGTCCCTACTTTATACCCTTAGGGAAAACTCCTCGTGGCAGTTTAATACATATTTTCAAGGATTAAAATTTTTACAAGGGACCAGTAATAACTCAAAAAGGTTGCTTGTAAATACAGATGTAAGTTTTTCCTCTTAAATGATGAATCCGCGTTTACATGCAATTCCGCCGAGACCACATCGTTGTAGCGGAAGGAAACGCACTTTGATGCATGTCGTTTATTCCGATGTTAGAAATAGGATGTCATAGATTCAACACTTTTAGTTAATCATGGAGAATTTTCAGCTCAGAATCGACCTTTTCAGCGAAGGTATTCAGTCAAGGAAAAGGGCACCTAGATGATCAAGTTTGCAACCCCAAGATTAGACACAAAAAGCCAATAACACGTTTAAAAAAGTAGGCTTGTTAATTAGGAGGCAAGTAAGAATTATGTAAAGTTGGCATTCACTCGTCGAAGCTACTTTGAAAAGGCATGGAAATGAGACAGTAAGGAAAGAGTAAATACAAAGGAACAATGAAAGGAGGAATATGACAATGCAAAGTGCTATCACGGTAGCGAGGCCGATGCTCATCAAACGCCCAAAATTTGTAATCAAAATCCAATAATTTCGTCTTCCAGCGACATATTCAATGAGTAATATTTTCTGAAAGGTCTCCGACATTGGAGGTCACTAAGCATATTAATCAGGCCATTAGGAATTTTGTACATACGAGTACATTAATATTATTTCACATGTGTAAACGCATTACACAGGCCAACAGTGGTTTTGGTGCCGGAGCTTTTAATGCTGATTTAAAGAACAATTGGGGTGCTGAGTCCAATTATGACACTAGTTTTTTCCTATCAACTATAGTTTTCAAGATATAGATATGTTGTTACTTACGTAAAAAAATCTTCTACATGATGATATGGGAATATTATATTAATAATTATCTAATTGGCCTACAATATAGAAATATACATAAAACTTATTGACAGTTTATTGAAAATAAAAGGAACACCGCAGATTGGTTATAAATTAGTATGCTTATAGATTTATTTAACTTTGAAAATTATTTTCCGGAATATGTCAAATATTAAAACGACTAATCGTAAGATGTGCCATACCTAAAAAAGTAGAGCTGTTAAATAAAAACGGATTTCATATTTGGATTCAGCTCTACAAATGTAGTTAAAATCATCACAAAGATTCCCGGCACCAAAAAAAATTTTTTTTTGTAGGTCTGTGTTATCAATACCAATCAAACAAAGGGGATTAAAACGTAACTTAAGATAGAGAAAAGATACAATCTCATGTTGGAAGATTAAAATACTTAATCGAAGGCATATTTTCTAAATTCGATGAAAGTTAAACGCTTAACAACGGATGTATTTCAAATGACTTCACCGACAGCCAAAAGCGAGCGAAATCGAGAACGGAATAACTTGCCATCCTATGATTACTTAAAACATGCCTATTTCAGAGGCACAGGACCAATTTAATTAACTCCCTATAGCTCCAAGTGCGATATCCTCATCTTTTTAAAACTCATAAGTTAAAACAACTAATTTGGGAAAAAAATCATCTCGCCGATTCAGCAAAATTGACGAAGGTTTTAGATATGTTTTCGCGACAGTTATAGTATCCAAATTATCACACTGACTCTAAGTTGAAATGATGAACTGAAACTTCCCATGAATTATTTGCGAATTCATGAGATTTCGGTTGGAACGCAGCATTTCCCTTTGGTACCGTCAAAAAAATAAGCGCGGATATGCGAGGATGTATGAACAGAACAGATTTCCACGTGAAGAAGGATATCGGTCAACGCTACATACACAATATATGTACACCCAAACACATACATGCAAGTATATAAGTATCATGACGAGGAGAGGAGAAAGGATTCACCGTTAAATAAATTTTAACTCGCGGTATCTGAAATTCCGAAAATATTCCCAAATTCACAGAGTCACAAATCCACACGGGAGTAAAATTAAAATCCGCCGAACACCCCGAAATTCGACGATAAAATTTGAAACAAACACTTTTTTCTCTTAATGTCTTGAAAAATATTGAATTTAACCGATTGAGAGAACAGGAGTATTGAGAATGACGAACTATTAAATTTATTTATTTTTTTTTTATTCGTAACTCTAGTTACGAATAGAGTCCCCAGAGGACGCCACGAAACACTATGATACTTCAATTACGAATACGAGGTTATTACGCTGTGAAACGAGTACGGTGTCATTACGAAAATAAACCCGGATGAACAAGGTAGGGATTAAATTAAAGATTAATATTTAACGTGAAAGTCAAACTCGAAAGATTTTTTACCCTTTGAAATTATTGCATTATGATGCCCAATTGCGGATTACTCCGTTAAAAGTTACTGTTGCGGCTTTTCCCGCAGTTTCTCTGAAATATCTAGGGGCTTGGTCCTTGTAAAAGTGAATGTTTTACAAACAAATGGGGTACTTACAAAAAATCTAGGGGTTCCGAATACAAATAACTGTTTCCCCTAACACCTTAGACGTATTTTCGTTATATAGTATCCTCCAACCGACCGTTTGCGCCGCAGGATTATGTGGAGCCAATATCACAGATATTGGATTCAATTAAAGACCCAATTACCCGCAGTAGATTGATAAGAGCGAATTAACCCTCTTGGAGTAGTTGGTATTTGCTGCCTTTTTAGTACTCGGGACACTAGGGCCCATTGTCTTTGACTCGTGCCTGAGCACGATGCCTATTGTCGACGGTGTCATCTCGATGGTAACTTGCGAAGTATAATCTTAAACTTAACGATATCGGGTTCGACGCCAAATTTTCAATAACTTACGGAGAGAGGGATGGGGAAGGAAGGAGGGAGCGAGTTTGGGGTGAAGGGGATGGAATATATGCAGGGAAGTGGGGTCTGGAGGTGGTGAAAACGGCGAGGGAGTTGGGAGGGAGGCTCGGAGATTGGAGGGAACTTGAAAGAGACGGGACGAACAGAGAATCCGAATGCACGTCAGAGGGGGGACGAAGAGGGGACCCCCCTTGCAGGAGGGACGGGCGTTTACTTTAAGAGGGGTCGGGAAGGTCTCTCGTGGCAAATTCGTCGAAAAACCCATCTTCCGGTGTAGACGTGAGCCAGGATTGGTGTCGTAGATGGTTAAAAACGCACGAGGAGCATTTTAGATATACGGGTTCGAGTACCGGTCAAATCAAAAGATATTTTCATGACAGATCCATTCACAAGTACTACTTCCACGGATTGTTAGCCAAGTGAAAACTTTAACAGAAGGAAACATTTGACTCCTCAATATTCCCTCCATGCAACTTCGACAGGGCTGGAAATTAATTAATTAAAGTGAGAATCGTAAAAAAAGGCCGTCGCACATCAAAATCGCTGCGTTCGATCTACACACTTCTCCTCACCGCTTTTCCATATCTCTTGTCATGCAATTCCCATAGTGCTCCGAGATTTACAGTCCTACAACGGAAGATGCAATTTCATTTACGAAGAACTACATGAAATGGTATTTAGATTATATTCGAACGCCAAGAGTTATCGAGACAAAAATGTTGAACGTTGATAGAACATTCGCTAAATTCGGTTTTCGATTATCAACTTCCAAAGAATGCGACCTTTTAATAACATTTCCAGACAGTGACTCGTTATTTTATCGCAAAGGGAAATTATTGTCTTATCTTCCCTGAGCATTTATTTTTTACCTATTGACGAGTAGTTTCGTTCGTAGAAACCGCAATTCATGAATTCGGGGACATCATTAGCATGAACCTCGTAAAAAAATGGGTGGATGAATGGTGGTAAACAGATAGGTCTGAAACTGACGCATAGAGATAATCGACCGTTACTGACGAAATGCTGCGACATCATTATTCGCTCAGATAATATTTCTCCGGTGCTAACAGCACGTTCAAAATTGATTATCCAATAAAAATCAACTGCCTATTATTTTTAACAGGAGAGACAAAATCCACCACACACAAAATAACACTCAAAGCCTACATTTACATCTGCTTAATACCCCGGAAGCCGCCGCAAGGGCGTGTGGCGGGAGGTGTAAGAACACCACCCGTAATTAAGAAGAAAAATCGCATGCGAAAGCCACAAATTTATACGGTCCACAAAAGAGTTTGCAAGGAGGAGGAACATTGAAAATTTACTTACAGCCATGAAGCTCAGAGTGGTGTGCACATAGCCTTGTACACGTTCTTGAGTATGCCACAAATCAACAATAGCCTATATTTATACGTACTGTTCTAATGATACTGCACTAAAGTGAAGATCTGGTGAGTTCCAATAACATTTAATGTGGCATTGCATTTTTCTCCTTCTCTCACCTTTACGAATGCATTGTTTTTATAAGAATTAGACCGAAAAAACTGAAGATAATTAGCGTTGTCAATAATATTCACATCGTTAAGAACGAAACGATGACTCCCCTTAAAGCTAACTTGCACGCGGGGAAATTTGGTACCGAGGAACGTTCGATTCGATGAAAGAATCTCCTTGCAAACATAGAGAAAACTCAAAGGCTCGGGAGGGGGGTATACCATAGTCTCTCCGCGAGATTATGGTTCACTCTCCGTTGAGGAGAAAAGGAGATCGATGCAGAGAGAGAGAATGAGAAATGGAAAAGGTTCTTTGAGAGGTCCTCGATCCCCCTTGCAAGTTGGAAACACACCTGCATTATCGGGGGATGGGGGCAGGACTGACGGGAAGACGGTGGCGAGCGGGGGAGGGTTCAGTGGTGGCAGTAAAGGCCCCCGCCCCCTTCTTACGGAAGTTACTCAGGGTGATAGGAGGAGGATTCAGGGGTAGGGGTGGAGCGGAAGACGGAGGGAGGAGGATCAAACATAGATACGTGCCTCGGGTTGCTTATGCGGGGGAGATTACCTTTCGTATTCCTCCTTTCCCCACTCTTTATCGCCCTTACCCACTGCCTATTCATCACCTCCGCCTTGGTTCAAAATCCTCCTCTCTATCTCTCTCAACCCTCATGACTTCTTTCACGAAGGGCGTCTCTGGAATACGGGACGACTCCTATGAGGATGGCAATAAAGTTGCCCAGCGTTCATGCTTGGATGGCAAACGGTCAAAGCGTTTCAGCATTTCATGCAAAAATCCTGGTAAAAGACGGTTGAAAAATTGTGACAGATATTGGACTAGAGACGTTTCGATTCGAGTCTTCCATTATGATCCGAAATATTTTCGCAATTAATTCAGTTTGCGCGCATTTGTGAATTATCAATGATCAACCCTTGGCAATGAAGTCAACACACCGAGAATATCCTAGTTTTTTTTTGCGAAGAAATACGATAAGCATTCTAATTAAATTAATTCGCAATAGTGTGGTCATTCAGGCTACAGCTTAAGTACAAATACACGTGTGAGCCCAAAATTATTCTTGTAGTTGGACCATATATTTTTTATATTTTGGCATAATTTTGCATAATGAGTGCTGATGAAGAGATCAGAGATCACTGACGGACGGTGCCATGCTGAAAACTCCCCATTATTATTTTTTGGTAGCCCACTGTTTAGGTAGGTATTGGATGGGCCCAGGCCGAACACAGCTACATTTCTTTGCCTCACCTTACAATACACAACTTAACACCTCAAACTACAGTAAAATGTTCCTCGGTTTTACATATATTCAACCTCCCCTCATTCGGCCCAAAATCCCTATCCTTTTCCACCATTACTAGGCTTTCCCAACGTTCTCCCTCTTCACACTCTTCAGCATTTCATCGCCAATAAAAATATTTGATACCCCTCTTTCCTACCTCCACGGGATTTCTCCCAACAGTCCTCTCGCCTTCTCTTTCACAATGCCTAACACTTTTCCTTTCCGTCCGGTTTACATTATCCATCCGCCTCCACAACCACATCTCAAAACCCTCCAATCGACGCATATCATCTTGCGTCAACGATCAAGTATTTGAACCGCACAAAACCACGCTTCGTGCCAAAGTGTCGCTAGCATTAACTTGACAGCCTTGCTCAACCTTCTCGCGAAAGATTCTTTCCCTAACCAAATTCTTCTTTATTAATTTAAAATTTGCAATTTTCCACAAAATAAAATTTAATGCGAACGGTTTCAATGTAACTACATGAACTGATGATGATGTAGTTACATTGAAACCGGTCGTATTAAATTTTATTTTGTGGAAAATTGCAAATTTTTATTTGATCATGATATCCCACCATATCACGCCTGAAACGTCTCTTTTTATTCAAATTCTTCTTCTTAAATTCCTATTCCTTTGACCATCTTGATCCAAAACATTTCCAAGATAGTTCCATTAGATTTTCATTATATGAGCAGACACTCGTAGCCTGGGTTCAGGAAACTGAAAAAAAATTCTCGATAGAATAAAAAGACCCAAGGGAACGCAAAGACAACTCGCACGAAATTCACACGGATAGCAGAGAATCACTAAAATGATTAAAATGTTCCCCAAAAAGTTTCGCTCGACAACTGGACGCGGCCTCGTCGATTTGTAATTCGGACGCAAGAGAATAATACGAGGGATTGCGATTGCGGAAAAGTCAGGGAACATTTCCCCTTAGTGAGGCTTTTATCCTGGCCACAAGGGACGGAGGTAGTTTCAAGAACCATCGCCCAGCGGTAAGAAAAACACGGCGGCCATTTGCCCCGCAAGCCAATGGCCTCACTAGCCCAGATTTTGGGTCCAATTAAAGACCCAATTACCCGCAGCAGATAGAGAACAACGAAATAAGCTTCTTGGAGGAAGTTAGTGTTTGATGCTTTTTTAGCGCTGGTGACAGCGGAGCAAATTGGCTCTTCTTGGCAATTCTGCCCGGACGCAATACGGGAAAGGTCAAGAAAACAATGAGGACGGAAAGGGAGGAAGAGCGTTGAATGGGGTTTGGTACCTGCGTGAGTCTTTGTCCTATGGTGCTCAAGAGATGCAACGTACTTGAAATATTAAACATTACGTGAATACTGAAAAACGAAAAATGTTTTTCAAACGAATATCCATACCCAAAAAAGAAATCGTGAAGCGAAAGACAATGAATTTCAAATCTAATATCTTGTGACACCAAACAAAACACAATCGAGCAACCTAATCTACATCAGGTCTCTCTTCATCTCTGTGTACTAACTTCCTCCCTTCATCCCGTCCAACATCCCTATCCTGTTCCTACGCTTTCCTCGTTTGCCTAACATTCTCCCCTCTATTACAGTCTTCAACATCCCACTGCCGCTCAATACACCTTTCATCCATTTTTCCTGCCTCCATACGATTTCTCTCAACAAACCCCTCTCCTCACCCACCATCTCCAGTACTTCCCCATTTGTTTTCCTTTCGGTCCATTTAACCTTCTCCATTCTTCTCCAAACCCACATCTCAAAAGCCTCCAATCTACGCCTATCCTCCTGCTTCAGTGACCACGTTCCCTCACCGTACGTAGCTACGCTTCATATCAAAGAAAATGAATTTACTAAACACAAAAGTATAAATGACATCTGGTACATACGAAAAGAATTTACGACCAACCTAGACCTACATGATAAAACAATGTCAGCACTCTTAAAATAATTAATTTCGGTTAAAATAGCAAGTAAATGGAGTATCCAGGAAGGTAAGCAATGTACCCGCATATAAGTGAATATAAGCCAATGAAAAATGATAGCCGATCGATTCGTGTTTGTTGATCTTTCTTGAATGAAACCACTGAATTTGAATGGAGTAGGTAGGTAAGGTAATCTACCGGTTAAGGTAGGTTTTTGGATGGACACAACTATCAAATAAATATTTTGTAACTCCAAACAAAACCCAATCCAGCAACCTAAACTACATCAGGTCCCTCTTCATCTCTGTGTACTTCTTTCCTCCCTTCATCCCATCCAACATCCCTATCCTGTTCCTACCCTTTCCACGCTTGCCCAACATTCTCCCCTCTATTACAGTCTTCAAAATCCCACTGCCGATCAATACGCCCATCATCCATTTTTCCTGCCTCCATAGGATTTCTCTCAACAAACCTCTCTCCTCACCCACCATCTCCAGTACTTCTTCATTTGTTTTCCTTTCGGTCCATTTCACCTTCTCCATCTTGAATGGAGTATCCTTTCCTAAATTAGACATACAAGGATAATTTATTCCTTCCCCGGAAAACGTTTGAAAATAGTTCCACACTTCGCTCATTTTAAAAAAAAGCAGGGGCATTCTCGCTGGTTACCTCTCGCAGTCCCCTCGTTATCCCAACCTCTCCTAATATTTCATTTCACCGTCTCGAATAATTCTCTCTTCAACTTCTTAAATCCAAGTTTAACCCTTTTCTTTAAATCCTTCGACGCATTTCCCATACTCTCTCCCACCGAAAGGAATCGGAGGCGAAAACGGAGTAAATATAAAACTTGTAAACCCTGAATGATGACTCTGAGGAATGAAATGGTGATTCGAAGTGAGGTATTCTGGATAAGAATGAAAGGAAGATGGTTGAAAACGTCCACGGGGCGATAACCATAAAAAAATAGCATTAATCTTCCGGAATCACAGGGCGAAGCAAATAGGGAAACGGTTGAAAGGGGTAAAATAATAGCCTGGGCGAGAGATGGGGAGAGGGAAGCCGACAGTAAATAAGGTCAATAAATATCCTTGGGAACTCCGCTTTATGAAGTGCATCAATACGCTGGAGATTAGACGGAATGAGTGGAAGATTTGGACGTGCCGCTGAATTTATCCCAACATGGCCGAGAAGATTCCAGTGAGAATCGTCGCAGACGCGTTGTTACTGAGACTCAGAAATCGGAGATGAGAATTTTAAACTGAAAAAAAGTCTCGTTGAATTCAAAATTAAAGATCTCTCACCTTAATTTATGTACATCTCTACCTCATCATTTGTAAAGCGGAATTTTTTCCGTTGAAAAAGCACGAAAAACCCACTAACAACAGAGCCAGACAAACTTATGCAAATTCTAAGCTCGTCACTCCTAAAGAGGGAAAATTGCATAAATATAATGTTTATCAAGTTGCAGCATCCATTTCCAAATATCAAAATAAGTAATCTCATTTTTCATTCTCGTATATTGTCTCCCCCAAAACTTTATCCACGTCCAAGTCGTGGCAAAAAAACATAACGATTTGGTTCGGCGGAAATTTCATGACACAAAAATAAAAAGGTTTCGCATTCCACCTTTTTCTGGCAATATTAACTGAAGTACCTCCAGGATTTTTAACTTAGTCGGTATTTATGAAATAACACATTTTATTAGGTAATCTACCGGTTAAGGTAGGTTTTTGGATGAACACAACTATCAAATAAATATTTTGTAACTCCAATCAAAACACAATCCAGCAACCTACTCTACATCGAAATAACACATAGAACATCTCAACATTAATGTCTTCGGATAAGTATTGTGAAAATTTAATGTTTCCCTATGCTCTCTAGGTTTGAAATCGTATATGGGTTAGTCCCCAATTCGCTGTAAAACCGAAAAACAAAAGGTGAAAATTTACAACAGTTTCCATTTCCACTGACATAAACATTTCTAATGCTGGAGTAATGGAAAATAGTATTACTTAAAATCTTAAGTTGATACCTACGTGATAAAAAAAATAGTCAATACAATAAAAATGATGGAACATGCAGCTGGAATGATTATCACGTCAGGGTACAGGGATAAACTTACATCTACAAATCCGACTCTGTAGTGCATGGCATAGTAGCACATATATGGATACGACCCATTATAAACAAGGGAAAATATTTTTACGCCGTAAATAGGCCTTAATACATTATTTTTGCCCTTATATTATAAGTTTCTTCATTCGCTAATTCATCAACCCTCGCCTCTTCAGGAAATCTCCGCGAAAACCATCGCTCCGTCAAAAATGAAAATAAAATCGGGCAGAAACCAGCACGCTTACGCCATCAAGAAGACTGGGGGCTAATTTATATTTGAAAGAATGAGGGAAAACCATTTTAAATAGATACGTTGAGAGTATCCCACCTTCATTATGAGTGAAAGAAAAGGAGGTTTGGGAGAGAAGGTATCTGGGATGTCTTAGAACTGAGACGAGAAAATATGAATTCTCCTTATGGGACAGAAAGGGTAATTTCCTAACTTTACGAAAGAAAATAAACTGAAATTAAGTAAATAAATACATTTACGTCCCCTTTTCCATCGTCAGGGCGATGAATTACAGAAATGCATGGGAATTACTTAGCCCTCCTGCCTGGGTTTGCAAACGAACTTACGTTAAGCGCAAAGCACTAGAGCAGTTTCACGAATTTTATGCTAAACTCTAAACTCTTCTTGAGTGTGCTAATCAGACCATTACCTGAAATTTTATGACAGGGGATTAAAAATTAAATGACAAAGGATTCAATGAATTCAGGGCGCCAATGAAAAGAAGAGGTGAGAAGGGTTCTTTAGGGAGAAATAGGATTGGATTAGGAGTGAAAGTTTTCACTAAGGTATTATCACATATTTCTTGTGAAAAACCTGAGCACTTAATCCTATTATTTCTGATATTGATCTCTATAATTTAATGACTGAATTAACGATCGCCATGCGTAAGTTGTGCTGAGAATAATTTATTTCATTTAAATTGTAACTTCTTCCACTCTAGATTACAGTCTAGTCCCAAACGCATTTCCTCCATGAACTCCCAAGCTATGTCTGAATGCATTTCATTGACAATTTTTACTTTATTGCTACATTTACAGGCTGTGTACTCCCAGATAGGACCTAATCTGAGGATTTTACCCGAAATATCAGCGAAACAGTCAAAACCTGAATACTAACATCGCTGGAGATACCTGAAGAAATCTACGCATTCCATTGTAAAACACTGCGAAAACCTTCAAGAGAATTTATTAATACTCATTTTAACTTTCATTTAACCTTCTAGAAGTGTGGAATGAAATAATTTTCGACCGGATCCCATTGGCTGTATTCGTGATCCGAAAGCGAGCTAACAAGACAAAGATGACAACATTCCCTTTAAGCTTTTAATCTCATATAACAGGAATACCTTCGTGAAACTCAATACTATATTCGGTAACGGATTATATTTATTTATACTTCATACTTCAAAATAAATCGACAACATCTGCTACCCCTACATTACGCAAACTCTTGGATTACCATCAGTAAGTTACGCAACAACTAAAGCCAGGTCGTCCCAGTCTCTAAATCCCATACTAGCACCGATGTCGTCTGTATTGACGTCTGTCTACGTGAATTCGAGTTGTGGATCCAGTCTCTTGATAATAAATCTAAAAACATTTGTTTGGCTGTTCCTCTGCCCATTTGACTTTGCTTTCAAATACCGAGGGCGGGGCACGAGGATAATGAAAATTTATTAAAGGTGAACTAAGAGAAGAGGGCCCATATCCCCGGTTTTAAAGTCGTACAGGTATTATTGATGCATATCTCATATTTTTCGTCTCCAATTTACTCAATACTTCAATGGTTGTATTAATAATGAGTTTATTTAATTTTTATTGCAGTATCCACGCTATATAAGAGACCTTAGTTAAATTAATAAATTATGTATACTACAAGAAAATAATTATGATATTAAAATAGGATAATGAAAAGAGAAACTTTATAATTCCACATAGATTTATTAGACGGACGACCTAGGTTTCGACGTGGCACGTCATCATCAAGTAATGATGACGTGCCATAATCACCTGATGATGACGTGCCACGTCGAAACCTGGGTCGTCCGTCTAATAAATCTATGTGGAATTATAAAGTTTCTCTTTTCATTATGTTAAGTCGATTCCATGAAGTCACGCCCGAGACAACGAATTATATTAAAATAGGAGTTCCTAAAATTGAGAAGGTGGAACAGTTTGCCTATCTAAGGAGGTTTTATTAGACCAAAATGGTCAAAGCAGTAGGAAGACATGTAGGAGAATTACGTTATGCAAAGAAGCTTGCAACGTGAGGAGAGAATTGATGACAGGGACGCTGGGTATGGATGTTAACCAAAGGCTCGTTAAAACGGATATACAGCGTGGCGCGGAAACAGTCGTTGATGCAAGACGATAGGGGTAGACTGAAGCATTTTAAAATGTGGGGGTGGAAAAGGTGAAACGGAAAGAAAAGAAGGCAAAGAGAAGGCCCTGGGTATGTTGGGGGAGGCGAGGGGTTTGTTGGGAGAAATCCAAAGGAGGCAGGAAAGATGGATGCAGAGCACCCTGGTTTGTGATGGCGTGTTGAAGATTGTGATAGAGGGAAGTCCGACACTAGATGCATTAGATTAATTGTCTGAGAGTAACTAATGATATTTAGTCTTGACGTCAAAAAGACTCAGCCCTTAAATGGAAAAATTCTTAAACTTCCGATCAGTTTTTGAAAGAAGGGCCACCCTCTAATGATGTTCCGGGACAAATTATCGTCCATGACAATCGTTCCTGGTCTGGACAATCTAGGGGATAAACCTCACATTCTACATGCCATCTATGCTGCTTGAACAGGTGGAAAAGCAATTTACTTCTTAACAAGTCTTACAAGATCGTTTCCACAATGCATGCGTTAAAATATTTTTCAGGTTTCGGACCAAAGTTTTTGTCTACATTTAACAATACATCTTATAGGTGCTCACATACGCCCACAAGGTCACTTTTAAACAAAACGACTTAACCCTCTTCCTACCAACTAAGCATTAATAAGAGATAATATTTGCTAGCCTTGCTTCTGGAGCGGGATAATCGAATGCATCGTCACGGCCAGAAATAATCAGTGACGCCGCGAGACGAATCGACTGTGGGCTCGAAGGTAATATCTTCCCGAGTGGAATTTCCATTTTATTTTTTTACTCCGAGAAAAATTCTCCATCGCGCATAGCTTATTCTCAACCTTCCAGGCATATACAATCCATTGTTTAGAATATGAAACATGATGATGTCATAGAGTCATCCAGTGGACCAAAACACCATAGTCTTGTTCATAGCATGGGGAATTTATGAAAGATTTCCTAGGATACTCAAATGGATATAAATACAGGGCAAAGGCTATTTTCTTGGGTCCCGATCACGATTGTCAATAGATGCGAGCCAGAGATGAGAGAAGAAACGAACAATAGATGCTATTGTTCTATCGTTTAAGGTATTTTTGGATGGACAAAGTCATTTCCAAAGTCAAGACCTGAAACCCGACACCACACTAAGTACTTCAATCCCACTTACAGTACTGTCCTTCCTTCCTTCATTCCATTCAACATTGCCTATCCTCCTACCTATCTCACCTGCCATGACGTTCATCCCTAATTTTCTGCATCCATCTTTCTAACCTCCTTTGGCTTTCTCCCGACTATCTCCTCTTCTCCTCCACCATGCCTAGCACCTGCTCGATCTTTTTCTTTCCTATCCATTTCGCCTTCCCCATCATTCTCCAAATCCACATTCCAAAAGCTTCCAATTTACGTTTATCCTGTTGCTTCAATGTTCCATGTTCCCGCACCGCACCGCACAAAATTACGCTCCATTGAAAAGTTGTAATGAGTATTTTCTTAGCATCCTTACTCAAAGTCACTGTCATCACATACCTCCTTAGAATCTAATGCTAAGCTTTTAATTTCCATAAGGCGTTTTTCAAAAATTAAAATTCTTCACGAGTCTGGACTCCATTTAAAATGAAAAACATTCCGGTGAACCTCAAGCACACCTTAAGTAGACGTACTGTACATGAAGAATCGCAAAACTATGGGGCAAACTGGAAATTTTGGCTCAAATATTTCCACGGGTAATGATGACTGTACATATTCAACACGCCATGAAATCACAGTTGATAAAGTAGCATTAAATTAGGTATCGAGTAAGACATATGGAGACAGTGTTGTTGATCTGAGAAGTGTATGTTCGGGGTAGCGACAGTTCAAAGGAGGCCAAACGTCGTGTGATAACGAAGCCAAAAACCCTCGACCAGAGACCTAAGGCCTTAGAAAGGCATTTTCGGTGACATTGGAATCATGGCTTCGAGGTTGCGACAAGTGTCTACGTCTAAATGGAAATTATGTCGTAAAGAATCAAAAGTTTCAATTTTGGTCCAATTACTTCGTCAGAGGATAATAGGAGACCTCGGAACTTGTTTATTACGCAAATATTTTATCACGTTGAGCGTCTCTTAATCATGGCCTATTGTGGTATAACGATACGTTCAATTAAGTGAAACGTCAAGATAATCTGAAGGGGCTTTAATAATTTCACTTTTAAACACGCCAACGCCCCGAAATTAAAGTTCAAAGTTCAAAAATATTATTTGCAATTTACGCATGTTGTTAATTTTACCATTCTGCGCCGCAAATTATAGCGGAAGTGGTCAGGTAAGAGCGCAGAGAAAATCACATTCATCACGCAGGAAGTAATTTTCCCCCGGGGTCACCTTCGCTGAAGCACCAATAGATACGAGAATGAGTTAGATTTGCACATGCCGTATTTCCATAGTTGCAACATGGCACTAGGATGAGCGAGGAAAACTTAACAAACGTCATTTCCCGTTATTCAATCGTTTTCCCTGTTGGTCGCTAAAACAAGTTCCTTCTGCAGACTCGACCCTTTGCGTAAAAAGCAAAGAGATCGATTCAGAGAGCGGGAGTCTCGTAGCGGGAATATTCATCTGAGCAAAACCGTCCGTACTTCGATCACTAGTTTCCATCGTCCATTTTACCAAAAGCTCTCAGCTACGCCAACCAATGCAAGGGAGGCATTCGAGTAATGATCACTGTCTTCGTCGGGGACTGATGAGAATGTTCAACGCGCTGACGATAGGGATGGAGACAGACCTCGCGGGGAAATATGGATGAATCCACCGCCATCCACCTCCTAAAAACACGCTAAAACAAATCTCAAATCCTCCGGAATCAAAAAAAAAAGTAAGTGATAACAGATGTTCAAAGCCGGGAATGCATGTGCGTCCCCAATACGTCGGCTACACGGCAATTGAGAATTAACAAGCCATCGAGCCTGCTGTTCAGGGCCGGGAGATGCGGATGGGTCCTGTTGCGGGATGCAACGTGGAAACGAGCATCGCATTAAATCAAGGGGGGGGGAGGGGCGGGGAAATCGCTTGCTTGTCGTGACATGTCGCCTCGCTACATTGGCGTGGGCTTCACTGTTTTTCCATGGGGGTTCCAGGGAGAGAAACACAGGGAATTGTCTGCACTTGGGTATTTCCTATTTTGCAGCGGGCGATTAACATCTGGAATGTTATGGGCTCATTTCAAAAGAATTTCACTCCACTAATGATGACAAAAACACGAAAAACAACCAGCCAATTAACACAAAAATAATATGATATGCAGGGAATGCAATAATGAAATGACCTAAAACTGTTTGAACGAATTTAACTACACTAATGATAGAAAATAAACTGTACTCAACCACCAAACTATGACGAAAATAATACGAAACAAGACGTAGATGATGAATAACTTAAAATTATGAGGTCTAGATCCATGAACGTATGTATCGACTTCATTCAAGTGGCCCAATACCTTTGGGGCAGAGCACTTTAGTTAAGGAGCAGTCTTATGCCTTTGGGTAGGTTTATCAATGGTTGCAGTCACTAAACACTACTGTACTCCTAACCCTTGACCGTCCGTTTACATATTAACACACTAATATTAATTACACATATTAATGCACTAACTCATTAGTTAGCCATGCATATTTCCTAATTCCCTAAATTCCATCCAAAATGCCCATTCTTTTCCTCTCTCCACTTCACCTTCGCCAGCATTTCCTCCGCCCCCCCCCCTCCATTACAGTCTTCAGCATTCCATCGCCCCTCATCACTAGACCTGTAAGCGCAAAGTGGAATTTGAACCTAAATGTCACGTGCAAAAGAGAAATGGAACCAACCACCTACTGATGAGGAGAGTAAAACTTGAGCAGCCCAATGAATCAACGTAAAAATTCATTTGCTGGTCGGTGAATGCGTGAATCCACTGCATTCCCTTATTCCTCTTTATCTTTACCGACAAAAATGTTGCTCGAACCAGTATCAGATAGCGGATGATGTTACTGGTGATGAATGGAATTTTTTTCTCTTCCCCTGAAAAATTCGCACTAACAAAAACAAAACAATGGGGGAGGGGATAAATGTGTGGCTAAATTCCCTTGATCACTGTAGGAACAACGCCACCGCGTCGTTTTAAGTTTTTCGGGGCCGTCGAGCGAAATGCAAATTATGGACGGGAATTAAAGAATGGTTGCTGTTGGTGTCGTTCTATTCTCTCTACCTTACCTTGATCGAGGCAGGAACATGGAGCCATCGATGAACACGGATCCGGAGAGGAGGATGTACCAGCAAGTGGCCGCTTCACCCGTGCTGAAGGTCACCGGGCGGCGCGGGAAGAGAAAGAGAGAGAGAAGCTATTAGTTACGCCCGCACATGGTATTCCCCGAGGGATTACACGCGAACACACACATACGCAAACAGATACGACCCTCGCCTCCCTCCGACCCGGCCACTTGGGCTTCGGCGATGGAGGGAAGCATTCCACACCGAAAGGAGAGGACGCTCGTTACGCCCTCGTGAGAAATTTTATTCCTTCCCGAAAGGCCATGAAGGACCAGATAAGGGGGAATTGCTGAACGGAGGAAATGATAGAGCAATACTGTTGCAGAGATGGATGACCCAGGTTTTATGTTTATGTGGGTGCAAATTTATATTTACACACATGTTCTTCGCTTAAAAAAATTCTCTGCTCGATAGTTGGGAGATATCATCGATTTCAAGTAAATTTCAACATATTTGGGAAGTTAGGATTGGCCCGAATTTACCATATTCACAAACAAATATGACAGTTTAATCCGTAACAGGTTACAACTAATAATAAACACACGCAATTTGATCAATAAAAACACACACACACACACTAATATATAAATCATAAACACAAATGAAGGCACTCTCACAATTTTGTTTTTCTGCTATTTTGGTGGCGAAAATACATTTTTCAACGGAAGTAAGAAGACTGAATAATCATATACAAATCTATAGTTCCTATTCATGCACGCACACACCAGTATGAACATAAATGTCATTGCATAATTCTTCATACACATTTCCATCTGAAACATCAGTCGGTGACATTAAAACAATCCGAACGTTGGAAAAGATCGAAATATTTTTTGGAAAACTTACAAATCTACGGATGAATAGATTATAACTTTTCTGTGTCCTCCATTTTAGCAGTCATGGTGACGTCATTTGGAACAACAATACCTATTTTCATGGCTTCATAAGTTCACCGGCAGTCAATACCACAGAAACACGAAAAAAAGGTATTAAGATGATGCAATTGCGTATATACGAGCCGGAGTTGAGTAATTACAAATTCTTCGTTTTAGTTTCAAGCCATTTTATGATAATTAACGAACCGCTCAGCATTAAGGTAAGGATTAAATTTAAAAGAGGAAAGTCAAAGTAACTTTCTCTAGTCAGTGGCAAGTCCAATCGTGCTCGGTACGTTGCATATACACTAATTATATATAAATATTATAAATAGTTAGTGTAGATTTAAATATTTAAACAGTTTGCATCATTATGAAGCATGATTGGATGGATTTAGATGTGGAGAAGTGAGGAAATAATTTGGACTGGGTGGATAACAAAAGCTGTCGTTTTAAATGTGGTGGGGAGGAGAGAGGAAGTTACTGGGAGAAATACGTGCGTGCACAGAAAATGGATGTGTTTAGGGGTTGTGGGATGTTGAAGAAGACCGTGATACAAGGAAAAATGCTGAGTAAGCGGGTTGGAGGAAGGAAAACAGAGGGTTTTTTAGACAACATGCAGGCAGGCAGGAGTGATGAAGAAATGAAGAAAGAATTGATAATTATTAATCGTATTCTACCGGCTAAGGAAGGGGTTTTTGGATTGCCACAGTTTACACAACAATACGAAAATAACGAAATAAATAATGAAGGGCAAGGAGAAAAGAAGTTCTCGTGATATTCAGAAGTATATTAGTCGTTAGGGACCGTCCGTAATCTAAATTTAAATAGCTAAAATAACTTGAATGAAAGAATAATTATACCGCATTATTTTATGCTTAAACATACTAGAAAAAGAGATTGGAACGCTTTAATCATTTGTTTTCATATTTTATCTGGCGGATTTATCAGAGATACGTGAAAAAACACACATTCAAATAATATTTTACATCAGCAAAACAAAGAACAGGCTCCCTCTTTGTTCCCAAATACATCTCGACCCATACAAGAGGCGTGAGCAAATATCCTTGTTGGAGATTTAAAATAGGATCATTTGGAATGCAAATGACGCTGCTTGCATAAAAAAATCACCTTTCCCGTGTTGCTATTCCTAACGTCAAGTCGTCTCAATTTGTGATCAAATAAAGGTACTTTCTAAAAACTAACGTTATTGTAATGATGGTATGCAGGTAATTGGTATATCTGTATAGAGTAGGCGATGCAATTTTGTAGCGTTCCCAGGTAAATAATTACACTTAAGTTAGAATACAAATAAATTATTGTTGAATGAATTACATTTCAGTTAATTAATTGAAGCTGTTTCCTAACGAAACTTTCTTAAAGATGATGCCATAATAATGAGTTTAATGCCACACTGGGTAATGTTGAAAAAAATTAAACATGTACAAAATCTTAGGAATCCCGTAGTATTTACTTCAACCTCATAATTTATCTAAAAATATATACGTAGACAACAATAATTGCTTGCTAATTAGCTCACGCTCTTACGATCGCTAAATCAAATGGTATTCCCAGGCGCGCCGAGATTCACTTGAGGAAGACGTAGTTCGCATCACCACCACAGATGGCAGGTGTGGAGTTCCGTGAAGATTCTAGAAAACTCCCAAGCCAAGGCGGCAAAGAGCTTCATGAATTTCCACGCGAGGTGTCAGCACTGCCACAGCACTTAACGAAGACAACCGTGTTTTACGATTCAAGCTTCGGTCGACTCGTTGAGAAGAAAAGAGGCGGCGGACATTACGACCGTAAACAGTGGCACATGGCAACATCTGTTTTAAGGGCCTTCAACGTAATGTCTTACTTTCCTCACACAAAATGCTTTACTTATACGAAAAACGTTTCGGCCAGAAACTGCTGGCTTTTCCTTTTCACTCACCTATTCCTATTTATTATTATCATTTTTCCTAATAGTATGCACAAAAAGTTGGAGGAGCGAGAGGGGAACACAAGCATGACATTGTGGATCAAGCAGTCTCACATTTGATGAAGTTATCGAGACGAAAACACTCGACATTTTTGGGGAAAAAAATAGTGTCGAAAGCAGCAGTATATTTTGAAGTAATGGCGATGTCTTCCGGTGATATGATGCTGAAATGCAGTTTTACGTTGATTCCCGATTATAACATTTGATGCGTTACAGTACAGGAGTATTCCGTGAAATAATAGACAAGTTTCGATAAATCAATTTTCGAATTAGTTATTAATTGTCCATTATTTTTTTTAAATAAAGACAAGGTAAGGTAGTTGTTTGATGAATTGCACCACTCCCATCTGTACTCGTAATCCCTCATTAAGAGAATGCAAATAAACCTTACATATTTAGTGCAAGGGATAAAATATACATCGGCTAATAATTTGCGAGCATGGCCAGCTCGAAAATTACATCGTAATTTGCAAGTGATAATTTGACCATGGGTGATCAAATTACTGAGGATCAACGAAAGGATTTTTGGAACTGTATTCAAGAAGCCATTGAAAGACCCATCCAGGGCGATGGTTTACGATGAACAGAAACGAATTAGCCTCCTCCTTACAATTAGCAAGGGACCAAATTGACTCCATGACGTAATGACGGATGTAATGGACAGATTAGTCACGGAACCGGAGAGAAACGATGCTCTCTCGTGGGCCCTTCCACGCCCCGCTGTATGGCCGACTTGAATATTGAAGAGGGAAAAACCTTTCACTAGCGTTGGTATAAGCCCTTCAAATGAATAAGTGTGCAAATCACGAACCATTTCCCCTGAGTTACTGAAACAAGCAGAAATTGAGAGGAGGAAAAAATGGTATAAAATGAACCGCAGAAAAATTCAAGGAGCAAGAAAAGATTTTCTTTTGGATCACATATAACTTTTCTTTCGCGTGTGTGCACAAAATATATATATATATATATATATATATATATATATTATTTATTAGGTAATCTACCGGTTAAGGTAGGTTTTTGGATGGACACAACTATCAAATAAACATTTTGTGACTCCCCACCTAGCAAACTACTCTATATCAGGTCCCTCTTCTTCTCGGTGTACTTCTTTCCTCCCTTCATCCCGTCCAACATCACTATCCTGTACCTACCCTTACCTCGCTTGCCCAACATTCTCCCCTCTATTACCCTCTTCAACATTCCACTACCGCTCAATACGCCTTTCATCCATTTTTCCTGCCTCCATAGGATTTCTCTCAACAAACCCCTCTCCTCCCCCACCATTTCTAGCACTTCCTCATTTGTTTTCCTTTCGGTCCGTTTCACCTTCTCCATTCTTCTCCACACCCACATTTCAAAAGCCTCCAATCTACGTCTATCCTCCTGCTTCAGCGACCACGTTTTTGCGCCGTACATAGCTACGCTCCATATCAGAGTTTTTACGAGTCTTGTCTTAACATCCCTACTCAATGTCCCCGTCATCAACTCCCTCCTCCTTGAGAAAGCCTCTTTGCCTAGCGCAATTCTTCTCCTTACGTCCCTACCACTTTGACCGTATTGGTCCAAAACACTTCCGAGATATGTAAACTGTTCTACCTACTCTATTTTTTCCCCGCCTATTTTAATATTTAGCTTAGCCTTTTTCTTTCTGGAAAATCGCATAACCTTTGTTTTATTAATATTGATTCTCATCCCATATTTATCGCACTGAACCTCCAATTCACTCAACAATGCTTGCAACCCCTTCGCTGACTGAGCAACTAATGCTTGGTCATCAGCAAACCTAACCGATTTTACGAATTCCCCTCCGACTTTCATTCCTACCTCCAGTTCTTCCCATGCCTCTTTAATCATTTCCTCTACGTATACGTTGAACAGTACCGGTGGCAATGGGCAACTCTGCCTTACACCTCTTCCTAACACTGCCCATCCGGACTCTCCGTTCCCCACTCGCACCTGAGCAGTCTGAGACATGTACAGGTTGCGGATCAGTCTCCTGTCCCTCCAATCCATTCCTATTTTCTGCAATAAACTCATTAATTTTTCCCAATTCACTCTATCAAACGCTTTTTCGAAATCTACAAAACAGGCAAAAACGTCCTGATTGTGTTCTATATTCCTCTCGACTAGTGATCTTATTACTACAATGGCATCACGCGTACCTCTTCACTTCCTGAACCCAAACTGATCATCCCCTAAGTAATCATTTGCCTTACTCTCTATCCTTTTGTTGATGATCCTGAGAATAACTTTAGCTGCGTGGGATATCAAACTTATTGTTCTGTAATCCTCACATGACGAAGCCTTTGTCTTTTTTGGAATAGGAACTAACACCGATCTCACAAAATCTTCCGGCCAGATTCCTTCCTCATAGATACTACGAATCAGTCCATATATGGCCTTCTTCCCACCTTTCCCTAACCATTTCAACATTTCTACAGGAATATTGTCCACCCCCACTGCCTTATTTGCTTTCATCTCCTTTAATGCCCTTTCTATTTCATCGTCGAGTATGCCTGGACCTAATCTATCTTCTTCTACGTCATGTTCCTTTTCTATGTCTAACCTTGTCGGCCTACGTTCTTTACCATACAGTGTTTCTATATATTCCTTCCATCTCTCTTGGATTTTTCCTGGTTCAACTATTATCTTACCCCGTTTATCTTTAACTGTTAGCACAGATCTTGCCTTCTTACTTCCCGATAATAACTTAACCTTGCTGTATAGAGCACCAATTTCACCCTTCTTCAGTAAACTTTCCATATCCTCGCATTGCGTTTTCCACCATTCTTCTTTTGCTTTATTTGTGGCCCTTCTCAATTTATTGTTTAACTCTTTGTACTTCATTTTGCCTAACTCTGTGTTTACATTTTTCCATTTTCTTCTCTCATCCATCTTTGCAATCATCTCATCCGTTACCCATGGTTTCCTTATCCTTTTCCCGTTAACGGTTCCTATAGTGTCTTTAGCGCCTTCCAATATCCCTTTCTTGATACATTCCCATTTCTCTTCGATAGTACTCGGTTCTTTACCATCATCCATTATTTCCTCTACAGCCTCCTGATACTCCTTCCTCGTTAATCCATTTACTGCTTCTAAATTCCATTTCCTAACCCGCCGCCATATATATATATATATATATGTCGATGATGCGGAAATACTCACGAGAGCAATATAACTTTTGGACGGCACAATAGAACACAGAATAAAACAGATAACACGTAAAAGGACACTCACACTGTAGATGATTTAAGCTTTCGGCCTACTCCGAGCCCTTCTTCAGGTGTCTGACCTGAAGAAGGCCTCGGAGTAGGCCGAAAGCTTAAATCATCTACAGTGTGAGTGTCCTTTTACGTGTTATCTGTTTTATTCTGTGTTCTATTGTGCCATCCAAAAGTTATATATACATATATATATAAACCATAAACACAGTAATCAACCCGAAGGTCGGTTTAGTAGGTGATGGTAGAGCTCACCCGTGTACCAAGCCCAACGGCGTGTGAATATTCACACATCAGGGTAGGGGGGCCAGTTCCTTTCCCTGTGCCGGTTTCCCAGGAAGATCTGGTACCAGGAAGATCTGGTACCCGAAAAATCAACTAGCTTGGGTGGAGCTGCAGGTGCCCAAAGTGCCTTGCCCGGGAATCGAACCCGGGACCCTCCGGTCAGCAGTCCAACGCTCTACCCGCTAGACCACCGCGACCCACACACACACACACACACACACACACATATATATATATATATATATATATATATATATTTAATATAGAAATATATATATATATGTATATATACACACATATATAAAATACTTGAGAAACAGTTGCCCACCGCTTACCGCAAAAAAAAACGACCGTCGCTGAGCATAATGGTGGCTTTCAAAGAGCAGTTAAAGAGGCGGTGGCAGACTTGATCGGATTCAAAGGGGTAGAACTTATGAAAGCTCAAAAAAGAAAGAAAAAAATGCCTACCTTTTGAAATTTCGTCCCTTGAGTTTAAGGGCGTTGAATTTTATAATTACCATAAGACGGATTGGGCATTATCGCTCTATAGGTCACAGAGATAGAACACGGAACTTAGAACATGGGCGATTTTTAACATGGGTAACGCGCAAAAAAAAACCTAATGAAAATTTCAAGCAACTTCTCATCTCGACGTGCAAAAAAATTCAACGTTAATACAGTCACGCTAAAAGATAACTTCTTCGAAGTATGACAAAAAAAACCCACGGTAATTTTAACCATGACAGTAATGAAGACAAATTAGTCCCTGGGGTAAGAAGCATCTGAGAATTTCCAAAACTGTTCTTCTATTAGTACTGCTGACTTCCCCTGAGTAGGAAACTGCGGTGCGATGAAATCGCATTCTATATTGTAGGTGATATAATGAAATTTTGTGGATCAACAATGGTCGCTGCTGCGGGAGGATCTCCCATTCCGCTAATATCTCTAGGCACTGAGATCACTCGGTAGTTAGATCTTAGGTATTAGTGTACAGTATCGCGTAGTTTCAGGAGTAGAAGATCGATACTGACTAAGGACATATCTTCAGCCAGATTCCGTCCTATTCATCAACATCTTACCCCGCAACGCATCTCACGAGGGCGTGTGGCATGGGATTCATTGCAAAGACTACTGCGCTACTTAGGTAATTGGAAAACCAATGGTGTAAATCCAATATGCAGGTGTCTTTAAATTCATTTAATTTACGCCTAAAGTTTAAGGGTGACTGTCGTTGTTGAAGCTGATTGGAATAAATCAAGGTTCTCATATATTTTTTATAAATATGTTTTAATCAATTTTCGTATTCATAACAAAATGAATTCAGTAGCTCACTTGTAGTTGAAGCGGGCCAGTATTTTTTCCATAAAATTAAATTTGAAATGCTCTTTTAAGTACAAAAACGTTTCAGCGTAACTTAATTTACTTTGGTTTCAAACACAGCCTCCTGAGACTGGTTTAAACCTGCACTGATATTAATTACATTCATTCGCCATAAGTCTCGGAATGTAACATGTACATGAGAAATTAATACGAGTTCAATGGATTGAAATATTATATTATATGATTGTAATAATGCCTGCCAGGTGATTTAAGTGGTCCTTTCTGAAAACGCATCTTAATTTTTTCAACAATCAACCACTTCCGAGGCTGGACACGACTTTTGTCATCCACTGATGCAAATTTTCCATTTTCTCATTAAAACATCAATTGCACAACGACACCAAAAACTTTATTTTTCTTACTTAAAAATCAACCTCTGCTCAAATGAAGGATGGATGTCTAGTAGCCCTCTATGTCGTAGGTAGGCCTTCTGGGCCAAGAGGAAGACTTGAAGATGGTATTAAATTGGTTTAGCCATCGAGCTTCCAGAGGAAGAATCACGGAAAATCTTCGAGTCGGCCTCCTCTTCCTTACGGAGAGGGAAAGGATGGACCACGGGGAATGGAAGTGAGGGATGAAGGGGAGATTGAGCTGGGGTGAAGCGTTTGAATCGGTGCCTTCATGTTTCGTGAAGAGGACGAGACGCTCCGTCGAGTTACGAAGGAGAGAGAGAATCGCCTTGGATCGATGGGAGGTTTAAGTTTGAAGCGATCGAACTGTTTTGAGTTGGTTGCCAACGGAACTGGAGGGCGGGTGGGTTCACGGTTAAACAAGGGGACAGAAAAAAACAGAGAGAAGAGGGTTGATAGTGAAAGAGAGAGAGAGGGACGGGGGGAGGGTCGACTGCAGAGGAAGAAACGGAGTGAAAGGGGCCCTTTTAGGACCAGGCCTTTATCCGTGAGCCACTAACCACACGTCCCCTCTTTATGCCCTGCCTCCAGCCATCGGAAACCGATATCCAAAGTCGGACCAAGGAAACTGATTACGTTTCTTCCTAGGAGTATCCATGTGCCCTTACATTCAATGAATGTGAACTGATTGAATAAAATATAACTTTTGCCCCGCCGGACCTCGGAGTCGATTCTCATGCCAAGTCGAAACGACTTCAAAGGCAATGGGATACTGGACGGGGGCAGTCGTAGGGTGGCTCTGAATTTTCTGTTTACTAAGAAATCGGAGCATGACAGTGCCATGCCAAAGTTTTACGTCAACTTCAAGTGGAATTTTAAGAATTAGAAACAAGTTTCTTAAAATGTCATTGGGGAGGTTTGAAATGACGTGGCCACTTGGAAATATCCTCTGATGTCCCGCAAGTATTTGGGATCCTTGGGAGAAAACCTGGCAAAAAGAATCAGATTAAGTCCAGAGAAAATCCGCCAGATTCGTTAAAAATATTTATGACAAGAATACAAGTGTAACAGGTCTCTTAGGGGATTTCGGCTGGGAGTCCCTTGAAATACGAACAGAACAAGCGAGACTTTTAGAAAGATTCAGAACCAGCGAGTATAACGATGACACTAAAGGAATAATAATGGCCCCGCACTACTTAGGTAGGTCAGCCCACAAAGATAAAATAAGGGAGATAGATTCCAATACAGATAGATTCAAATACTCATTCTTCCCCAGAACAATCAGAAATCATAATAGTAAGAATCCGAAGTCCATTTATAAATATTAAAAACATTTAAGTTACAAGTCGGAACAAAATTAAAAATTCAAAGACTGTGCTTGTGCATGTTTGTTGGTAGTTTGTGGGTTTGCATGTGTGTGAAAGGGTTGGGGTGAAAGGGTTCGTGCATGAATGTTTACCATGTTTGGTTTGTGGACTACAAATTTGTGGCTCCTGCATGCGGTTTTTTCTAAATTACGGGTGGTGCCCTAACACCCCCCGCCACACGCCCTTGCGGCGGCTTGCGGGGTATTGAGTAGATGTAGATGTATATCTTATTCTGCAAGACTCCACGAGGGGATGAAGCGGGGGGTGTCAGGTGACCAGTCATTTGAGTAATCATTGATTGCTGAGTAATTTCCCAATACTGTGGTCACGAACTGTGAGAGAGGGAGAAATGATTTTTTACGTCGATCTGGAGTCAATTTACCTTAACTCATCGCCTACCAATGTGATACGGAGCTAGGATTATCCCTTTTGGGGTGAAACACGAGTGATCTGTACTTTTTTCGAAGTTCAAGTCACGCCTGTAGTCTTCTTGTTTTCACTGTCTACCAATAAAGGCCTTCCAATAAGAGAGTGAAGATTTCTATTATTTTACGCTGTGATTCAGGGAGATGAAGTATCACGAATCCGTCCTCTGTAAATCTCTCTGTCCTCATTTAACAATGTTCGAATTTCCTTCAGGCAATACACCTTTAATTCTCACTTTTGTATAATAAAAGAGATCTAACTAAATTTAAAAATACGAGTGAGTAAAATTGAACTCCTATCATTTGAGCCAGGAAAACAGTGACATTTCCTACCTACTGGTTCACGTTTAACTAAATTCGGAGGTTTTTAAACATTGGCAAATTAAAATGAGAATATTTTTAAGTAAAAAATTCTTCTTCATGCACAAGCAACTAAAATGCACGAATACCAAATCTTTCTGCTTATTAGTGGCGAGCGCAGAGATATGTCACACACAACTGAAATTTTAACCTTCTTAACATTCAAATTTTAACCGACTTCAAGAGCAAATTTAATCCCTTGGACTTCATATTGGGGAACAATTAACATAAATAAATTAAGAAAATACAAAAGTTATTCATGTATATCACTATCGATCGTTTGATTTTTTACTTGAGTTCAGACCACGAACTACTGAAACGTTCAATGAGTTATTATTTTCAAAGATGCTTCAAACAGTATCAGCAAATCAAAACAGCACAGCGGTAGCTGATCAAGATACTATGTCGCTGTGCGTGGAAGAGGAATGTTTGGAAAAAGATAACCTGGAATCCGTGCTCAAATTAATATTGTGATTGGGTGAATAATATAAAATATGAAGTATAAAATGGTAAGAATTAAAAAAAAAATTATAATCAAATATTATATATTAAATTAACTATAATTAAACACGAAGTAATGCCAAAATTAGCACGCCCAAGTAAAAGGAAACTCTAAAGAATTGTCAGTAAAAAAATCGGAGGTTTTTCAAACTCTTTCCACCCACGAAAGGAAAAGGAAAAATTACCTAATAACATGAAAGAATAAATACTATTCCATCCATTAAAATACTCGCGACATCATTTAATAACTTTAATCAGACTGAAATTCGACGAATGTTTTTGCAACAAAAGATTTTAGTTGTCTATAAGTTAATTTTCACGGTCTCTTGGGTTCGATTTAGCAATTATTCCGAAAAGTTGAAGGGAGGGACTCGAATATTTGAATCTGCGTATGTCGCTTTCTCCCTTATTTTATTCAAGCGGTCGAATCCACCAATTTAATTTGGTACCGTAACTCCCGTGTCACAAGAAAACTCTGGTGCCTTGTACCTTTCTAAAATAATCTTGCCTGGGTCCTTCGAGATTCAAGAAGCTCCCAGGCTAATTCCCCCAGCGTACCCGTGAAACTCACTCGCTTAGTTTCTCGTAGCACATTTTAAGAAACCCAACGAATTTCCTCTTAACTTCATCTAACTTTTTAGTTCATGTTTTCTACCACGGAATCCAGATACCTGTCGCGTATTCTAAATGTGACCTAACAAAAGCACAGTAACAACCATCTCTTACGTTGTCATTAACTTTTAAAGAACGTTACAAAAGAAAATTTACGTCTAAATGACACCCTGAAATCCACCGTTGGCTTACTTGAGGAAATTATTAAAATGGTGATCGTTGGAGAAATATGCTGGAAAACATATAAGCATACAAAATAAGCATGAATGAACTCCAGTACCTACTAGTAGGTTTTAGCTAATACTCTACGCAAGGACGAGATGCTCGTGAAGGTTAAAATACAATAAATTTCACATTGCTGAACGTGAGGTGACATAATCCTACGAATTATTTCTAGGGCAACTTCGCTGATAGTCAAATTCGTCTTATTCTGTCTTCATCGCTCACGGAATTAAAATGAAATTTTGAACACGCCCATTCTATAGCAATGCCTCACATCCTACGTATATTCACGAATCTTCTTTCGTAGCACGATGCGGTGGGCAACCTGCTTTTAACGTCATCATAACAAAAGACCTTGAGAATATTACAATGGATTTATTCCATTGTTGAACCCTCGTACCGGGAATGATTCCCACCCAAGCAATTCTAACGACTTGGTCACAATACTAAGTTTATAAAAGCATCGTTTTTCGACCTAATATCCTCTAGCCATTACCCGTCTAATTTTAAAACCTAAACCTATCATGAAAGCATCTCATAAACTGGCAGCGTATTCTAGATGAGGTCTTATACGCGTGAAAGATAGCATCTTTCTTCAAACATCCCAGCGATTTAATAACTCTTAAGTGCCTTAAAAATACCTCGAGCTGGATTTCGCATTTGAATATAACGAACTCATTACCTCAGATAACCGATACAATTAAATAAACGAACGCGATGTTCTCAATTATACCGGCGTGGGAAGAGAAACCAACAACTCATCGTTGTAAAAAAAAAAGCCCAAGCAATTTACCAAAACAAAAATGAGAGGAAATAAAACGAAAGTAGTCCAGTCGAGTACGTGTGAAAAACAAACTATGAGGCTAACGTCGTAATGTATTTTCCTCCGAAAGTTCCGCAACACGAGAAGTAAAACTCGAGTGTACGCAATAAATCAAGGAGTCAAGTAATATGGGGTACTGAACGCTCTCACAGACAGCACACGTACTTGTCCCATCTCTTTTTCGGCGATCCACGAGTGAGGGGCAAGGGGGGGAACGAAAAAAGTATGAAGAAGACCCCAGACGGTCTTCTTTTTCCAGAAGCTCCCTAGAACCACGAGGGAGGGCGTGTGCGTGTAAAAGGGTCAGGGGGTTTATTCCAAAACAAGACCGGGCACGGAAGAGAAGGGATGGGAGGGCATAAGGCGCAGGGGAAAGGAACCGAAAGGAGAGCACATTCTCACTGGAAACCGCGATAAAAACGGACCACCGACTAAAAAAGACGAAAAACTTTACCCTCCCCCAGAGGCTGGCGATAAGCGCCGGGGGTGACGGAGAAAAAAACCACCGGGGAAGATAGAAAAAAATTTTTTGGGCGCCGAAGGGTTAATGGCGGGGGAGGTGGGCACATGGCCCGCTGAAGGGTCACGTCCCGCGGTGCACGCATGCGATGCGTCCCATTTGAGAGGCCCGGGGAAGAGGAGGAGCGCGCCAAGGGGATATCTCGCCCCCGCAGCAGCGCTTGGACGGCGGCCCCCCAACCGTCGACGACGACCCAACCAACCGTCCCCTCCGAAAAACCGGCTCAAAAAACTCGCGCGGGAGATGGGATTTGGGGAGCTAAAGGGGAAGAGGGGAGGGAAGAAGACGGGAGGGAGATCCCCGACGTGAGATTGTGAGCGAATCGGCGGGAGAGGGAGAGGAAAGGGACTTGGGGAAGGGGTTGGGAGGAAGAGCCGGCCGGAGGGGGGAGGTAATGATGAGGGAGAAGGGGGTACGAAGAGGAGGGAGAGGACGAAGCACTTGCCCGTGGTGAGTGAGTGAACTCATGGACGACGGGAAAGAGGAAAACCTCCCCCGCTGCCCCCTCCGTCTTCTCCCGCCGCCGGTAAAAACCTCCCTCGACACCTCTCTCCTCTCCCCCTCCACGAGGACGGGCGAGGGAAGGGAGAGGGACGGGCGGGCGGGATCGCACTCATGCGCTCCGGCTCGGACCTTGAGCGTACGCAGGTGGGCAGGGCGGGTAGATATTCCGGAGGAATCTTAATACTGAAATGAACGAAGGCGGGATAAGTAGGAGAATAGACGGCGTCTTGGCGCGGCCGACGATAATGCAAGCACTCGTCGCGGTTCGACAAGCTGCGGTGATTATTCTACCTGAACCTTATTTAATAGCTCTATTCACAATCTAATCGTCTCATGTGTTTATAAATATTTTAAAATTACGTGTGGCATTATACTGGAAAACAGCACAACAACAAGCCAAGACGAACACGAAAAAGCTACGGCCGAACCACTATCCTCGAACACATCCTTTAAGTGTCATTGCACATAAGAGCTTTGTCTATCCGTTCTTCTTGTGATGCATTTTTATCCATGTCATGGGTGACAGCTGACCAGACTTGACCGTTGCCACCAGGACAATTGCCTAATTACAACGATAAATTCTAAAATAAATAAATAAATCCTTTCAGTTACTGAGGGCTGGTGATATCCCTTAAACAGCCGTCCCCTTACCCACCCCTAAACCTTTCCACGTGGTGCTTGTATCCCCTGCCGCACCGCGGAATATTTGTATAGATGTTAACTTAACATCCACTAGGGGGTGTGTGGCAAGGGTGTAAAATAAACCGGTTAATAGTAATCAGGGCAAATGGAATTATTGCCCTTCCTGACAATGCTACGTATTTGTGGTGAGTTCGAAGTGCACTACGTGCTGTTGCATAGTGTTTTGGGCACTAACCGTGAGGGGGCATAACGTTTTGTGCGCGGTGGAAAGCATTACTCGGCGGTCAACATTCCTAAGCCGATCAATGTGTTTGTGCCTACAAATGCAATGAAGGACTAACTAAAATTATTCCCTCCTTTCAGCAATCAATTAGAATGATTTGAATCTTACATATTTTACCGTTGAGGCAATGGAATTGAGTCCTGCTGAAGTTCGCCAAAATTTCACGATCGATTCGCAACCTGTAGGATTGTGAGTGTGGACTACACTCAATCCCGACTAGATAACACACTTGATGCTTTCGCAATCAAAAATGCAAACCACTTCGTCGAACAAAGTGACTGGAGTCCATTCGTGAGTCGAGAGTGGTCAGTTAAAAATTAACAAGGGTAAACAACCACAGCAATCAACCCAATGGTTTTGATAAGCGAGGATAAAACTCCCTGTGAAGGATTTCCTCCTCCTTTTGGAATACACGCATCAGGGTGTAAAGTTTGCTTTCAGGGGTTCAGTTCCCTTTGAGCCACATGTAGTTTCCCAGGAAGATCTGGTCCTGGAAACATTAAACAACTTTTGCTGAATCTCCGGGTTCCCAGAGGCGTCAACCGGAATCGAACCCGGGATAGCCCTCGGGAACTCTCCGGGTTCCATATCAGTCACCGCTCTAACCACCGAACTACTACGCTCCTAATAAAGGTAATTTAAAATTTTCGTTGTTAAAATTAATCTGGTTCAACGATGAAATTCATTTTTTAATCATCAAAGCAGAATAGGTAGACTTATAGAAAGGTGAAGGACTCGCGAGTTTCATGGCGACAACGAGGGAATTGCTATGGCACCCAATTACGAGATTGTTAGATGCAATCAACGAAATAATAAAAGAGATATGAACAGTCAACTATTCGTTCTTCCCTCGCAAGATACGCCATCATAAGAGAATCGAACTCTAGCACGCGAATAAATTTACATTAAGACAAACATTTAATGAACTATTCAATTATTGCATGATGTATAAAGGGATATACATGTATACGTGCACGAGTGTTTTTGAATATGAGCGAAAATATATTCAAATGCACGCATGAAATAATAGGTGTGCACGCATGAAATAATAGGTGTGCACGTATGGTTGGTGCCCTACCACCTTCCGCCAGACGCCCTTGGAACGGCTTGAGAGGTATTCTGTAGACGTAGAAATGTGCTTAAAATATGAAGGTAATTAGCGCTACTCTCGCGCTTCAAAACAATGCTGGCCCATTGGCATTATTTCGTGGCTTGTAGCCATCTTGGCTAGCTGCTTGCACACGAATTGGCAGATAATTTTCGATATTTGCCAACAAACTGTGACCAATTGATCGACAAAACCTGCACGCTCGACAAGGTCATACCCACGCACAGCTTCAATCGTTACCGGTTTATGGTTAAGGGAACTAACTCCGATTATTTATTCAAATTCAGCCCGTTTTAAAGTAACCGTTAACTTCGAAACGAGCAATTTTGCAATTACTGATTCATTTCCTAGGATTTGAAGTCAATATAATGACATGTAACTACATTATTAACACATAAGTGTGAACAATTCTTTGCCTCTTGCTAGACGATTACAATTCAATCTATCGTATACGATACACTGAAGCCAACGGCAAGGTGCATGGCAGGGGGTGCTTCTCTTTTCATGCACAGCATGTGATGAGTCGCGTCCATATATGAAAAACTGGCAGCTACAAAAAACTTCCATCGTCTTTCGCAATGAAAAATCCATACGTTAAATCAGAAGAGATATGACCATAAGTAGAGAGATGCAAAAAAGAAAAAAAAACCTTGTCACCCCTCAAAAATATTTCCAGCATATCAAGGAAGAATAAAAACATTATCAACAACGTAAAGAAAAAGATGAAAATAGAACACATTCAAATATTAGTGATAGGTGATTGAAAAGGAATTTTCCGTAGCTACTCAAATTTCCTAGGAGCCCACCATAGAATTGTTACCATTTCATTTTCTCATGAAGATAGCCAGGACTTTATGTAAAATCATTTACATAACCGCGACTGGAAATGGATTGCTATCTCCCAAACCTGTTGGTGATATAACCATTATTTTCCCCCAATAGCCTTAGGACTTTTTCACAGCACTTAATCCAGCGAATTCGGCTCACTTTGAAGTTCCATAATCAAATACATATTCGCACACATTTGAGTTTGTGAGACAAATATCGCCACGGCATAAACAGATGTTGAGGACAGCTCAATTTCCTCTGAAATCTAGTCAAGAGGAGCCTGCGGACCAATCAAGGCGCTCAACTGGATCTGCACGTTATTTCATATCGGAAAGCCTCATTCCGCGATTGAATCCGTTGATCGAATTTATTCACCGAGCTAGTAGTGATCCACCATTTTGCCGTTCTTCCACAATAACCAAGACAAGAAGAGTTTTCGCGATCGAGCTTTTATGCAATTGCTATCATACTATTGTTTTGAGTGTGCTTGATTCGGAAAATTATTAAGCTCAATGCAGACGAACGCCGATGAAGTTAAGAAGCCAGAGTGAATTGTATCGATATTGTACATGGTTTTTTCATTGAGGCGGGAAGCAATCAGTGCCAGCCGGCATAGAGATATGACCGCGATCTTCTTAGACATTGAACGTATAAGATTATGGGCGGGATGGGACTATTACAGAGGAGAAGGGAGTCATCCCAAGAGCGCAAACGCAAGAAAAGTTTTAATTGCGGTCATCTCGCTGTGATGTTGAAGCGAAGCGGTCGATGCGCTCGCATTATCGCCCAGCGGAATCATGACTGGAAGAAATATAAGACCGTCGGTAATTTTGCTAGATGAGTTTACGTCATGCGCCCTAACAGTTCGCGATGAATAATCTCTTTCCCAGGCTACAATCAGTACCATTGTTCTTTTTTTCGAATTTGAAAATGTTTAGTTTATACTTTCCCGCACTTGCATTATACGCTGACATTGTTCCACATTTTGCCATTAATTGTATCAATTTCGCTTACCGATTATGATCACTTATAAATTTTGTTTATGCGAAGTGGGCAGAGGTTTTCGAATAACATTTCCGTTCGTTCATCAACATCCACACAATACCCCGCAAACCGTCGCAAGGACGTGTGGCAGGGGGGTGGTAGGTCACCACCCATCCATATTCACTCAATTTCCTCATGTGCACGTTTAATACGCTGCTAAATCCGTTCAAATTTCAAAATTTTCTCATGGTGAATTGGTTAGTTTACGAAAATATTCCCTGAAATTCCAACTGGTTGATATTCTAAAAACACAAAAAAAACCGCAAGCCGCCGCAAGAACGTGTGGCGGGAGGTGTTAGGGAACCAGCCAAACGTAAAGAAACATTAGTTCATACAATCATTATAATATACATGAGTTAATATATTTAAAAAATTGAACAAATACATGAATTCCTACATTTATCAAACCTTCATGTTTTGTTCGACTAATTCGTCAAATTTTGACATTTAAGTTTGCTTTATATTCTGGATCTCTTAGCTTCTACAGTGATTAGTGTCAAGGAAAAACGAGTACTTGAATCTGTCTGTAATGGCGTGCTCTTATTCTTCACATATTTTATCCCGGTGGACGAATTTTTTTTACAAAGTAATCGGTTTTCTGATGGACACAACTACCAAATAAATATTTTGTCATTCCTAGCAAAACACTATCCAGCAACCTACTCTAAATCAGGTCACTCATCATCTCTGTGTACTTCCTTCCTCCTTTAAACCCGCCCAACATCCCTATCCTGTTCATGCCCTTTCCTCGTTTGCCCAACATACTCCCCTCTATTACTGTCTTCAACAACCCACTGCCGAACAATACACCCTTCATGCATTTTTCCTGCATCCATAGGATATCTCCCAACAAACCCCTCTCCTCAACCACCATCTCCAGTACTTCCTCATTTGTTTTCCTTTCGGTCCATTTCACCTTCTCCGTTCTTCTCCACACCCACATTTCAAAAGCCTCCAATCTACGTCTATCCTCCTGCTTCAGTGACCACGTTTCCGCGCCTAGCTACGCTCCATATCAAAGTTGTGACGAGTCTAGGTGGTCGAATATGCCAATATAATTTGGAGCCGTAATAATTCACACCATGCAGCGAAAAAACCCGATTCAAGCGACGCTCGTAGTTAGGTCTGTGTGTATCCAAAACCTTCCTTAAACGGTAGAAAACCAATGGGGATCATCAAATTCTTTATATTTACTATTTCCCAGGGATACAGCATCCCCTGACACAGTCGCCCGGGGCGGTTTTTGGACGTAGATATGTACACACGATTAGGAGCGGGACATCGGCGCGTGACGACGCTTCGAAGTCCATTTCGGCCGGGCAGCCAGCCCCATAGCCGCCAGAAACAACGAATTCTTTGAAGGTCACGCCACCACCGTTTTGAATCCACAGCTAAGCCGACGTAACACACACACACACAGCCCTTACATGCATCCGACCGATCCTTCTCCTCAATCCTTTGTTTCTTTTTTGGGACCATGAGTAAAAAAAAATAGGAGATAAGACCCGATGATTCTTCGGGGAAGCGGTAAACGGATTCGACGTGGTTTGTAATTTGAAGAAAAAAGGAAGAAAAAAATATGGGGAGAAGAGGATTGGTTGGGTCTGGTAGCGTCCGCCGTCGGTTGCTATTTCAGACTCGAGGAAGACGGTTGAAGACATTCAAAATTTCATCCAAATGGATGGACGAGGAGAATCACTTGCCGTGATTTACGAAATCTCGTATTTGGCGAAAGCAGTCACCTTGGAGATGCACCTTCATCTGAATCCATCAGTCAGATTTCACTACAGCGAAGATAATTGCTTGGCAGATCGGAAACTTTAATATCACAAGAACGGCTTAAACTTTAATTAAAAGTACAAGTCACTGCAGTTTAACGCTTAAAAGCAGGGAGCAATCCTGGTGCCTAATTTCATTGGTTAGGCTCGATCACACAGTGATAAGTAATGGTGAACTAGGGTGTTAAACTGACATCTAACGTTTCACAGTTAAACACACATAACAGAAAAATATGAGGGTTAAAGAAGTTGGGTTTCATTAGACAGGTTTTAGGAAATGAAAAAGAAATGGGGTATTATTATTCCGCTTTGGTTAGACCCCGTTTGGAATACGTGGAAAGTATTTGGAATCCATGCGAAGAACATTAACTTAATAATTGGATAAGGTTCAGCGAAAATCCGCCTGATTAGTTAATTTTTTTGCTACGAGAAGAGAGTTAACATGAAGGAGGAATTTTGAAGGAATATGGTTGGGAGCCTCTCGATTTACGACGAGAGCAGGCAAGACTGGAGGCTTTCAGAAAGGTTCAGGGTACCCGAGTATCATTGCGACACAGAATTATAATGGCTCCAAATTACGTTGGTAGATTCGACCATCGAGATAAAATTATGGATTGACACAGTCAAAGACTCAAGTACTCAGTCCTCCCTTGAATGGCACGCAATCATGACAAAATCGAACCCAGCTACCTGGAATACGAGATCAACCTAAAAAATATAATTGAATGATTTAGTCAAAAACACCAATTATAGGATGACATATATCGTAACGTATGTGAGTAGGTACACTGAGGTTTTTGTCCTTGTTTAGAAATGAAACAAACACAGTATTCAACCCAAAGGTCGGTTTGTTAGGTGATGGTAGAGGTCACCCAGTACCAAGCCCGACGGCGTGTGAAATTCATACGTCAGGGTAGGGGGGGCAGCTCCTTTCCCTGTGGCGGTTATGGTTTCCCAGGAAGATTTGGTACCCGAAAAAGCACAAAGCTGGGGTGAAGCTGAAGGTGCCCAGATAGACTTGCCCGGGGATCGAACCCGGTCAGTAGTCGCCGACATTATTTCAGCGTTAGTCAAATTTTACGAAGTTTTGTTTATCTGCAAATTTCAAACGAATCGTAACTACGTTAAATATAAAACTCGTATTTGTACACACATCGTGACGAATTACCAATTCGGACGCGATGCAGCAAAGAGATTGTAGGCACTTACGACTTGAAATGATACTTTTAACGATAGAACAAAAATAATACGGCAACAGCTTTTTATTTCGTGAATAACATAACAAAATTTATTATCTCGTATAAATGCTAGCTTCAAATTTTTAGCCAATTTTGGATTCGAATTGAATGGTTAAGTAGGAACCAGAGTCTGGCAGTTAACGATAAACTAAGGAAATCACCATAAATTTAAAAGAGGAAAATTGAAAATAGTAATTAGACAATTAGACAAAGGAGGCATTGAATGAGATTGACTATGACCTAGGGAGATCCATTACTAGTGTTCTGCGTAAGTAATAATAAATCTTTTGTAGTAAATAAGATTTGATGATATAAGTACCCAGGAAGTCTTGTTAATTGTGATATACCGAGCGAATTTCCAAAACGTGACGTTTTATTTAATGAAACTGAGTATCTTATTTGATTGACCAAGGCAGAGGGATATCCACATAAAAATATCCTTTCTCTAAAATTCATTCTCCGACCGCTAATGCAAACCGTGGCCGAAATAACAGAAAGAGGCCTAAATTTCCAAATATGCCACTGCCAAACAAAATTAAATTTTTGAAACGCTGTCATCCATCAGAATAAGAGTTCACCGAATGTGAGCATCACGGGAAGGGGAAAAGAATGCTTCTCTAGGCGAAGAATTAAAAACCAACAATCACATTTGTCACACGTCACTGCCATGCTAAATGCGTGAGGTCGATTAGTCCTTTTCATTGGCCAAACGGGGGATTACGTTCTCCCGCGGAAGCTTACTTCACGAGGAAGAACACACACTCTAACTAATTACTCCGCGGGCACCTTAAATCCATCAAATTACGACGACTCCCTTGTTTTATACAGGTCGCTATTAAGTTCCTCACGGGAGGGTTCTTTTTTATTTCAAACATCTACCCCTTCCCTCTGATCCCCAGACTTAAATAGGTCACTGGCCATAAAAGAGAAGCTGCCGTAAGCTCTCCTCCACCAACGGTCATCAGCAGCGTCATTTGTTTTTTCCCTCCGCCAAAAACAAAGCCCAATGATAAATTAGTTGTTTGTAAAGTAACTCTTACCTGAGGCAGTTAAACCATCAAATTCTCTTACCATGAGACGAGGAGAACTTATCTTTTGACAAAGACTTCGTCATCAAATTTGCACGAAATATTTTACGTTTTCCCGTGGCTTTATTGTCCTCGTTCGTTCATAATAAAAGCCAACAAACCCCACTCGCTGAGCTTTCAGAAGCGAACAATGACAACTACCGCAAAACAATCAACCGTAAAATTAAATTCATGTCCGCTTGAAAATTAAATGCACGCGTTTGAAGCTCGTAGATATTGTAAATAAATTTCAACACCAAATGAAATGGAAATAGGAGCAGTTGAACCAATGACTACAAAATCTTACTGGATATTAATGTCATCGATTAAGCGACACGCAAATATAGTGACGCGAAATAGTAACGAATTCAAATATATTTCCCCTTCAAAGAAACCTGCTTGCCAATCTGCCGTCAAGTATTCATTTCTCACCACGACGAAAACTTTGTCATGATCCCAAATTCTGTCACGATCGTGAAAATTCATTAGCCAATCTCAATGCACTTGAATTCCAAAAAAATCGCTTTCGTGCCCAGAGGCATTTTCCAAAATTTGGGTGCAAGCAATCAAACTGTGAACGGGCACTGCTTAATTTATTCCGGGCCAGTTGACTCACTCAGCTGACGCTTGCAGACACACACTACGTCATCAGTGAATCATGCAGCCGTCAATTTAAAGAGAGTGGCTTCCTTCGACATAATGTCACCGCAAGAAATTCCGTTCTGCGACGTAACCTCATATATGCTACGAATTTTGGGCTTACAAACGGCGAAATGATTTCATGAATGAGTTATTCATCAAAATTTTTGGCGTTAGAAGGACGCGATCTCTAAAAATTCAGCAACTGACTCCAAAAGAATTGGATCAGACTAGCATTATCCGACCGCGCTGCGGAGGGGGACAGCTTTTATTGTTTCATTCTTAGTACGTAGCCAGGGGTGTTGTCTTTATCCCATCTAGCTTTAGTTCTTGCTTTTCTTGCTACCTACAGCTTATCTAATACGTAGAGAAGTGTATCTCACTCGGATACAATGCTTCATGAGCTAGTGGTCATCGCGATCTTCCTTATTGGAATTATTTCGCAGGAATAAATTCAAAACAAAAATTGCTTAAATGTTTGATATTGCACGTCTGATGTGTACACATCCCCTGCCACACACACTAGCGATGACTTGCATGGTACCATGTAGAATAGAAATAGCTTTACTGGCTAGCAAACTAGCTTCGTTTGCCCTACATCATCTACTTATTTGGTTCATACTTTCCACCGAGCCCTTTCGTTCTGCCTAAAATGGCTCTTCTCTTCTTCCCTGCTCGAAGATTACTCTGTATTACAGTTTTCAATTTAAATATTTAATTACCTCCACCTTTCACACTTTTTTGATTTATTCAAATTTCTCCTTTTAATTTCCATTCTTCTCCTACCTTGCCTAATACTCCACATTCCTTCCTCTCTGCCTGGCTTATTTTTCCGTACTTCTCTGTGTCTGCATCCTTAAAGAATCTTCAAAGTACGTTCATACACTATTCTCGAAGACCTGCATTTAACGTTACATTGCGTAGCACTCCATATTCAAGTCTATAATTACCTTTTCCTAATATCTTTACTGAAAGAGTCCTAGTCACCAATCCCTTCCTTTTAAGTTTATCTCTTGATGAGGACTTCATTAAGCATACCATTGGCATCAGCACGAATATTAAAAATATTCCCAATCAGTTCTACCGACCCTAAAAAAATTCAATCCTTACTAAACCCCCAAGAGAGTACATTAACTGCCCATCAGGAGATGTCGTGAGCCGTAGAAAATTAAACGGGGGAAACACACGAGTCTTGAAATCAAATTGGACACACAAAAAAAAACAGTCGATAATGAGGCTATTAAGCTTGTCAAAATATTCGCTTCATAATTTTTGGCCTCTCACGACCATCGCGATAGTATATATTTTCGCAAAAATAATATTGCAGCGTGCCTGGCGATCGCCGTGTGAGTCACCTACTCCGTGTATGACCCAAACCCTTCTTGAAAGACTGCCTGGGGGTCACGGTCGTAGAAATCACGCACGAGACAAGAATGTCATGATGCACGAGTCTGACCATGCATAAAATTCCCGAGATTCCATGGCCGCTACAAAGTTCAACGGGAAGGCAAATTATGCGGATAATCGTAATCCAAGACTGGGTGAGAATTCTCTCATGTTCCGCTTGGCTCGGCATAGGTCGACATTAAGGCGACACAGGTAGACGTACGTATCCCCAACCTGAGCTTCGTTATACAAATAGTGTTACAGGTCTGCAAAGAATATTTCAATAGAGCTCAAGTACCGAAGTGTCTGAGAAACGTATTCATTGGGCACTTACCAATTATGAGACGGTTGAGTAAGTTCACGACGTGTGAGATATCACGATTTTGAACCTATCCATTCCTCGATTCTGTAATAACCATCGATCTACTCGTATTATATTAATGATGGAGACGCTGCAATACGTCTGATCTATTACCGCAATATCACCGAACTTCTTTATACCGAGGATCAGTATTAAAAATGAAATTTCTTACCTTCGTTCAAAATTTACATTGCACTCATTGAATTGATAGAAGGTGTCCCGCCGCGATTCAATTTGAGCATGGGAAAAATTGCACATACCTTCTATCCTATTATTCTGATCCTCACATTTAGTCAATTTTCCTTAAATTCCTTCAAGTGCAGTGACTAACACAAGATCCATTTGTAGATTATTGCATCTGCCCTTTTATATTTATAAATGTATTCCATAACGACTATTCACAATTTTCATGCTCTAAATAATGCCTACCTTGCTTAAGCACATAAATCACACACGTATTGACTAACACAAATATTTCTAGGTATGATAAGGATATCCTCTAATCAATCACAGTACAATCAGAAAATGTTTAACCGAACACAACTCCGGAAAATCAATACGATTGTCAAATATTCTGTGATATTCTGTCAAGTATAAGTACAGAATTAATACACAGTGACTGTTTGTGCTTTGAATAGACATATTTGATGTCCAGAGGAAATTGCATGCTTGAAAGCAGACACGTCATATTTTGCACGGCATAATATTATAGTCGCAAAGAGTCGTTCGAATTTGCATTAACTCAAAGTAAATGTAATTTATTTATTTACATATACACCCTGCAAGCCACCACTAGAGTGTGTGGCAGGGGGTGAATACACACCAGAATAATTTTACCCAAACATGGCACTAAGGCAGTAGAACAATGTTATTATGATCCCCTATCGTTCGTGGAAAAAATGACATCTTAAAACTATCTATTCTACACTAAATCTCTCTAATTTTATTAGCATGATCTCTCCTACCGTAGTGCGATGGGGGTAATAATACATTTTCAACATCACTGCTAAAGAGATCTCCTTCCAATTTATACGAGAGATTTAATCTGTAATTTAACCTTCGCTCCAATAGTGATTCCCAGCATAGCCCCTCTAATATTTTGAATACGCTACCAAATTTATCATAACAACGTTTTACAAATGTAGCTCCTCTATGCTGTACGCGATCCAATTCGGCAATTAATCCAAATTCTATGAAGAATTCATGCATCAAAACTTTCGAAAAAAACATTAACTTCGAGACATTTTATTTCAATTCATTTTCCCGTCTGGAAAGTAACATAATTTTGAATTTCTAAAGCACATAACAGCTCTATCAACTTATAAGTTTGATTCTGCGCCTGACTATACCCATTGGATCTAAAAAAAAGCTAAATGACAAACAGTTACCTTCTTAGAATTCAATTCCCTATCTCGAAATCTTAAGGAATTTGTTTAATAATTATATTATTTCATAAAACAAAGGGAACGCATTAGTAGCCTGACTAGTAGGCGTTAAAGTGCACTGGCACCTGGGATTATAATGCAGGGCGAATCAAATTCCAGAAACATAAATTTAAAGAAGGTATGTACCACTCATACCATATGGGGTAACTCGGCTTTCTCCCAACTCGGGTCTTCGGCTTAGTTAGGGCAGCCTATCGGAGTACCGTAGTCGTTTTCGCTGTTCAAACTCTATAGCTGACATTAAAAAGAGACGTTTCAGGCGTGATAGTGTGGAATATCATGATTAATTAAAATTGGCAATTTTCCACAAAATAATTGTGGAATTACTTTGTGGAAAATTGCCAATTTTAATTAATCTATAGCTGAAATTTAAATGGAATTGCTTTTAAGGTATAAGCGAAAAAAAATACGAATTACTATGAAGAATACATTTCCGGAATTCGATTAATTTTCATTTTCAACGACTTATTTTAATCAATGGCATAAAAACTGGTGACTTACTTAGCGCGTGACATATTAATAAATTTCAAATAAGACTAATTCCACAATAGAACAAAATCCAAGCTAAACTTGCTTCATTTAAAATTACTAAACTCAAATCTAATTTCTTCAGGCGTATCTCTGTTTGTCACCGGTCCACGATTTCCCCTTTCAAATTGCCTTCTTTAATTATCGGACCACTTGATTAAATTGTCAACACTATTTTCTCTCCCTATCAGTGGAAAAAAGGATGCATTCCTACTTGTGGGTTAGGGTAGCCTCTTCCATTCGGCTACTGGATGTTGCAAACTTTAATAAAGGCTTATCGTTAAATGCTCGCTGTGATACAGAAATCTCCTCGTTGGAGTGGAGTGCGAGAATCACTCCCGATCTTTATGAGACAGCTCGCTTTAATTAACTCTGAAACGAAACCATAACTTCAAAGTGAATTATTACAATCCTGAAGTCAAAATTCATTGCTGTAATTAGTGACTTTTAATCACCGCATATTTAGCCCACATCAAATGTGAATTGGGGTACTATGAATACAGCGCACAAGAAGCATAAGCAGCAGAGGTGTGCTTTTCACAAACTTGAGCATCAAAGATCCCAATGCAAGCAAGAGAATACACCCTCTAGCATAAAATGGAAGCAGATCTCCTTAGCGATGATTGTGAATATGTAGTATTATCAGCCCCATTCCACTACGAGATGAGAGCCCATGAAAATAAGATTAGAGAGATCAAGTGGAACAGCGACATAATTAAAATGTCATTTTTCACATGAACGATAACTTATCAGAGATACTTAAACGACCGCGCTAGGGAAGGGAAAATTATTTTTTTTCTCATTCTAAGTAGCCTAGATGTTGTCATGTTTTTATCTAACGAATGAAAAAAGAATGCTGCGTATTTTCCACAAAACCTTTCATTTGGTACAACTAGTTTCCAGGTATCTGAAGAAGACGCCTATGAATTCAAACTAGTCTTAACAAATAAATGGATGAAGGGCGTATTGATCGGCAGTGGGATGTTGAAGACTGTAACAGAGGGGAGAATGTTAGCAAACAAGAAAAAGGGCAGGAACAGGATAGGGAAGTTGGACGCGATGAAGTAAGTACTCAGAGACGAAGAGGGATGAGTTGAAACTAGTCTTAACAAATAAATGGATGAAGGGCGTATTGATCGGCAGTGGGATGTTGAAGACTGTAATAGAGGGGAGAATGTTAGCAAACAAGGAAAGGGCAGGAACAGGATAGGGAAGTTGGACGCGATGAAGGAAGTACTCAGAGACGAAGAGGGATGAGTTGAAACTAGTCTTAACAAATGAATGGATGAAGGGCGTATTGATCGGCAGTGGGATGTTGAAGACTGTAATAGAGGGGAGAATGTTAGCAAACAAGGAAAGGGCAGGAACAGGATAGGGAAGTTGGACGGGATGAAGGAAGTACACAGAGACTAAGAGGGACATGATGTAGAGTAGGCTGCTGGATTGTGTTTTGCTAGGAGTCGTAAATGATTTATTTAGTAGTTGTATTCATCCAAAAACCCATCTTAACCGGTAAATTACCTTATAGTAATAATTGCTTGTGGAGCGTCACGCATATCCGATATTGGAGATATAATTAGGCTCCCTTATTACATTGGCAAGACCGAAAATTGTCACAAAATTAGAGAGATTGTCGAACTGATAGATTCAAGTATTCGTTTTTCCCGCGCACTGTTCGTGACAACAATAAAAGGCGGAACACCTGAGAAAATAATAGGTACACGTTGTCAAAAATAGGGGTATACAGGATAAAATGCCCACCAAACACTCTCCAAGTCTGGCTACCTAACGCCCCCCGCCGCGCCGTGCGCCATTTTGCCAGGTGGGGTGTAGGCGAATGTACATAATGGCCATTGTATTTGTGAATAGTCCGTCCGGAATGTGTAGAATACTAACCGGTAATAAGTATCTGCTTTGCATGTTCCTGTCCTCTTTTGATGTATTTTCTTGTCCTCTTTGTGTAGGCATAGGAATAGCTGCTAACCACGTAGTACTCACAATACACGTAAGTGTAGGTATGTTGCATGATCGGTGTTGGGTTGCCCCCTTTACAAGCCGTTTTTGTTGGATCGCGGGGTGCATGAGGAAATAGAGGAATTTTATGTAGAATGGTTGGTGACCTACCACCCCCAGGCACACGTCCTTGCGACGGCTTGAGGGGTATTATGTACATGTAGATACGAAAAGAAGTATTTCACGCACATACACCGTAGTGAATGCACAAGCAGTTAATATAATCGCCATTTAAAAAATTATTTTAAGTATTTATCGTAAACTAAGAATTATTATTTAAAACTTTATTTATCGTAAACCAAGAATTATTATTAAAAACCTAATACAAGAGGCATCTTAGTCGTAACTGGGTGGAAATCATTGATACTGGGAAGGTTTGATTAACTTTGCGATTTCCACAAATAACTTTTATTTTCCATGGCAACGTTACCCGGTCAGTTTCACCAAGTTAGGTTTTAATAATGCTGGATGGCGACGAAACCGTGGTCGCGGAAAATGAAGTAATTTGTGGAAATTGCAACGTTAATACTAATTCAAACTTTCCCAATTAAAACTTTATTTTTGATTTCTAAAGCTGATGTTAGATCAACCCCTGTCACACATATGTCATTCGATTGTATGGTATCATGTACATGTCGAGAAAGATAAAAAAAATAAATACAAGGACAACGATGCCAATGGAATTAAACAACGAAGAAGAAAACATTCGTTAAATTTTTACGTAAACCACGGTTTGTGAAGCTTTCACTCTTCTCCGCTAGAGCGCAACAGGAGCAAAATAATGAGGACAATATGCGATGAAAACAATGCAGCCGAGAGAGAGAGCAAATGCGGTGCGATTGGACAGTGGATGAGTTCGCGCGTCCATTCAATTATGGCAAAAGGAAACAATTCCTAAACAAATTGCGACGATTCGAGTGGAGCAAGCAGGCTCGGTGTAATTAAGGGAAGCGGAATTGAGAAACTCGAAACAAAAACGCGTTCTTCCGTGGAATTCGAGCGTGGGGACCCATGAAAAAGCCCAAAAAATTCGTCACCTCGAAAAAATGCTTTTTGTATTCGCGGAGGAAGACAACGGGCCCATCAGAAGCACTGAAAGCACTGAATCACAAGAAAAAAAAAGTGAATCTGCTGGTCGGACAAAATCTGTAAGAATGCGAATAATCACAATTCGCCGAGATGAAAAAAACTTCCACGATGTTGCGACCGCAAACATGCGATTGTTCGGTCTTTTCCGCCAAAAAAAAGACAGCATCGAAAGAGGAAGAGGAGAGGAGGGTGCGATAAAAGCTCGCCGACCATAGTGGGCGCCACACATACAACAATGGCTGACCTCGCATTCCAATCTTATTCAAGGACGAGAAAGAAGATTGTAAATATATATATATATATATATATAGGTTATTTTGTGTGTTCTTATATTTTATATAAATATTTATAAACAATATATATATATATATATATAAGAAGAATAATATAATCAAATATATAAGAGAATAATATAATATTTATTATATATATTTCAAATTACATACATATACTCTCTTTAACCTTACAAACAGAAAACTTGGCACAATTTTTTGGTACGATCCTTCCAAAGGATATGCATCTCGTGAAAGAACGCTCGTTTCAATGGTGACTTCTTGTAAGTTCGAAGGGTGACACGGGCTTCCCTCGGAGTGAGGAGTTTCTCGAGCAGACAGAAGAGGGGCGTATTCACACTCTCCGCCTCGATGGTCACCTCAACATACAAGGGGGGGTCCCTGTCCGAACCAGAAAATAAAATGATCGGGGGAAGGGCGAGGCAAAGATCCGACCGAGAGGAATCTTTTGATTCATACTGCGAAGGATGGTAGCGTACAGAGCCCATATTTCTCCTTCCACTTCCGAAATTCCGTTGAAACACTCCTGTTTCCCTGGGATCTTCGACCAGATTCCGTAAAGGTTACTCTGTCAGAATGCATCTCAGTGACAAAAGTCACGACGTTCCTAGCCTTAGTTGTGTGAGAACAAATTGTCCATATACATTTGTCGTCATTATATGAGACCCAGGCGTTGTTAACCTCGATGAAAGACTCATTGTTCGATCAGGCGTCACAAGGCATGTGAAGGACCAGTTAAGGAACAAAGCAAGCTCTTGTGTAGAAGGCCGCATTGTAAAAAATCAAAGCCTTAATTCATATTGACCTTAATTTGAAGTAATGACGTGCCATTTAAAGTTTATATGCGAATGGACAGTGTGTCGGGGTTAGAAAGTATTTACCATTTCTTTTAATATTATTTTAGTGCCCAGAAAACTGTCGCTAGGGTGTGTGGCAAGGGGTGAATACACACCAGACTAATTTTGACCACGATATTTTCGCCCCTAACCGCGGTAAGGGTAAAAAAAATTCGATACGTCACGAACAATTACGCAAAACGTCGTGAATTTCACCATTTTATCATACTTATACGTAAGGCCGGGCGTGGCGGGAAATGCAAACTGTCTCTAATTTGGAATGTCCGAAGTCCGAATTGACCGAAGTACTGAAATGTCACTTAATATCCCCGACTTAAATCAACAAATTTATGTATCAGCCCAAGCATCACCGAGTGAAAAAAGCAGGCATTATATCACCTTTACGAAATACCTCCATATAACGTTCATGCAAACTTATATGGCAATATACAGGGTTCGTCCGGAAAATAAGTGTACTGATCAGATCAATTTTTTGACAAAAGGGGAGTCGTCCACTACGAATTTGTACCTGAACGACAAACTGTAAATGCTGCATTTTACGTCCAAGTGCTCGACAGGCTTCGAAAACGAGTCGCCGGCGTCCGGCTAGCGATCAAAAACATCTGGCGGCTGCATCACGACATTGCGCTGTCTCACACCGCGCTTGTCGTGTCGGACTTCTTGGCCAAGCACGGCGTGGCAACGCTGCCGCACCCGCCCTACAGCCCGGACTTGGCACCACCGGACTTTTTTCTCTTCCCGAAGATAAAGAGGAGTTTGAAAGGAACGCGATACGGGACTTTGGACGCCGTCAAAGAGGCCGTGACGACGCGTCTTCGAGAGGTTCCCGATGATGCCTTCGCGGGAGCGTTCCAGGAATGGGAACGCCGCTGGAACAAGTGTATCGACTCACAAGGGTCCTATTTTGAGGAATATTAGCTTAAGATATGTAAAAGTGTAATAAATTTTTTTCCTGAGCTCAGTACACTTATTTTCCGGACGAACCCTGTATCTAAAATATGGTCTGGGGATAGCGTCTCTTAAATCTCAATCTGATTATGCCCTCGCCATTACGAGAGGCAGATAAGTTACCCTTATTATAATTCTAATGCGACGCAAAAACTGTTGGAGGAAAACAACTCATCTGAGGAAATTGCATTATTTTAAAAGTATTTAAAATCATTAATAACCTTCCTGAAACTACGCGAAAATCTTCGAAGGTGATAATTTTCCGTAATCTCTAATCAGCATTATAGATATTGATTGCTGGTACACATTTTAATCCCCGGAGACAGATGAAAACTACAATCAATCTCTTTGAACATCAACATATTTCAATGAAACACAATTTCCTATAAAGTTTTTGCAGGAAAACAATAAATTCGCAAAGGAACATAATATTAGCATCCCAATCATTAAATGAATAAATCGGTTTGTTACAATAAGAAATCAAAACGTGTTTTAAACTGTCATTTTTGTTTTTTTTTACTATTTAACTCCTCTATTATTAGTTTTTTCATCATTTTACTATTTATTAAACTATTTAACTTAACTATTAAACTCTGCAAAAGATTCGTGTAAAGCATTTGAGAGGGGCCTCCCAAAAAAACTAATAGAAATATAGTACGGAGTTACGACACTTGAATATTAAAATGACATCATTCCATTCTGTTTTCCAAGATTATTCGGGTCTCCCACCGGGTCCACGTTCGAAGGTTTGCCGACGTTTCGATGGCCGAGTCGTCCATCGTCTTCATGCCGACTCGGCCATCGAAACGTCGGCAAACCTACGAACGTTGACCCGGCGGGAGACCCGAATAATCTTGGAAAACATTATTCGCCGGGAAAGTACCAGATCATTCTTCATTCCATTCTGTATTGGCACTCTTCGCACACTGACAAATTAAACAATCTAGAGATCCAACCAATACTGACACACGCCGTTACGCTGGAACGCAAGGACAAGCGGAATTGTCATCAGGACTTGCGGTTTCAGGGGCGTCGAACGACTATAGAGACTAGAAAAATCACGTGCATAGCAGTAAAAGGATGTTAAAAAAAACAATTGCTGGTCCCGATGGTTTCCTCGCCTGCTAACCTGGAGGTAGTGGGTTTGATTCCCGATAGGTGGATTTTCCTCCTCCATGTAACGCTTTCGTACTCGTGATTGTCCTTGCCGCTATTTCACGCTTGTAATTCTATATCAAAGAACAAAACCTGGCTGCTTTAAAATCTCAAAAAAAATTGGGGAGAGTTAAGTTTTTCTAATGCACCCCTACACAATACACCGCGCGAACCGCGCGGAAAGTGCACGCAAATTATTAGAACAGCGGAAAAATACATTGTGTTCTTCATTTAATGAACATGAACTTCCACGAAGTTGAGCCAGAAAAAATCGAATACATAAAAAATGTTTTTTCCATAAACTTTTACGCAATAATCTTTCAGATCGAATATTCGTCGTGGAAAGCCAGGAGATGTTGGGGAGAGAGGATGGTTCGGGGAATTAATACGACGCCGGGGAAATACGAAAGTTGCGATTACCAATCTTAGGATTGAAAACAAATCAGGGTAATCCAAGAAGGTGCGATATCATTACAGGCATCTAAAGCAAAGCATTGCTATGCATAAATTCCATGGAATTCTCCAATTATACAGAGAGCAAACACGGCGGATCGAGCTACATACATACGTCACCTTGAAAGTAGCATTCCCGCAACGATTCGATCTGCTGCTGCGGGATAGGCAAGCAATAAATGCTTAGGTCATTAAATCCTCGCTCTTCCATGCACTTACTGTCACTGACAATGAGAAAATGCCGCCACAGGAATTTCGAGGAGTCATGTTTGTACTCCGGCCGAGACAATGAGAGTGCACGATGGTTAAAAACGAATAACCCCCTCTCGTGAATTTAATAACAGCGTAATTATTATTATTTTATAATACGTTTTCGCAGCGCTAGCATCCTTCGTTCAACTTTCCGCCGTCGGCATTTCTCCTCCTCATAGGATCGCTCTGAAAAAGTGAATTCCATTGTCTCGTCCCTGGATTTTCTCCCCACTCCTTTCGCATCTGACTTCACTGTCGCGTCGCTGGGTCCCAACACGACCCGCCGACTTGGCGCTCGCGGGCTTAAAGCCCCGTGACGCCAATGGAGAAGCTAACGTATTCCGCTCTTCAGCCCGGCTGATCCGCGATTAAAAATCCTGCCTCGTACCCACAGGACGAGCAAGATCTCGAAGATCCTAATAAGCCCCCACGTTCTGAGGGAGCGACACTATAATTCTTTTATTAATGCGCCTCGTCCCGAAGATCTAGCGATCAATTGTCTTTTAGCTCGAAGCGGTCGTCGTGCAAGGCTGGGGTGCACTTTGACCGAATAAGGCGGTCAAATCCCCGGTCACTTCATTGGATGCTGCCTTTCCCCTCCCCCCTCTCTCTCCCTCCTCTTCCGTCCGGGAATGACCGTGAGCAGCATAATTGGAACCGGGTCGGAATACATTCGATGTCGGCGAAACTAAGCCCAGAAGCTGTCCTCCCGATGCCGAGACCGTGATCGAAGGGCAAGATGACAGAAAGGAAAATGAAGCACCACTCGCGCGAGTAGAAACTGAAGCGTGCTTCCAAACTAAAGAACGACGCGAACATTATTAAAACAACGCTCATGAGATTCCGAGGCTGGTGATGACTGCAAAAAATTGTCCACGAAGAGGAGGGAGATGTATTAGCTACGGCATGAAAGAAAGTATTTTCTATTTAAAAAGCAAATAGAAATATATTCCATTGGTCGCGGTCCAGCGTACCCAGTAGATTGACGGACCACGGGTGGATTGAAAATTGACTATTATGAAATTTTAACGTGAAATACGAGCACGTGGGCATGAAATGGGAACTAATTGGCTTTTAAATCACATTATCAATCGCTGATTTGATTGGGGTGGTGAAAAATAAACACTATTTCCTTCGTGTCACGCTCACTGACATGCAATAATGAAGTACGTTTAGAGTAAAAAAAAAGTATTTGGAATCGCAAATTTCAATATAATGGAAATTTTTTAAATCATTATAACCACCAATGTGCTTTTTTATTTCAAATAATATTTTTTATTATTATGTTTTTAATTTCATAGCAGAGTTAACAAAAAAAATTTGGTTCACTTCATTATTCAACTGGCTAATTACCTATTGATTGAGGTGCAACCGATTGATTTGTGCTTTAAATTTATTGGTGAACGGGTCAAGTTGTTGCCATTTTGGAAGAAGAAAGCTTTTAGTTTGAAATATCGGGGATCGGGATGGTGCGGAGGCTAACTTACAGGCTTCCCACCGAGAAGGCCCGTGTTCAAATCCTGGAGACAACAAATACTTTTCAGTGGTATCCCGATCCCTACTTGAGGTGCTTTGTGAAGAACACTTTGAGTGAGTACGACGTCCGTCGGATGGGACGTTAAGCTGCGGACCCCTTGGCGCCATTTGACAAGATAATGGCGCAAATGACCTTAACTATCGGTCGCCTCCCCAAATAAACTGCTACAACAACCACAACTTTGAGATATCACCACTGCACATTTAGGTGAAGGCTGTTTCCTATGAATTTAACTTTAAAATACGTTTACCACCTGCTTCAAGGCAATACGAACTGATATAGAAAAGTTAACGTAATTTAAATGTATAAATAATAATATAGACATAATAGAAAAGATCCCCCCCCCGTTACGATCGATAAGCAAAGCCATAACGAATATTCACGGAAAGCATACGAAAATTAAAAAAAAAACATGTTGCTTCATTCCCCACGGACATTTCATCTTAAAAAAATAATTAAATATTAGGAGGAGACGAACAGGCTATTGAAAAACCCAGTTTGTCATCCGACGGGCGGAAATGAAACATCTGCATCAATACAAAGAGCAGAAATACGAGAGATAAACGATAAAGAATATAACCTGTATCTTTTTCACGGAGAAACCGCTTTTCAGCGCGGACGTAATGGAAAACAGTGTAAATTACCGGCATTCCTCCCTAACGAACTAGCATGCCCGTCGTCCTCCGCATTAGTAACGGGCGTAGAGCATGGGAGCGCGCACGGGATAGGAAAAGGTCGGAGCATTAAATCGACTTGCTTGGTTTGGCGTTGCCAAGGCACGCCGCGGGGAAAGTAAAAACAAAATGACTGACTATCAATCGGCCTCGCACGGAGACAACCCGCACGCTTCGCCAGTCAACGGGAAGCGAGGGAGGAAGTAAATGAGTCACTGGCATCGATAGTGCACAGCACGGGAACGTGATTACCTACACCCACGCCCCTTCGTGTCGCCACTTGAAGCGAGCACACAAAGTCTTACCCATTACTGCACGCCGCAATCGGTCAGAACACGCACGGGAAACCGACGAGAAAACGCGAGGTCGAATGAATTAATTACGCCCAAAGACAAACTTCCTATCGCTCATTGAACGTACGTCCTGAAAGAAGTTACAACTTTACGTAGGGGAGACGATGGTGCCCATGCGATGATGGCGGCCGTAGCTAAGAGAAATTTAGAAGTGTCGAAATCAGATGTGGGCAATCGCAACCGATGAAAGCAAAGTTACCAAAAGAGCAAGCCATAATTTCAAGCTATGGAACGAAGTTGGAAAATCTGTGGCCTGCACGTCATACTGCTAAGAATTTATTTTGATACCAATAGCCCGGGATTGTTGGTATAATGTCAATGTCGTTTCGCAATTTACAACTGCACCATGAAATTAAAAAACATTCCCAGAAACTGCGGGAGATGCCGCGACGGTAACCTTTAACGAAGTCATCCGCTAAATATGCATTACAATGCAACAATTTCAGAGTAACACGGGGATACTATCCTCAAACATCCACTAAGAAATGTTCTTCGCTCCAAATTATATCGTATAATATATTATATTTAGATTATTTTCAATTGGAAGGTTGATTTTATACATTTGTGATATTTTAATGATTGGTAATTTACGATCGTCTAGGTCAGACTCTTGGTAGAACACTCACGTTCTGACTGAAAGGTCACCGGGTTCGAATCCCACCCTGGGTGTGGGTGTTGCCCTCGGAAACCTATTGAAAGGGTTAGAATAGTTCATTGGGTTCCCGGAGACAATACCGGCCGTAAGACACGTTCGGGAAACGGCAAAGGCAATGCAGACAACTTTAACTAGGCGGGTAATGCACTCGCCAGCGAACGTGAAAGTCTCGGGTTCGGAGATATTCCAGCACGAACGCTCTGATACGTAAATATTTTACTGAGCGTACTTAACGGCGACCTCGGACGTCGGATCGCTTAACAACAACACAGTTGATGCCGCTTCCTATATAGCCAACCTGGAGACACTGGGGTAACTCACCCGCTGGCTAATCTGGAGGTCAGAAAATAGAATCTCATCTTGGCGACGCTTGCACACGTTGGATTTGAAGGAGTAAAGTAGGTTGCACAGAAATGTCAAAAGTAAGTCATTACGTTCTGGGTTTTTAGACTGGATAGTGCACCGTGCCGCTCAAAAGACGACGATAAACCAGGATCTTCGGTCGCTAGTTTTGATAGCAATTGAAATTTAAATTTCAAGATTATATACATGCTCTTATGTGAAGGACTATTACCAGAAGAATTTTGCATTAATGGTGCATAAAAGTCACGCCGTACTCACGAAAAAATGGCACATAAGTGTCAGCATAACAGAACCTATACCGTCGTTGTTTACATGATATTCATTAATTGGCGTAGACAGTCAAAATCGCATATTTGCAAGAAATACGTAATATATAGCGTAAAAATAAGTTTTAGACCACGTTTGAAAAATTAATAAGAATCTCAGGGTGATTACAAACTGTATATTCGTGTAATATTTGTCAACGAACTACGCATGAATGGGTGCTACATTACTTCACGTCATTTATCGTCATTATTTCATGAACTAAGGTGACATTTTTGACGTGCAATCACGATCGGAGCATCATAATATAATTAAAATAATTACTTCAAAGAAGAATACCGTTCTATTTTTAATTTATATCCATAAGGCTCAGGTACTTCAGAATCGTAGGATCTACGGGTATCAAGCCCGAACCTGGCCGGCCACTTCCTAAGCAACGTCTCATGTGTAACTCTATATAGACGTCTAGTACATTATCCACATGCACTTATGGCAGTTTGCGGGGTATTGCGCGGATGTAGATCCCACAACCAGATATCATGAACCTCTTTCACACACATTTCAAGTACGTATTTCAATAGCATTTCACTATGATTCTTCTAGAAACTCAGACTCAAATTTATAACGCTACAAAAGTTTCAATTACACGTGGATACTAACGTGTTTGCTTTCTGAATATCTTTTTCCTCTGAATTCTCAATAGCATGTCCTCCTTCGCCAAAAAAATCACCGTATTGTACGAGTAGAGAGGACGTTATATTGATTTATGCCAATAAAATCACAAATGGCGTCACTTTTAAAAATAATATTAAGTCGCTTGAATTCAAATGGGAAAACCTTGAGTTGAGCACGTGTTGGGGCCATTAGTGTCTCGGAATGATGCTTTTAAGGCAAGGAATAGTACTATTTAAGTCCGAGACTGCTCAATTTACCACTCTATGTCCGTAGAAATAAGGGAAAGGACGAAGGAGAAGTACACTTAATAATGTTATCTTCCCTCTGAATAAAAGTCGAGACTTAGGAATATCACGAATCTTGCATTCAAAATGGAGCACCCGATTCCAAGGCAGTGAAACAACGCACCTTATAGGAAGTCTATTTCTGCGTTTGCTGCTGCACAGTGAGCATTTTTTTTATTTCAGACGAGTGTTCACTTCATTCAGTTTGAAATAAAGAACCGTTTTCCCGTGCTGGAATTCCGGTGGCCCAAAATTTTCGGCCATGTCGAAACTATTATGCACCTTCGTATGAGGTTGCCCTTGAAAATTAAAGTAAGTCAAGGGCGTTGTCAAAATATCTATTTGTTTTTATCATTGAATGCATAAATACTGTCGTAAAAATTTGAAAACTCTGATAATTTCGAAACGAAGGAACGGAGAACTCTTTTGAACTGGACCGTTTTTGACATTAGCATCTAATTTCGACGGTGTTTAAGGTGTGCACAATTAGTGTAGGGATTTCGGGCTGCAATTTAATTATTTTTATTTATATATATATATCCTGCAAGTCGCCGCCAGGGTGTGTGGCAAGGGGTGAATGCAAACCACAATAATTTTAATGGAACATGACCCCACCGCGGTCGAACAATGTTACTATGATCCCCTATCATTCGCGGAAAAATGACATCTATCTGTTCTACACTTAATAATTCTAATTTTGACTGACTCCCTGAGTAGCTCCTCTAATATTTTGGATACGCTACTAAGTTTATCGTAACGTTTTACAAATCTAGCTCCTCTACGCTGCACGCGATCCAATTCGGCAATTAATCACACTTCGTGAGGATCTTATTAGGCAGCACATATAGGCAGCACTTATTAGGCAGCAAATGAGACCTAACTAGCGACAGATGCAATTTCTCTTTTGACCCTTTAATCACATTTACCAAGTAATCTTTTAATAAATCCTAATTTTTGTTAGTTTGTCCACTTATTCCTCGTATGTGTTTCACCCAGGAGAGGTCGTGAGTGAGGGTAACGCCTAGGTATTTAATTGAGTCTACACATTCCATTTACGTGTTCCCAATGCAGTAGGCATTCGAGTGGGAATTGCTCTTTTTCCAAAAATTTATGCCAATGCACTTTTTTAAGTTTAATTCAATTGCCAAGTGTCGCACCAGCGTTGTATTGCATTAGGGTCACCTGGCAAAGCTGCTGTTCCCTCAGGATCACGGATATCACGGTAAACCACTGCATCTTCGTGCAAATAAACGTATTTTACCAGTGACTACGGAGTCAATGTCGTTAACGTAATGTTGGGATAAAAGAGGTTACGCAGCCGAGATTTCGCTCGAGACCCATCGGTTGAGTACCACGGAAGAGAAGCGGTGAATCGAACGAAGCGGAGGGACCCAGCAACCGTGCATAGAACGATCCTCTCCTGGTGTCACCAACCTCCCACGCAAATAAAATAGTATGTCTTATGTGGGTGTTAGCTGCGATGCCACTGGCATGGGCTCCGTGCCTCCGCCTGCGAGACCGGAAGGGGAGGGAGAGGGGAGCGAAGACCGCTGGATGACGCACCATTCGAATTGAAAAAATATAGAGAAAATCGAAAATGATGCAAAGCGAAGAGGCGCAGATGATGTGGAGATGAGGAAACGCACGGCGGGAATCCGCCGTTAATGACTTGAGGCGCGCAGACGAGGAAATCGTCATTAATGTCGTCCTTATTTTGCAACGAGAACCGAAACTTAAGAATTTTTTTTCACCTGTGCGTCAATGTGTCCCATAATATTCCCGACAGAGAGCACCATTTGTTTAGGAACGCGGCACAATATTATACTATGCCCCGACATCACTGTCGTCATTTTCCGACAGAATAAATTGAGCACTTCGTATGAAAAGTTCATTGGCAACAGACAGTTTGACTGGAGTTTTTGAAATTTTGTACCACTGTAGAATAAGAATAAATCCTATTAATATTTATAGCTATTGGGCTTTAATGTTTTTTTAGTGCAATAGTTTAAAACTTAGGTTAATGAACTTCATTCAATTTAATTCCTCGAAATAACTTTCTGGAGAAATACATCTTTCTGGAGAAATGTATCCTTCTGGAATTGAACTATGAATATCTATTGGGCTGAAGCAGTCAAGACAACCTCACGGAAAGAGTATATTATGCCGTTGAAGCACAATTGAGGGTTGTAATTAAAAACATTCTCAAATAATAGGCGAGATTATTCTAAAGAATGCAGCACATTTGAGTTCCAACGATCTCTCTGAGGCGGATAACGACAAAATGATAAACTAACTTAAATGTATGGAATTAATGAGAATGTGATTCAGTGGATTCTTAGTTTACCGCGAAAAAATAGTAATCATCAGCTCAGAAGAAACAAAAGTGACAGGCAAGGCTCAGGAAGTGAGATAAAAGACCCCTTCTACTATTCCTTACATACACTACCGACCAAGTTCCCACGGAAACAATAACATCAGATTATTTGTTGACGAGAGAGAATTATGCATAGAAGCAGCGAGTCCAGGAAATGGCGGATTGCTCCCAGGCGGTTTTATCAATATATAGGACGTGTGGAGAATGAAGGTTAAAATTTCACCTCAAGAATCCACAGAAATGATCTTACGGAGTGAAAGGAATGGGAAAAATGGAACGACAGGCAGTTAAAATAGGCGGGACGGAAATCAGAAATTCCGAGCAAGTCACAAACTCCTCAAACCACCCACAAACAAACCCACAAACCCTCTTCGAGGATTGTAGAACGTTTTAAACGTTGTAACTCACACACACACGCACCCGGTCCCTTCTACTCATTCAATCTTAAATCTCTTTGAAAACGACCCAAGATGAGTAACCATCATCAATAAAAGGAGAAAAATCCCTGTCCACCCGTATAATGCTCGTCAAGGTCCTGGAAGGCCAGCGCAGATTAACCTCGTTTCTGGTGTCGAATATCAGTCCTAACAAGACATTTTTTTTAACGACAGTGGGGGGTCGAAGAAGGAAATGGCAGCTGTGAGGCCCTTCTTCGCCTCGGCAATTGCTGAGGGTGGGCATCTATGACGCACGCTGAGACTAGAAGAGCTCCGAAGCTCTAAAAAAAAAAGCCTTCACATAAAATTCGCAACACAGAAGAGGGGTAGGGGACGAAATGGGAGCAAGTGTTTGCGGATTCAAGGCCCCTTTCAAAGTGTTTTTGACTGCGCGCTTTTGACGTTCTGGAGTTCGGGAAGACAGAGCACCTAGGAATGAAATTGGCACGCCGTGGATGAGAAGGACGCGGAAGCTCATAGTTCCAAATTGGCGACGATACCTCTTTTCACGTCCCTGAGCAATTTCAAGAGGGGAACATCTTGAATACATACGTATTGAGATGTGGCCGTTTAAATTAAGGACGGATGGGCTGATAGGGAACGTAAAACTGGCCCGGATCAGCCAAGTAAGAATAGTTTCAAACTTAATATACCGAATTGTCTTCAGGTGATTCATCATCATCTGCAGCTCTACAGCCCGGTGTGGGCCTTGGCTTCCTCTATGATATGCCTCCATTCAGTTCTTGTTCTTGCTTTTTCCTTCCATCTTGTAACTCCCATTGCCTTCAAATCTTCCTCCACATCCTGTAGCCATCTCTTCCTTGATCTACCTCTTCTTCTGACCCCTTCCGTCTTGCTATTTAGTATCAGTTTGGGCATTCTGTCATTTTCCATCCTCCAAGCGTTCATTGTCGGCCCATACGGGCACACATACACTGTCCCGGTGAGCGAAAACCCACCCTAACCGGTCATTTAACAAACAAGATAAAGCCATGACATTCCAAAAAAACATCTCATTCGTGTGCGTGTTGTTTGTGAGAGACGAGAAACTTATGATTTAAAGTAAGCTATGCTATAACAGAGATTTACAATAGTGGTTGAAGCCGACAGGTAACGGCTCATTTAGAAACAAGGTTAAACTTGGCGGAGAAAAGCTATTACATGGCATACAATTTGAAAGAATATGTGTGAATTTGGAATATTGTCCGTACAGGTGGACTAAGGTGGAATACAAACTAGCACTAAGAGGAGAATGAATAAAACTTTATGGTAACAGACATAGGAAAGACTCATAGGCGAGTTACGTCCTTAGGCAGTGTATATGTATGCTTATAGTTGATATCGTAATCCCAGATGTCGGATAGCAAAGCATTTCCAGTTTTGCCGAGTCGCGAACGAAAGTTCGCGACCTGACTACATGCCCCAACCATGCCAGCCGCAGTGACTCGGCAAATCTATGTCCTTCCCTTCTAGTAATTTATTTATCCCTATGTTCATTCTAATTGTCCATCTCTCTCCTTCTAATAATTGGGCCACCTTATCATTTTTCTTTCAAATTTTCCAAGGGTTTCTTCATCCTCACTTGTTAATGTCCACATCTCAGCTCCATAAGTTACAACGGGTCTAATCTAATAAGCGTTCAGGTGATTACGACAAGGAAAACTAAAATCAGCTCAGTTCCTTCCTAATATTATCCTTTCTCAGGCATCCATTTCTTTGAAAGTCGTTATGGTTTTAAATTGGAAAATGTGATAACATTACGCAAACCGGAGGTAAATAAATATTTAAAAAACAAGATGTTGGTTCTGGGCAGGAAGACGGAAGGTAGCGAACATGCGACTGATGAATCGATTTTACGACGATTTTGTCGCTCAATGTCAATGTCGCTCAACGCTCGATCGATAACAATAAGGATTAAGCATATATTTTTTAAATTTATTTCATCAAAAAAGGAGAGGAGACCAACTGGGAAAATTTTTCCCTTACTTCTCACCATTAAAGAGTAGTTATCGAATGAACTAGATCAGGAGGGCTTACTACGGTTTGAAAGGTGGGATCACTAGTGCTGAGAAGGCGAAATCCAAGAGGATTTTATACGGGAGGGAACATCATCTCTGAGCAAAAAACGTAATTGTGCAAATTGAAAATACTTCAGCAAGACAACCATAAGGAATGTTTAACCATTAACACAGTAATCAACCCGAAGGTCGGTTTAGTAGGTGATGGTAGAGCTCACCCATGTACGAAGCCCGACGGCGTGTGAATATTCACACATCAGGGTAGGGGGGGCAGTTTTTTATGGTTTCCCAGGAAGATCTGGTACCCGAAAAATCAACTATCTTGGGTGGAGCTGCAAGTGCCCAGAGTGCCTTGCCCGAGAATCGAACCCGGGACCCTCCGGTCAATAGTCCAACGCTCTACCGACTAAACCACCTCGACCCGCCATATGGAATGTACTCCTCCGAATATACAAGGCATGTAGGGCGACAGAAAAAGAATTGAGATTAAAGGAAATGGAAAATTGCCAAAGAATTTACTCATACATTCTCATTAAAATCCAGCCTAAACTTTATTTAATGGGATTTTCTGATGAAAAAAATGATAAATATAACACATTGTATTCTTAAGAAATTAACATGTTCGAATCAGTTAAATCATTTTTCTAAGAGAACCTGGTTTCCTAACAAACTGGAGGATGCGAACAAAAGCATTTTAAATGATACCTAGATAATTTCTAATGAAGATTATCTCCTTCCGGGGATATTACTCGACCAAACTTGCGCCTTGGGTCTTTCAAGAATTCTATCTCGTGCGAGGATCAAATGTCTCAGCGTTTTCAGAACAGAAAATGCCGACTCACTTTCAGTTATCAAATGAATAAGTTTCCCCGTTCATCTGCATGACGTAATCCTACAATAATTTATTCTCCTGCACATATAATAGTAGTTCGATATTAAAAGAAGAGGATTGGATCGCAGCAAGGAGACTTGCCCGGGTTTACACAATCGAAAAATTAATCTGCACATTAATTATTTTACGGATGGGAGATCTATTAAGTGTGATAACGGGTCAGAAACTATTACGGACACATTATGAGCGTTAAGATTGTCATAAAAGTTTTTCTCTGCGGGCATAAAGAAAAGTACAAACTCCTGAAAACCTGAAGTTACGGATTCCCCCAAACATTTTTTTAAGCATACTTTTATTCATTTTACATAAATCTGCATGAATCTTATCACACCACGAAGCTGATTTCCAAATGGCTGTCCTTATTAAGTGTCGTTATCATTTCTGTCGACACACCTACGGCGATAATTAAGTTACATCCGCGCGCTTAAAAAGTGACTCGGGAGGGTTGGGGTGGGGTGGGGTAAATGTCCATTTTTTTTACCCTGGGAACGGCAATCTCACACGCCGGTTCGCAAGGCGCGCAATACGCAGAAAAATAAAGAGCCTCGTTTTTCACGCCAGGCTACTCTCACGGCAGCTCCACTCGACATAAAACTCGATTTCCTCGGAAGACCGGTGGAATATATTTTTTTTCTGCATTTTCTTCCGCGGGGATCCATCGCCCCCACGGCTTACCCATTATTCCGGTCAACCAGCCAACCGCGAGAGAGTGGGAGAGAGAATTTTAGTTCGAGGGGGGGGGTTGGGAGGTTAATAGTCGCGGGGGTGGGCCCTGTCGGATGTGGAGGGAGAGAGAGGGAACCTTTAATTCTCTCTCATTCTCTACCATTCCAACATCGCTCACAAATCCTCCCCCTGATAACAAAAACGAATCGATTATCCCACGGTCTATAACCATATATAGGTGGCTCGGTTAGGAGCAGGTGCGACCCAACTCCCTCGCTCTGGAGTCGCCTTAAAAATCACCCACCATGACTGACCCCAACCCCACCCTGCCCCGCGCCTGAAATCCACCTTTCCCCACACCGACGCCGACGGATTATAAGTTTCCCACGCACGCCATAAGCTGGTTGGCGGTGCTCAAGAGCGGGGGGTGAGCTTATGAGAGAGAGAGAGGGTGCGGGGGAGAGAACGGGAGAAAGAAACGTGTCTCTGGAAAGCGTCACGCCCGTGAATGGGAAGGTCTCCCTCCGCTTCTGGAGTCGCTCGTGAGATAAGACGGGAGTACGTACTCTGCCAATTAGAGTGTCTTCGTAACAACATGCGTTTCAGTTGTTGGGAAGGGAGGAAAAGTGATGATCTTCATATTTTCCTCATGACTGTCTCTAGCTATTTTCTGCGTCACGGGAGAATAACCCAATGAAGGCCGCCCAAGGCTGCGTAATGTCCGAATTTCACAAACGTAGTGTGAAATAGAGTCACTATTATCATCAGTATTCTAACGTTTAAGGTAGGTACAGGGAGCGTTCCAAAAGTAAGGCAATTCAATTTCTCGCGCCGCTCCTATTGGTCGGAGTGGAATCAAACTGATTGAAGTAGGTGTGGGGGACGCTAAGCTTTGCCGCAAAACCGGTCACAGTGCTCTCCAAGCTGTAGAAGCGGCAGGACGTCATTTACTGTAAACCTCTGAAACACCCGACAACTTTGATTCCTGTGTCCAGTTCTTCCCATACCTATTTTTTTACAATTCCCACCACATATAAATAAAATGGAACAAGTATCACAAATTTGTCGATTCTGTATGCTGCGAAGCACATATATAGAAGAAATAGAAATGCAGGAATTTCGCAATGTAAAAAAATTCATTTCCTTAGCCCAGAAATTCGAACCCTGATCCATCGTACGATACCGAGGCTGAGTGATTTGAAGCATTCGGTCGGAAATGCATTGTGAACTACATATCGCCAATGCGTAAAACTCAATTCATTCCACACTTTGCCCAAATCATCCATCTGTAATTGTGCAAGTAATCTAAACCAGAACGATAATACTTGAATATCTATTTTAATGGGTTAGATTAAATGCGAGCGGAAGAAGGCGGTTAAAAAGGCGACTACTTGTGGAATGTGTTACAGAGTGGTCATGAATGAAGGTTATTAGATAAGCTTTCCAGGACTAATCTTATAAGCCGAGTCGGATCTTAAACGAGGAATATGTGCTGTGAGGAGCTTTTACCCCAAACACCTCTTAGGCTTGCATATATTGCGTACATTTAGATTTTAAGAATTTTTTGCCGGAACGATTTTTCGTCACAGGTTCACGGGACTGAGTGAGAGGTGAGGTGACCTATCTTTGAGTCATAGCAAGACGAGGTCTGATAGGCTAGTAGGCTCCCTGATAGTAAAGGACCACACTGAATTTTTTCAGAGTCCTAACTGATGGGTGATGTGACATCGAGTTTTGGCGTCACCTTTCTCTAAAGGAATTCATTCGCAAGCACATGAAGCGATTTATATAGCATTAATGATATAATAATCAGCTTTTAGAAACGATTCCTGTGCATTTCATGAACATTTCTGTTCTGAATACACAGCACAATGACTATGTTCAAATATGCAATCATTTCTTTGGTGGGTTAAATCCATGACCATGTGGTTTAATACCGAAAAATATAATTAGCTATTATACAATTAAAATTCCGTTCGCCCATAATCCCCATGGCCGCGTTAATGTGGCTTATTTTGACTTTCACGAGTCGAATTACTGAAGGGAATATAATCTTCAAATCGTTGACCTTTACATCTATGAAGGAATAAATGATATCCGCTCGCGCTTTTAACTCCACGCGAAAATCATACGTGGTGGTTTGACGGAATCCCCCCGAGGCGAGGGGCGGCTGTTCAGGCGTTTTCACTTTCACGGGAAATTAATTTGGACCGAATAAATTGTTCAAAAATAGATGCTGCAATTCAACTGCAATAACTTCATCAAATATTTCACGGAAAATAGAAGTAACCCTTGTCGCCATGTCGGGTCGCCTAGCGAAGTGTTCACTCACCACTGTAAGTTCACCTACAAATATCACGGTTTCAAATCCCACAGATGGCGTTGGTATCATTTTACCATCAATTTAAGGATTTGTTGGGTAATCCGGTTACGTGATATTATAGGAGCTTAATCACAAAATTCATAATTAATGACCAAATAAAAAAAAAATTATATATAAGACTCTGAAGCCCATCGATTACATCTACTGGCTACGTTTCCCCTATTTCCCATAGAGAAAAGAAATATTTTCACGGAGGTAAGTCACTATGACTATTCCCAACACACCTACAAACCACGTATCCACAATTGCCTTTTACATTAAGAGAGAGAGTTGTCCTCAGGGATATTCACAACGTGATTAGTAGAAGTTTCAGTAGAAGGTTCAACACCACTCGAGAGATAAATATACGAGGGGGTCCCAGAAGTACACGGCCTGACCTAGAGATGGCGGTATTTGTTTGAATAATATCACTGCATTAAGAAGTGCGCAAGCTTATGTTTCAAGTTTGAAGACGCTACGTTGTTTAGTATTTGTTTGGCAGCCATCAATAGTGAACGTTCTCAGTGAATTTGTGAAAATGGAGAAAATTGATCATCGCTATGTGATACAATACTTATATTTGCAAAGGCTTCAGCCCAACCAATATAAAAGCTGAACTGTATTCTACTCTGGGTGAGTCTGCTCCTTCGTTTACAACAGTAAAATATTGGGTAGCAGAGTTTAAACGAGGCCGTACGAGCTGTCAAGACGAACATCGCATTGGTCGACCAAATGAGGTGACGACTCCAGAAACGGTGAAGAAAATCCGCAAGGTGATACTGGATGATCGTCGATTGAAAATGCGCGAGCAATTGTCGAAGATATCATATTGGGGATCCGATGAGAAAGATAATTAAGCAGTTCTCGTTCTGCTCAGAGACATATCAAAAAGTGAATGATGATTATACCCAGCATTGATAATTTTTCTATGATTGCGGGTGATGTGATCAACGTCTAAAGGATATCGTAGGTAATCTAAATCGTTTAGACTATTTTTCATGGCAGGCGTTTTCGTGCTGAAAACTGACTCATTTGGCCAAGAGTCCACGGCATTTGCTCCTGATAGCTGGTATAAGTTTGTGTTCCAGCATCTAAAGAGTAGTACTGGCTATTAAATTCGCTGATCTTCCGGATGGAGGCAGCAGTAACTAAGCATCTCACAACCATGTTTTGAAGAGCCAGGCATGAAATGACCAACTTAAAATTTACATGAATATATAAGTAATATTTTTTTAGGTATCACATACTGAAAAATTTAAAATTTCTCTTTCAAATTTAGATTGTTCCTGATATTTCTGATTCCTGGGCTAATTCAGAACGAGCAGATTGAAAGGCATGGCAAAGTGGATCATGCTCCAGGAATCGCGTACTGCAGCCGGTTATGAACATACTTGTAGACATACAATGCTAAGAAAACTTACGAAAAAGAACACAACTCATTGGGACTTGCTCGAAGGCAGAATCCAGAGGACAATAAATAGAGGTAGAACGGTACGAACAAGACGGTGAGAACATAGCATCTGCTTGTTTGCAGATGACATCGCAGTAGTGGCGGAAACGCGAGAGGACCTGCAAGCAACACTAAGTGCTTGGAATCAAGTGCTGGGGGAATAGAATATGAACATCAACAAGAAGAAAACTAAAATCCTTGAGGGCGGAAGAGAGAAGCTGAATTCAGATATCACATTTCGAAGAGTGAAACTAGAGAAAGTGGAATCCTTAATCTACCTGGGCAGCAGCATAACATGGGATGGAAGAAGTTCGACCGACATCAGACGAAGAATAGCTCAAGCTAAGAACGCATTCATGAAGAAAAGGCAACTACTATGTTCAAAGAACTTAAGGCTGGAAACAAGGAAGCAATTCGTCAAGACTTGCGTCTGGAGTATGGCACTCTATGGTTCCGATACTTGGAACATTGGAACAGTGGACCAGCGAAGAATAGAAGCCTTTGAAACATGGTGCTGAAGGAGAATATTGAAGATTAAATGGACAGACAAATTAAGGAACGAGGAAGTATATAGAAGAGCAGAAGAGAATAGGACCATATGGAGAACTCTACGGCAAAGAAGAAATAGATGGATTGGACACACATTGAGGCACAATCAATTGATTAGGAATATAATAGAAGGAAAAAGAGAAGGAAAGATCACACGAGGAAGACCAAGAGACATGTACATAGAAAAAATTAAGAAAGAGGTAAAACAGAAAAGGTATCTACAATTGAAGGACTGACATTGAATAGAGTAGAATGGCAGGCTGCAGTAAACCAATCCTAAGATTGAAAAATGATGATGATGAAGGGCGAGGGGATAAAGATAAGCGTCAATTTTAGGGAGTTAATAAGAAAGGAAGAGAAGGGGGTCAACCGTAGTGGTGCAACGAAGCTATTTTCGCTTTGATAACAGCTGACGATGACGCTACCACTTAAGGGGTACCGTGGTGAAAGCATCTAGGAAAATATTTTGAAACATAGCCGCGGTCATAGCTTTGACCATATGCAGGTGATAGCATTCCGGAGATCCCAAAAGCTGTGGGTTATAAGACTTCCTCACGTTAATGAGGTCAGGAAAGGTGCATTTCAAAAATTTACCCCCAGTAAAATTTACGAACTGGCCAAACTACCAAAAATCCGTTTTACCCCGCATCTCATCAATATGCGAAGAAGGTGCGTACGCTAAAAAGCCGACGCTTCGGCCATTTTGCCCTCAGGCAACGAGATGCATCGTGCCCTCGGCCATTCTGCCATCAAAATACGTAATGAACCGCGGGGACCGGAATAAAAAGAGATGTGAATCGTAAACGTGCCACTTAGGGCCACAGCCATCTCGGTATTTCATACAAACTCTGCGCTGATGATTAATTCACGGAGGACTTCAAAGGAAGGCGAGCCGGGAGTCTTTCCTGAGGGCTGGTCTGGTGCACGAAAAGAAGCGAGCGAGGATAACGTGTGTGGGAATATGACGGAGTGGATTTAACGTACATGCACGCGTTTTTCAACAGACGGACGGAGTAGAGAGAGAGAGAAAGAGAAGGAGAAAGGAGGCATTAATTATAGGAATGGAATGCACGGGAGGGCGGAAAAACTTTTGAAACTGAGATGCGTGACTCATTACCCGCATCCCTGCATGGAGGAGACTCGTCAGAGGAGAGAGAGGGAGAGAGAGAAGGGATTGGAAGGACGTTGGAGAAGATGCTACTCCGCAGCTCGTGTTTTTGCAAATTATTACTCGCAAAGAGTGACTCTTACGTTTCCTCTCCCTTTGACGAATTAACGAAGTCCGCAATGTTAGAATGAGCAGGGTGATGGGTTCCAGACACTAAAGGATTAGCGCACACCGCACCCAAAAACGAAAAGCGTTGAGTCATCCACTCAAAATCACTTCCCAAGCAAGCTAATTCCGGAATTGATAAATATTTCCGAAAACGTGTGTCCACACCAGAGGGGACTGGAGAGTCAATCATCATCCTTGTGGCCTTGCTAGACGCTCATATATTATTCAGAGAATGGGGAGGGACGCCGTGCAAACAGAAACGAAACTTTCAAACGCCTTGAGGCAGCTGTATCAATTTGGCGGTCGTGGGGGAGACCCACTGGACCATCCAGTGCGACTCCCCGCACTGTTGCAAATACGAGTTCTACTTCAGCGTGCGCCGAGTAGCGTGCTCCTCTCCCAAATCGATGTCTCTGTGCTCTTACGTCTGGTGTGTGAGTTGCGCGAACTCGGGTGGTTTCGGCATCCGGGAAAGACTGAAGAAGGGCCAAGAGTCTTAATCACGGGAGTACAAGGGCCACCCATAAGGATTAAGCAAGATTAAACTTTACCCAGGAAACAACCGAGAAAGTATCAAAATTCTAAGCCTGGCTCTGTGAAATGACATCGGCACAAAAATTTAAATAAAACCTAAATTCTAAAAAAAGCTAAATAAATATTAGATTAGAATTACGTAACCGTAATCTTCAACCCCTTAGAATCGTTATGTAATTACATGAACATGCTTCCGTAAATCTCTTTGACAGTTTTTCTAAATCAGTAGTTAATTTTCTTAGTTGATTTGGGTATTATTATTTCTCAAAATGTTCACTAACCTAAAATTTTTTGTGGCAATAGTACACCAGTGTAGGGTAAGGTTTTGATGTACCCTACCACTATACACCACTGTAACCCTAAGCCCTAACTAATATGATACAAAAGAGACTTAAACCTCACGTTACAACAAATTAATTTTGTCGTTATTTTGATAATATATCTCCCATGATGATGTATATCTTTTCACATGCTTCAATTATCACAGTTGGTTGATTTTCCTGAAATAGTCTCCATTGAACATTATTCTATGGTTCATAAAGAGGCAGTAAATCAATAATTTTGGGAATCCCTGTTGTCGAGTGATCTTCGAATATTTGTTGGTTCACCCACGTTGCAGATCGCCCTTGGGCACTATATCGTACAAGACTCTCTCGGAATATCATATCAACAGTAAAATTTCATGCAAAGTTCCGATATTATAGGATAAAAACATAACAATGGTTATTCAATGAGATCCCCATACACGATTCGCTCTATGTACATTCATCAAAATCAGTAGCACAGAGCGGAGTCTCGCTAACCCAGTACCGAGGACGTGGTTTCCATAACTTTACTTAATGGAAAAGATTTGACGGTGACAAGGTGTCTCATTTTTATTGATGTCTTGAAATCCTCCATCTTTCTGGAATCTCTCAAAGTATATTTAATTAATTTATTCGAATAAATATTTAATATTAAAAAATATACATTATTATCCTATATTTTCTTAGTAATTCGAAAAAACAAGAATTTGAGAGTTTTCAAGAAACTGCGGGAGATGCCGCAACAGTAACTTTTAACGGAGTCATCCGCTAACATGCATTCCAATGCATACATTTCAGAGCACAAAAGCATTCGCCTTGACCGGGATTCGAACCCGGATCCCTCGATGTTCGGCCGAGTGCTGTAGCCTGTTAAGCTATTCAGAGTTTAAGTGGACTGGCAAAAACACTCGGCCGGACATCGGGGGATCCGGGTTCGAATCCCGGTCAAGGCGAATTATTTTTACACTCCGAAATTGTTGCATTTGAGAGAGTATCAATGCATCAAATCGCCGAATGTTTGAAACGCGTAATATATTCTTCTACAATTTTCCACCCGAAGTTTTTGGATGCAAAACGTAAAATACGATCTAGTTCTGCGGTATCACATTGCAAATGATACCCTAACAACCACAGAAGTTATATTACTTCTCTAGAATGAAAATACAGTGTCTATCAAATCCGAAAATGCGTAAAAACATAACAACCGTAAACTCATTTGCCTAAGAATGAAAGGTGATACAGAGAACTAGCCGAACCTTCGAAGTGGCTTCAATAACAATAATAGCTTCAAATGATCGTTTAGGAAGAGAAAGGAAGAAAATTCCGCAACTCTTACAGGAGGATTCACTTTTTCATTCTTAAATAAAGAAATAATACCTTTATCTCCTCTGGTGACGCAATTATTATTGGATGGCTTTCGTATTAACCTGGAATTCAGCACACGCCCAAAATTTCCCCGGAGAATTTCAGTGGGTGGTTTCAATATGAGCCAGTAACACCACCAAGCATTCCGATAAATTCTTGGCCTTTCCCCTTCGGGAGTTTGGAGATGTCATACCGAGGAAGACGATCCGATATGGGCATCTATGGATTATCGCTACATTTACGTGAATCCAAGTTTTTCTAGATCAAAAATATATATTATAACTCTTCTGCAGATGGAAATCTTATCATAACTTGAAATCCAAATTTTCATCAATGGTTATTCAACGTTTAAGCCATTGGTTCGAATGCGAACGGACTGAATTCCTAAACTAAATTGGGTCAAATCAATCCAATTTATTCACAGATTTAATCAAATTTATTTCATAGTATTAGCGTATTACCAAAGGTAGTGCAAATGCACGTCAATAACAAATTCTGCTGTGTTTTTAAGATGAAAATTTAAGCTACGTGAACGCTATGGAGACACAGACGTAATTGATGGAAGAGAATTAAAATCGGAAAGACGGACAGTAATCTCAGTCCTATCCATGTTGTATAGAGTGTGACAAGCGAATATGTCTAATATATCTTCATAAGAAGCAGGAGGATAGACGAAGATTGGAGGCTTTTGAAATGTGGGTGCGGAGAAGAATAGAGAAGGTGAAATGGACCGAAAGGAAAACAAATGAGTGGGTACTGGAGACGGTGGGTGAGGGGAGAGGTTTGTTGAGAGAAGTCCTATGGAGGCAGGAAAAATGGATGAAAGGCGTATTGACCGGCAGTGGGATGTTGAAGACTGTAATAGAGGGGGAATGTTACGCAAACGAGGAAAGGGCAGGAACAGAATAGGGATGTTGGACGGGATGAAGGGAGGAAAGAAGTACAAGGAGATGAAGAGGGACCTGATGTAGATTAGGTTACTGGATAGGGTTTTGTTTGGAGTTACAAAATGTTTAATTGATAGTTGTCCATCCAAAAACCTACCTTAACCGGTAGATTACCTAATAATAATATCTTCATAAGAATAGATAACAGGATGTTTACTCTTTATTGTTTTTATTTACGGTGTAATAGAGGAACCTTGGAAATGGACCGAAGGAAAACAAATGAGGAAGTACTAGAAATGGTGGGGGAGGAGAGGGGTTTGTTGAGAGAAATCCTATGGAGGCAGGAAAAATGGATGAAAGGCGTATTGAGCGGTAGTGGAATGTTGAAGAGGGTAATAGAGGGGAGAATGTTGGGCAAGCGAGGTAAGGGTAGGAACAGGATAGGGATGTTGGACGGGATGAAGGGAGAAAAGAAGTACACCGAGATGAAGAGGGACCTGATATAGATTAGTTTGCTAGGTGGGGAGTCACAAAATGTTTATTTGATAGTTGTGTCCATCCAAAAACCTACCTTAACCGGTAGATTACCTAATAAAATAAAAGAGGAACCTTTACCTATCTATGGTCTACTTTAATGTAGGAAAATGAACGTGAAACTGAAATTTGAAGCGTCAGCGTCGATGCCTATATGCTAGTCGGAAATAGCGGAAAACCAATATTCCCTTCCTCCAATGCAAACATTTCCGTGGATACTCGTATAGTTGGTAGTGTCGGCTGTAACTTTGGGGGGAAAACGATTCATCGTAAAAGCAAAAATGCACTTGACTTTGACACATTTTTATTTTATTTTAGCACTACCACGGTTTATATTTTACAATGCCATCTTCACCTGAAGATAAAAGTTTGCAAAGCCGAAACCTGGATGGTACAGAAATAAAAAATGTGGAAGCAACGAGAGTGCTCATCTTTTACAGCCCCATTATATAAAAAATTGCTAATTTTGAAGTGTTCGATAACGTGGTTAAGTATAATTATATTATATTTTTGGGCTGTGTCTTAAAATAAACCAATGCATATTGAAGAAGTATTATGAATGAAATACGACGGTGCATAATTTTCCGAAAAATCAATGAAAAGAATCCTTTCGGAAAAATGGTAAATATAGTAGACGTTTTTTTTTAAGCTATATCCTCCTCGGTTTATTAACAAACTTACGTAACAGTTAATAAGCAAACATGCAATGAATAGACTGCTTGTATCAATATTTGAAAGGGACTGGTTTGTGTATACATCTGCTAGAGCATGCATACACGTATTCGTAGATGTGAGAGCGTTTGCGCAAACGGAGCCGTGCATGCGCCCATGTGAACAAGCAATTGAATCAGGGGAGAAAAATAATTTGGGAATTACGCCGCATTTCTGCGTGACCCAAGCTCCATTCCGCGATGGGAAAACGAATTAATTTCGATAGATGACCGATCGGAGCGTTCTAAAAATTAATTCTTGGGTGCTTTTCGGGACGATGGCTCCGGGGGAATTCCCGGGGTGCCTCGCGATGGTGGGTAATCGATGTTGCGGCTCGTGAAGGGAAGAGGACAGAAAGTATGCACTTGACGCAAAATCCGAACTCCATGACGGCAAACAATGATCCGCCCCGCGTCGTCCTGAACGGATGTGCAAACATTGGGCCGGGCACTCGACGCGACGGTGGCCAACCCGGGCCGGAGGTGAGATCGACGTCGATCGGGGGGTTCCCGCAAAACCGATGAACTGACGGACCGGCCGACCGACTCTTCGCGAGCGCCCTACAAAATGATTCAACCGCTCAGATTCCTGTCCACCCGCGCCAAAAAGGTCACCTCCTGCGACAACCGCTCACATCCTCCTCTACATCTCATACCTGTACAAAGCTACATCTCGCCCTGGAAACCACCATATAGGGCGTGTGGCAGGCGTTGCTACCCCAACATCTCATGGACATGTTACCAACTCCCACTCACTAAAGTAGATCAGATCACCAACGTAAAATCAAGGAGAACGTAAAATTGTCGAACGGATAGATTTACAACATCGTTTTTTCCTCGAACCGTTAGAGATTACAGTAGATATGACAGCAATGGCGTAGGAGATAATTAGAATTTGTAGTGTATATATTTGTCGATAATTATCGACATTATAAATTATAATTTGCATGCTTCTTCATCCATGTTACTCTTTTTATTTAACAAACCCATCTTTTTAACAGTTCAACAGCATGATTTGAATGTACGTGTCCTGTTATTAAACATTGTTGCATTCAAGTACTGTCTTTTGTTTTATTAAAGTTTGTCGAGGGTATGAACAAACTAATATTTGTGTAGAGGAAACATAATTTAGTTTTGCATGTGGTTTTATTCTACCTTACGGGTGGTGACCTAACATCCTCTGCCACACGCCCTTGCGGCGGCTTGCGGGGCATTGAGTAATGTAGATGAGATCTCATCAGAGCAATGATTTATCGATGTGCCTTAGGTTGAGATTCAAACACATTTTGCCGCGAACTGTGCGTGGGAAAAGTATTCCTTATATCGATCGACAACAAACAAAGAAGTACGCAATAATTATGGTGGGGGATGAGAGAAGGGTGTCTGGAGAAATCAGAAGAAGGTAGGAAAGGTGTATGCAGAATATTTTGTGTAGTTCTGGAATATTGAACCATTCTATAGAGTGAAGAATATTAGATAGGGTGGGTAGAGGGAGAAAATGATTTAGCGTGTTGGATGGTATGCTAAGTGGTAGAAAATGTACGGAATTAAACAACGATTTTAGAATTATAGTGGATAAGGTCGGCTACTGTTAAGGACGAGTGAGCGGTAGGCCCATCATAAATCTCCCGCAAGTGACAGCAATCAAATTTAAAAAAAGCGAACGGTTGTACAGTCAATTTCCCTAAACGTGTCACTGCGACCTCGCCCGCTAATTTAATCTGGCACTAGAATCATTCCTTCCGCATCTGCGTCAAACTAGACTGAATTGTACGTAATTTTATAGAAAAGTTTTAGTCGCGCTTGTCATCTTGGTGCTTCTGTCGTCTCCCTTCTAATGATAACACAGGCATACAAAAAAATTTTTTTTTTGGTGCCGGGAATCTTTGTGATGATTTTAACTATATTTGTAGGGCTGAATCCAAATATGAAATCCGTTTTTATTTAACAGCTCTACTTTTTCAGATATGGCACATCTTACGAATAGTTGTTTTAATATTTGATATATTCCGGAAAATAATTTTCAAAGTTAAATAAATCTATAAGTATACTAATTTATAACCACTCTGCGGTGTTCCTTTTATTTTCAATAAACTGTCAATAAGAGACTGTTTTAGCCGTTACTTTGTGGAATTTTTCCATCGTAAAGAAAGAAAGAAAACACGGCCACCTGAAGATGCCACGCAGTGGTGAAACCATGGTCGTCTAATAAAAGTGTAAATGTGGAATTGCCGTGTTTTCTTTCTTTCTTTAAAACTGTCAATAAGTTTTATGTATATTTCTATATTGTAGGCCAATCAGATAATTATTAATATAATATTCCCATATCATCATGTAGAAGATTTTTTTACGTAAGTAACAACATATATATATCTTGAAAACTATAGATGATAGGAAAAAAACTAGTTTCATAATTGGATTCAGCACCCCAATTGTTCTTTAAATCAGCATTAAAAGCTCCGGCACCAAAAACACTGTTGGCCTGTGTAATGAGTCCTTTCCTGTACGCTCATGATGAGTCTTCACGAAGCGGGTCAATTAATCTTGGTGTCCGGGGGCTATCCCGTTTAATTCCTTAATTGAGCCCTTCTGCAAAGGATAACAAACACAAAACGCGTACTCAAAGTGAGGTCTAAGCAACTCGAAATAATTCCTCTCCTTAATTGTTTCATTCCAATACTACCCCCTATAATTCGTTTGATGAACTCCCTCGTTTTCTTAAATTCTACCCCTCAGGGACGAGTCAAGGTTCCCGAGGGATACTCTACCGAGAAAATTGGTTGCCTGCTATCGAGAAGCAAGGCGGCAGTTATACATTTGAAAGTACTTTTGTTGTAATCAGTTTGGATGCTTAAATGTTATCTTCAAGTGCTCAGTTGCCAGAGATTGCTGCGCGTGTGAAACGACCCGCCGTGAAGCTGTTTTGGTGAGTTCACTTAAACTCAAAGAGGCTCCCAGGCAATCGGAAGGGACGTGTCTTCGGCAAACATGGATTGTTGAATTCCTCTTTGCGAGAAAACGAAGCTAACAAAATAACATATGAACAGATGGACGAAAGCTACGTGTAAATTAAACGTAACAAAATACTTCTAATCCGAGATCGAACAAAATCACGCCCTAAACAAAAAACAAAAGAAATACTCAGGGAACAAACAATTCATCAGTGGAAAAAAGACTGGCAGAATTCCTATAAAGGTATTCACACCAGAGAAATTTTCCCAGACTTCATTGAAAGGCTAAAGATAAAACTTAAGCTACCTAAAAAAACGACACAACTCCTACCAGGCCACGGAAATTTTGAACATTACCTCAATAAAATAGGAAAATCAAGGACTAATCTATGTAGTACCTGCCTAACAGAAGATACAGCTAAGCATAGAATAGAGGAGAGCCTACAGTATGAAAAACCCAGACATGAAATTTGGCATAGCATTACTTATAAGAAAAGCGAGATGCGTGAGATTGTGCTATTTTGCCTTAAGCATAACTACAACTAATTATTTAAAATGGTACAATGAAATCTGATAATGGCATAATAAGGTTTGATAAAATTAGTGATTGTATTGTTTGTTTTATTGTATATTAAACGAATGAAGTGGTTATTGTATTACTGTATGCGTACGGGCATCAGAGGCGGATCCAAGAGGGTGGTCATGGGGGCTATGTCTCCCTTTTGGCACAGTTTCAATAAAATTAAAAATAAATGCTGTTTATCCAGTGAAAAACCTGTTTTGAGTATACGTATACGGTACCTGATTATGAATTTCTATATAGTATGGTGCATTGCAGTCTCCAAATGAGTGCGATTAGCATAAAAATTTAATATGACTTACAACTGTCTTGACAGAGAAAGAAACGCTTATAAAATCATTTTCGATCATCTATGAAATTGGGCTCCTTGGATTTTTTTTCTAGATGAGCACGCATAGACAGCTTTTATGCTTTTAGATGGCAAATTCAATCGGCAACAGAATATTATTTTCCGCGAATGGAGGCGTTACATGACTTTTTCCTTACGGTTTGAGGATGGCAGACGGTAAAAAAAATATAAATGAAAAACTAAAAATAACATTTAATGCTCTACTTTTTCAAAAAAAGCATCCAGTAATAATAATAAACTTAACAAAAGGCGTTTGATCAATTTTACATTAACCTTAAAACTATTTGACCAAAAAGAACTTGAAACATATTGATTTTGAAAGTATTTTTCATTAACGAGGGACGCCCAGTCTTGGTAGATATCCGGCAACAAATTAATACTTATTAATTTCTCTTTAAATCCTATAAATGTGCAGGAGCTTTCTTTAAACCGAAAAAGATAAGGCGAACTCTTATCCGATTCGCCAAACTTCTCTCTCTTAAACTTATAGTTTAGGAGAGAGAAGGGGAGTGAACAGTACAGTAAATTACCTGAGAATGGTAAAAAAAAATCGAAAGTAGAGGTTTTGCATTATGAAATGGGGAACTGCAACCTTGTTTCGCGTAATTTGGAAACGTCACGCCTGAAATCGCAACAGGTATTCACTAATCGCAGTCCATGACGAGGTGAAATCTTGAATGGAATCGGGTTGATGAGAGAGAGAGATTGCACGCATTTTGGCTTCTCAAACTCACACCATACAGGGTTCGAAACCCGGCGCTGGACGCATTTATCAGAGGTACTTCGATTCCTACTAGATTGGGAGGGATCCTCCTTCTCGAACAACTTACTCTTGCAACTGAAATCATGGACAAAATGCAAATTTCATTAGAGCTGAAAACCAGACAATTTCTTTTTCGTTCTCGCGATGTTCTTCAAATTCCCCGTGGGGGCAAAAATAGTCGTATTTTACCCTTAACGTTAACTCTAAGGTTTAGGGACAGGATAGACATGCGAGCGGAATAGAGTAAAAAAGTATGCGGAATTGAAGAAGGGTTCATTATATCGTACAAGGGGTGAATCCTCCGAATCTCCCGTGTAATCCACTTTTACATGAACCTAGTCATGCTTAATAATCGTCCACACCTCCAAAAGCCGGACGGAATGAAGGGAGGAAGGAAGTATTCAGATATGAAGATGGACCTGATGTAGAGTAGGACCTTGAGTAGAATGGAATGAGGTTTCACTTTGTGGAAGCGATTCATTTCGGAAAAGAAAATACTATGCTCTTCCACATATATTTTATTATACGCGACCTAGGTTTCGACTTGCAAAGTCATCGGGTAAAGTACATCTACGTCGAGTCGTTACGCAGCAGCAGCGGTACGTGTCTTAACCTGTTCGTCGCCGCGTGTAACGGCAGCAATGAAGGAGATGAAGGAACAGCGTGTGCGCGTGAAATGTTTTTTCAAACTTGGCAAAAGTGCTACGGAGACTTTTGGAATGATTCAGCAAGCCCTTGTTAATGAAGCTATGAGTCGAATCCAGTGTTTTGAGTGGTTCAGTCGTTTTAAATCGGGCAGAACCTCGACAGACCCGCGAACCGAGGGCGGCCTTCCACTTCGACAGACGCCAACCATGTCAAATTGGTGAATGATTTGGTGCGGGCAAATCGCCGTTTAACTCTTAGGGAGATAGCCGAGGTAGTGAACATTAGTTTTGGATCTTGTCAGACAATTTCGACAGACATTTTGGGCATGACGCGCGTCGCATGTCGGATATCAGGTTGTGTTTTGTTAGGAGGGGGAAAGAAATTTACCGCTGTTCAGCTTGTGTCCATCCAAAAAACCAACCAAAACGGTAGAATAACAAATGAAAATAAATATTTTAAACTGACTTCACATTTACAGTGCGTCTCAGAATACCAGGCCATAAATAAAGATTTAACTTAAACCATTTCCACCAACTATAAATGAATTTCGCCGGAAAAACTGGCCGAGATTTTGTAACAGCGGCATCAAGAAAAATGATAGGGAATCTACGTTCAAGGAAGAAATTGGATTGGAGACCGCAGCGAACCTCCTTGGGGGACTTGAATTTACAGCACCATCAAATGAGGACCTCCTGGAATGCAACGGTGCCACCGAATTGAAATAAGAAGCCAAGATTCAAATGTGGCTTCTCATTTGGGATATCAAGAGTCGCTGATTTTTTTTCTGTTTTTACGAGGGTGAAAGAGATCTGTGCAATCCGGACTAGAGGGGATCGAAAGTGGTCTAAAACTGCAGAAGTCTTTTATGGGCCGCCGTAAAGAGACATCACCTTGCTCAAAATCCCACGACCCCATATCACCTGTCGTCTTCCAGACCCGAACCTACCCTCCACACCATAACCATCCAACCATGCGACGTCAATGACGGAAGACCCATTAAGGGGGGGCCAAGGACGACAAATTTAAGGGTTCGTCGGATCCTCGTATCCCTTCCATTAAGCCGGAGAGAAAATCCCCCGAAGTCGCGTCCTGAGACTCTTCATTATGCACATCCCGATATGAATGCGCCTGCGGTAGAATCCCATTTAAATCAAGGATTCTTCTTCACTTCTCCATTCCCAGATGGACCTCACGGATGAAAAAATAACTCCACAGAAAATCTCTCTCTCTCTCTTGACTCTCCCTTTCCATTTGTGGGTCATATTTCACTCCCAAAGCCGCGGACACTAAAATCGGATCTACTTGACGCTGAGGGACACACAAAAAAAATATAACACTATCTGAAACCGCCTTCCCGCCGGCCAAGGGGAAAAGTCGTGCTAGAAAGTGTGTTTATTACCCTACAGACCCTTAGAGATGACTCAACGAAAGGAAAAAAAATACCTTTCGAAGGAAAAGAGAAAAAGAAAGCCGAGAAAAAAATGTAGTTTGGACATGGGACACTGAAGAGTCTATTGGAATTCCGCGCCCTTCCACCCCACCGGGGAGGAACCTAGCTTATCTTCGGGGACACTCAGGCGGCCGTCGAGGTTGAGGAGGTCATCGGAATTCCGAATACTACACTCCATTTGATATGCCGCGTGTTAGTCGGCTCTCATATCTCAGGACGGCTTACAAGTCTCGGGCTGAGTGGTGAACCCACTCATTCACATTCCAGCTCTTCCAAAATTTCCAGCGTTTAAGGATTCCCCAAAGGCAACAAAGTAACCATGGCGAGCAACAGAGACGGAAAAATCTCATCGTAGACCAACTTAAAGAGGATCACTCGCGTGCAAATGGGTGGCAATATGGATGCGGTAGCTAGTGTGCTGGCTTCCAACCCTTGAAGGCCCAGGTACGAATCCATTTACATCCACACAATACCCCGAAAGCCCCCGCAAGGGCATGTGGCGGGGGGTGTTACATAGGTGACCACCCGTAAACTAGTATAAAACCACATGCAAAACTAAATTATTTTACCTCTACACAAATATTAGTTTGCTTATGCCCTCGACAAACCTTAATCACACATGAGAAAGTACTTACATGCAACAATATTTAATAACAGGATACGGACATTCAAATCAAGCTGTAAAACTGTTAAAAAGATGCGTCTATTAAACAAAAAGGGTAAAATGGAGGAAGAAACATTCAAGATATCGACAAATTAAAAAAAAACCATAAACAGAGCTCAACCCTAAGGTCGGTTTGGTAGGTGATAGATAGTAGAGTTCACCCAGGACTAAGCCCGACAGTGTGTGAAATTCACACATCAGGGTAGGGGGGCCAGTTCCTTTCCCTGTGACAAATATATATATACACTATCAATTCTGATTATCTGTTACTCGATTGCTGTCCTGTCTATTCTGATCTCCAATGGGTCGAGGACAAAACGATTTTGTAAGTCTATCTGTTCGACAATAAACCTCCCTGATTTTAAGTTGGTGATCTAATGTACCATAGTAAGTGGGGGCCTGTAATATGTTCTTAACATCCTCATGTAAGTAACCTGCCTCAAATTTACGCAATATATTTAACCTGAATTTAAACCTACGGTCAACTAGTGGCTCTCGTCCTAAATCTTTCAATAGTATCGTGATTAAAAAGAGACGTTTCAGGAGTGATATGGTGGAATAACATGATTAAATAAAATCGGCAATTTTCCACAAAAAATATGTGGAAAATTGCCAATTTTATTTAAGTATCGTGATTGTTCCACCCGTAAAAACTTTTCACAGAATTGCGGCAGTACAGAATTGTTAAGGGTATCCCGATCCCTACTTGGTGTGCTTTGTTGGGAGCACTTAATGTGTAGTACACCGTCTGTCGGATGTTACGTTAAACTGTGAAACTTTTGGCGCCTATTGCTAGGAGTAAGCTAATGCCGACGAGGGTGTATTTTCTCCACCCTTCTCCCCGAATTCCGAGGCGATCCTATATTTACCAAATTAATCACCTATGTCTAATGGCAAAAACGACCCCAGCTGCCTTTCGCCTCTCTTAACAACTGTTACAAATACGATATCAGGCCCCCGTGGTCCTGCCAAAAGAGACCCTCTTTTAATGAGCCTGCAGAAAGTGCATGTTACTTAAATAAAACTTCATCTACCTGCCGTTTTAAGTGCACTCTATCGAATGATGATGGAGTCTATCCTTCATTGATAGTAATTTACATCTAAAACATAAAATTTTACACCCTTTTTAGTTGGTAGTCTGTGTTTGCACGTATGTGGGGTGTAAGGGTTTTTGCATGAATGTATACCATGTTTTGTTTGTGGACTGTATACATTGGTGGCTTTTGCATGCGATTTTTCTTAATTACGAGTGGTGCCCGCCCCCCGCCACACGCCCTTGCGGCGGCTTGCGGGGTAATAAGTAGATGTAGATGAATCAGCCGCAGTGGTCTATCGGCTTGGGATATGTTTTTGATGGATCCTGGCATAACAGAAAATATCCATAAAGCCATACTACTTTTGACAGTAATTCATTCTTTAGTTCTGCATACAAGTACTTCCTGTGCTCCTAAATTCTATCCAAATTGACTATACCATTCACTATCCTGCTGTATTTTATCGATTGAAATCATTTCAGGGTATAACCTGCTACATTTTCAACGGTTTTCGGGGAAATTAAGGTTATTGGAGGCATAGCTTAACGTAACGTATTTTCTAAACTGTATCCGGCCCAGATGGACTCCCTGGCGTGTCATCAGCGTTTTCATAATCCTTACCATAAAGTGTCCTAAGCCCAAGGTCCTACTTGGGACCATATACATCATATCAGGGTGAGGTTGATTGCTACCAAGGTTGAAGGGAATCGCTATCTCGATTACCAACTCAATGAAGCTTCAAGTAAATTAACAACTTTCAATTAAATCGAGGATCACAAATATGATCGAGGATAACCTGGTTCGCTTTTTAATTTAACTGTCAGAAAATATTTCCCTGAATTGGTATTACTATTAGGTTATCTACCGGTTAAGGTAGGTTTTTGGATGGACACAACTATCAAATGAACATTTTGTAACTCCAAACAAAACCCAATCCAGCCATCTACTCTACATAAGGTCCCTCTTAATCTCTGTGTACTTCTTTCCTCCTTTCATCCCGTCCAACATCCCTATCCTGTTCCTGCCCTTTCCTCGCTTGCCCAACATTCTCCCCTCTATTACCTTCTTCAACATCCCACTACCGCTCAATATGCCTTTCATCTATCTTTCCTGCCTCCATAGGATTTCTCTCAACAAACCCCTCTCCTCCCCCACCATCTCCAGTACTCCCTCATTTGTTTTCCTTTCGGTCCATTTCACCTTCTCCATGCTTCTCCACACCCACATTTCAAAAAGCCTCCAATCTACGTCTAATATCCTGCTTCAGCAACCACGTTTCCGCGTCGTACCTGCTCTATTTTTTCCCCGCCTATTTTAATATTTAGCTTAGCCTTTTTCTTTCTGGAAAATCGCATAACCTTTGTTTTATTAATATTTATTCTCATCCCATATTTATCGCACTGAACCTCCAATTCACTCAGCAATGCTTGCAACCCCTTGGCTGACTGAGCAACTAATGCTTGGTCATCAGCAAACCTAACCGATTTCACGAATTCCCTTCCGACTTTCATTCCTACCTCCAGTTCTTCCTGAATTGATATAGTATTTAAATTTCAATTAGTTAAAAGTGTAATTATTTACATTACCCATGGTATGAGAAGAAAAGGCGTCGGTGAGATATTGTCCGGCACATTGGATTACGATTCTGAATCCTCACAGTCTGACACTGTTAAAACATATATTGGAATAGGCACCGCTAACAGAGAGATCTCAATGGATTCCTTCTATATTAATAGTTCCTTTGGGTGACATTTATTTTTCTAAGAACTTATGTAATAATATATAAGTAAAATATTTATAATGACTGAACGTCCAACGAGTAATTATATATGGGAAGGTAATATTTTCAATGACGAATGCCAGAAATGTAGTTCAGTTCGAGAATAAAATCAATTTAAACAAATTGAAACACGATAGTCATTAAATGTGCCCATTTAATATATTGAAATAAATTCAACCCAATAGCAATATTTACATTACAGGTAGAGGGGGAACTAAAATATTTATCCAGTTTTTAATTCTGCACGAATTCATAAATCCATTTCCCAGCATAGCGAGTTGCCATGACGGTGACGGCTTGATGAAGCCCTAAAAAAAACGCTTAATGAAGCTCTATAAACATTTTGAAATATTTTATGACAAAGAAAGCATTTTCTCTGAAGCAATTTGAAAAAAATAATGTGTAATTATAACTCACTCGTTTTAAAATGTCATCGTCAGGTAAACAAAGCAGTTTTAGGACAACGTAATTCAGCCGAGAAAAAAATTACAGAATGACCAGCTAAACATTTTATGGAAGCAGCAAAAAAAGGTAAAATCCTTTTAATATTAACTCGGGTAATAATAAAACCCGCCATCGCATCGAAGTTATTACAATGCACACAAGCATAAAGGCAGTGTGTTCTTGCAATAAATTTATAACGCCTTTATTTTAATAGCAAAAAAAATCCACATAAGGTCGTGTTAATTTTTTCTTGCTTGGTAGTGCTTTTTTAAGTTCCCGGACTTCAACGCGGATAGAATTTACGTACATGCATTGACCGATTCATCCTTCGTCTCCTCACAAAACCAGCAACAAGATTATGATCTACCAGGGATCCAACAATTAATCCCCACAACCAATAGCAACACACCCTAGAACAATTATGAAAATATTCCACATTCATAGAATACCAAAACAAAAGGTCACACTGTAATAATGCTCTTCCAAAATCCTCATTCATAATAAATTCGAAAACGAAACTATGACATTCATTCTTTCGATCTATAAAGTTGAGAGCGGTTAAAAGACAAAACCTGATATGAATCCTACATTGCAGAGGATAGTTCTGCAGAATTCACTCGTTATAAAACCAAATTATATGTAAAGGAGCTTCATAATATCTCGCAAAGAAATATTCTGCATCAATATCACACTGTCGAAATGAAAATGTCAATGAAATCATTCCAGACGCCTCGAGGAAGGACAGCGCCTTTAAAATGTCAAAAGGTGGTCTTTCAAAATTCAACCCAAAATAAACCCGAGTAATTTTGAATAGGAGCCGAATCCGATACGAAAGGAGTACTTCCCGAGGATTCGAAATCAGGTCAGGCCGAAGATGGTCCCGATGAAAGATTCAGGACTGTTAGATCCCTCGAAACATTCTATCATCTCCAGCGAAGCGTTGCGTGTACACAGTGCAAACGGCGTGGCAGGCACCAGAGAAATATAAAGACGTAAAGCATGCCACTCGCGTACCTACGCCAAGAGGTGAAACTTCTAAGAAAACCCAAGGGGAAAAGGGAGGGAATTAACACGCTCTCTGTGTAAACATCACCTCTGAGGAATCACCGACGAGCCCGACTTGAGAGATCCCTTTAACACTCCTCAAAATATTCCTTCATTCCCTTTCTCCTTCTCATCCCGATCTTTTAGCTCAAGGATGACTCGGCGAAGAGCTATTCGAGGAAGGTTATTCAGCGAAGGGAGTGGCAAAAGAAGGAGGAGTTGACATTTTTCTGCCTCGCGAAACCAAAGCATGGGAATGGTTCCTACTGAATATAAAATTTGGGTTCCAAAAACGGGCACGATAACATATGTATCCTGATGGCAAAAATAAATCGGGTTTTATCAAACAGTGTACCGAAAGATGTAGTGTACACATTATTGAACAGTTTTTTTTTACTCTGTTGAGGCTTCTTTTTAGAGTATGTGCCTATCATTTGGGATTCACTACTGTTGAAGATTCAATGTAATAAAAAAATTCGCAAAAGTCCTTGTTTTCGAGCACACCTGAGTGACTGAGCGAATGAGCGAGAGCGTGCGTACATCCGTGTTATAATTTTATATTAATCTGTGTGATTGACGGGTCAATGGCATAGGAGGGATCCTTGTAAACCCTGAGTGTGTGTGTGAATGCGATTCACGAGAGTGACTGTTATTTTTTAACACACCCTAGTGATCGAGTGGTTGTAAGTTCGTTTTATTATTTATTTTGGCTTTAGTGTGTGATTGAGGTATACGTGGGTCACTGTTTCTCAAACACACCCAAGTAACCTAGTGTGTATTCCCTATTTCTCCTTTTTTCCCTTTTCTTTCTTATCATTTAGTGCCAATCAAGTTTACGGTCTCGGCAGTTTTTTGTTTACATTGATTCACGACCGTAGTCGACGTTCCTTGTATATTTAAATTGATGTAGATTCAACGAAGGGCAGTCTGGTTCGTCGGAATTCTCAGGATGAGTTCTATCACGACCCGAGTAAATCAGGGTTGGAAATTATCGGAAAAAAATAAATATTTATGCTCTTTTATTGGAGTGCAATAAATGAAAAAATAGAACGATTTGAATGCCCCAGATCTTCAATCGAAAATCCACAACCAAACAAATCGGACCTTGAAGATTACATCAGGGAAATACGTAGATTCCACAACTTAGTGACATCTTCTTCCCGTGATCAATAGGGCAGGTCCTCATTCTTAATCTGAACACTTGAAAACGCTTCCCATGTCTATCATTTCCACAAATTCTCGTGGTAAAATGCTGTAAAAGTTCGGGGGGGGGGTTGTAGTATACATGTAGGTGCATCTATTCAGATGTGTGATGCTGCGCTAGGAACGAATGCGACCTTATAGTGTAAATGTGATCCTGTTTCATTTGCGCCAACTTGAGTATTTCATTTCCGCCATTACAAAATATCAATCTGATAATAATGCCGAGCAGGCGTATACAGCCGAACGAACAAGGAGACATGGACGGATATCGTGTAGACCGGAATCGAGTAGAAACGTCATCGGATGGCACGGACGCAAACGCAAATGAAAGCGACGGGAAACACGAATTCACTCACATAGCCATGTCGATATACCGATACTTTTTCAAGGTTCTATCTCAACCCACAACCCTGCACACACGAGACCCTCAATCTCTTCCGAAATCATGAAGAAAATGGCACGACCTGGAGCACATTAAAAAAACGCCATTACGAACGATTTCCCAGCAAGTGAAATTAAAGACTTGCCAGATTACCACAGGAAGAGACCCTTTGCCCTTAATCCACCGCCCCAAAAACTTTTACATCCGAAATCCCTGAGGCGTTATTGTGCAAAGGGATTTACTCGGGGAGGGTGGGGATCCCTCGGGAGTTCCGCGTTTGAACCCCCCCGTACCATCGGGGTGCCGAGTCGCGGAGCCCCAAGTATTTCCGGCGTCGAGTGGGATTGAGGGAGGATTCTCAGGTGACGCCCCGTGGTGGAGGCTAATTTGAATGACGGAAAGGACGACATTCCTTTGACACCGGAGAACACCAACGGACTTCTTTTTATTTCGATTACGCCACCTTAATCACTCCGGAACTAGAAATCATTAAAGCGTGTTATAATGACACCTGTGAAATGAAAATAAATGCCTACCCAATGACTCTCATTACGTCTAAGAGCGTTTTCAACTCGACGCGGTGAGAACTGGTAATTCGCGTCGTCTAATAAGCATCGTGATTAGTCGTGGGACTCTGTGAAATTTTTAGTTATAAAATTAGTTCAATTAATACGTAAGAAACCATATTCAACACTTTGACATTCTCACGAGTTTTCCTCTCAATTCCTTCCACGACAACACTCTTATATTGTAGATATTTACACTAATGATTACAATGGGCATTAAAACGCGCTGAATAATGCAGAAATATTTCCATAGAGAAATACAAGAATAACAATTCAATTTCTTGATCCTTGAGACAAAACATATGGATAGGTAACATGACTCGTGCTTTCGCCAAACTTAAATAATACCTGCGAAACGTTTTTAAAAGTTCTATGCCAATTTAGTCCAACGAAAAAGTAATGTACGTAACATAAATCCTGAGTCATATCCCGTGAAGCGTAAACAATCAGAATTATTAGCAGTTAATTCATATTCATTAGAATTCTATGGTATTGTAAGCATAAAAAAGCACGAACAGCTGCTTATTTACATGTTTACATACAGACTTGAAAAATTGGGCTTAATATACACAAACCCTAGAGCAAGTGTTTGAATTCTTAGGAAAATTAACTTAGCTCACGGTCGCCTCCCCGAATTACTTCTACTGACTTCTTGATTCATATTAATTTATGTCGGCTGATCAATACAGTTAAAATATACGAAATTGACTTAGCCGTATATACGTAAGTTAAAGTTAGTAAAACTTCATAGCATGCTCAGTATTTTTAAAGGAAAGTGACACCGGGGCAAACTTTCTCTGCTGAAGGCGCTCCGGATGAACTGTGCCCTTCAACGGAACTGCTACACATTCTACAAAATCAAACGAAGCGTGAGCGAAGCACATTACATCCTATGTTTATAAACCATCCTAATGCTATTCAAACATTTACCGAGATCCCACCATTATTCCAATAATGGGACTAACATTATACCTGTCACAACGGAAACGAGTTTTCGAAACAAGCTTGAGCAATTCACTCGCCCGATAATTTCGACGGTAATTGCGTCAATTCCAAACGTCAATTTCCGCATTAACTGATTTGCCTAAGGGACAGTGTCCAAACAAATCAAGCTGATCACCCTTGTATCGAAAAGCCTGTAATATAAACGCATTAGAATATATTTGCATCGATGGCTTGGCATATCTTACGGTCTCCTTTTCCCGTACCTACTTCCTGTGCATTTTGAGGATGCATATTTTTCTGCAAATTTGATTTTCGCAGTTTGAAATCCACTTTTATTCCCTGCCCAACCCCTTCCCTAGCCCCCATTTATAGTTTCTTCGGCCAATGAGACAAAATAATCGGTGGGCAAGGGCAACCCTATCTCAATCCTCTGTCAATCACTACCCATTCCGATTATTCCTTTGCTACCCTTACCTGTACCGTCTGATTCATGCAAAAAGTTTCCAATAAGTCTCCTACCCTCCCGTCTACACCCCTATTCCATCACTTTTCCCCACTATGCATGGTCAAATGCCTTCTCAAAATCCACGAAGGACACAAAGACATCCTGACTACATTCCACTTTCCTTTATACCAATGTTCTCATATCTGCAAGAGTGTAACGCATCCTTATTCTGTTTCTGAACCCAAACTGATGTTCTGTCTAGGTAGCTGTTCGCAATATTAACCTTCAAATGATGATTCTTGGAACTTACTTATGCCGTCTGATTCATATCGCAGCAAAGTGACTTGCAGCTTCGAGAAACTGGCTCCCAGGTGACGAAGCGTACCTGCAGCATGAATAACTTAACTTGCATCCGTTCTATCATCCGGAATTTGAATCTCATGCTTGCTTCTGATATACTCGTCGCCGAAATTACCGCGAGTGCCTCTCCAACCCCACCGACTTCCCCTCCAAACGACCAAGGCCGCTTGAGAATTAACCCCGGCTGGCGATGCAGAAAATCTACAGCCGGTCAGACGAGCAAGGGGCCAACGTGATCATTTAAAAGTTCAAGGCGTGTCCCACGAACCCAAATAAGTACGTTCTCATTTCCAAGAACGTTGCTGAACTGTTCGCTCCCATTGTTCTGCCAACCCACACCACTACGAAATGGTAAACGATTCCCCATCACGACGTTAACTGTCTCGAATCGAATGAAAATAAAATGATTTACTTCATCAACTGTCGTATTCATAAGTGATGAATATTATTATCAGGTAATCTACCGGTTAAGGCAGGTTTTGGATGGAACGCAACTACCAAAGCAATATTGTGCGACTCGAAACAAAAGATAACCCAACATCCTACTGTACAACAAGTCCCTCTTCATCTCTGTGTATTTCCTTCCTCCCTCCATACCATCCAACATCCCTATTCTGTTCCTGCCCTTTTCTCGTTTGCCATTCATTCTCCCCTCTATTACAGTCTTCATCATACCACTGCTGATCAATACACCTTTCATGTAATGAATATTTTAATTTATTAGGTAATCTTCCGGTTAAGGTAGGTTTTTGGATGGACACAACTATCAAATAAATATTTTGTAACTCCAAACAAAACCCAATCCAGCAACCTAATCTACATCAGGTCCCTCTTCATCTCTGTGTACTTCTTTCCTCCCTTCATCCCGTCCAACATCCCTATCCTGTTCCTGCCCTTTCCTCTTTTGCCTAACATTCTCCCCTCTATTACCTTCTTCAACATTCCACTACCGCTCAATACGCCTTTCATCCATTTTTTCTGTTTCTAAATAAGTGCAAACAATCAATAAATATTCGATGTCATATTAACATCATCATTGTGGTTAAATTTGTTTTCTAATCCAGAAATCTCCAAAATCCATTCACAGCATTGTCATGAACAAAGAATCCGGCGAAGGTCACGGGAGCAAAAAAAAAACAAACTAGAGGACAGTTCTCTCATTCTCGGTCGCCTGGAGCTTTCAGATTTTACTACGCTTTCCGAGATTTCAGACGAGGTTTGGACGTAGTCGTAGAGCGTCCTCCAAGGACATTTGGGAACTTAGGGGCTGAACCTCTTGTGATGCACATTTCCGATGATATCCTCGCAAATATGAGTTATCCTGATACTTGAGTCGTCATACAGGCGAGCTCGACCTCGGGATTGCAACGGAAGGTAATCGAGGAGAAGAAGGAATGATTGCACGAAAGGGCAGAGACGCTGAGGGGGAGGGGGGGATCTCGTCTGCATGTTAGTCACACAAACCATCCGATGGACTTCCTTCCTGTCTCAAATCCACCGATATGGCTACGCGCCCGGTGACGTCACCGCACTCTATCTCTCTCTCTCTCCCCCTACCTCTTCTCTTTCTTATATGGAGGGGTGTGGACGGGGTTCCCGGACCCACTCCAATGCCGTCTCCCCACTCCGGGCACTCTTTTCCCCATTCGCACCTGTCCTGCCTGCGGGCAAGAGGAAGCAAGGGGCTCTCGCACAACGGAAGGCGGATCTTCTTCTCACCTCAAAAACCTCTCTCTCCCTCCAACTCTACTTAAAAAACTCCGCTCACCACTCTCACTAACGACAGCCGCACCCCGCCGATGGGGGACGAAGGTGCCGGACTGAAGAAAACGTACGTTTGACGTGAATATTTTACTCGGAATCAATTAAAAAAAAACATCTCAAAACTAATCCATTCGTCCATGTGCATTCGGACAATACCACGTAATGCCACCGTTACGGGTTGTGGCAGGGGGTGATTGCCAACTTAAGACTGTGATCAACATTAGATGTATCTTTATTACTAGTGAGACTAATGGAGAAGTTTTTCATGTATCTGAATCATTATTTTTGCGAACGGCTTCACATGCACCACGGTATCAAAGTTTAAAGTACTTCTCTAAGCGTGGGGGATGATCAGATCGTAAGAATATCAATCAAATAAGAGGAAGATAGGCTCCAGAGCACAAACTAGGCTAATTAGCGTAACCCATTGTTCAATTAAGTCCCGGGACTAACTAGGAAAACAACATTTGTTTCGCAAAATTCACGTTCATTCGTCAACATAATCAACTTCAAGAGCTAAACAATCATTTCAACGCTTTTCAAACTTCCAATACCATGCTTGTGAAACGATTTGTCCTTGTCCTCAAAATAAGCTTCAGTTGCAGCGATGTCTTCCTCGTTCGAGCCAAATATTTTTCCCTGGAGCATCTTCTTTTTGCGATCAGCCAACAGGCAGTAGTCGCTGGGAGCTAGATCTGGAGAGTATGGTGGATGGGGAAGCAGTTTGAAACCCAAATTGTTCAATTTGGCCATTGTTTTCATTGACTTGTGGCATTGTGGTGCATTGTCTTGATGAAAGATGATTCTTTTTCTTCCTTATGCGAGGTCGTTTTTCTGCAATCTTGTCCTTCAAAAGTACCAATAGCTCAATGTAATAGTCGCTATTGATAGATTTTTCATTTTCGAGGTAGTCGATGTAAATTATGCCTTGCGCATCCCAAAATACTATATATCCCGTTTAATAAGTCCCGGGACTAATAGAATATTGGGTAATACATCTGTTCACTGAGCGTCGTCGACGGTAGATCTTCTAATTCCTTATCGCTCGACGAAATGTTCAGAATGTTCCATTGGGCCTGAGTTAATATTTAAAGCGAATAATCCCCCTTCATGCTGAGAGCAACATCGCTTCGTGACATTTGACATTTTGAAAACCTACTCGTTCTCCTAGGGCCACCATCGCGTCCTGACAAAAGTAATCAACAGCATTAGTATACCCAGGGGCAGTGAACATTCAACGCAAAATTTTTATTTCCGAGAACGTGGAGAAAGGACGCGGCATGGCATATGAATGGTTCGATTATTTGCACACACTGATTCGCGGATACCTTTCGCCTAAAACAATCGCGCCATTGCACATAATGAGAACCAATGTGCTGAGTGAAATTGAAAGTGCTAATCTTCTGCCTTGGGAATAAATTAATGGATATAACCTACTAGTAAACATGCTTATTATTTATTAGCTTATTCACTGCCCCCCTCCGATGGAGAATGTAATATGTTACCTGGCCTCGCGCCAAAATTGCAAGGCTTCGTAAGCAATAAACGTCGCCGCAGAAAAATAGCTGCAGTTTCCATTAAATATATAAAAAAAATAATCTCCACTCATATTATCTAGGCTTTTAAAATGAAAAGAATGTGCACACCCTGAAACACTCGTTCGGAACGCCCCAATTAACTACAATTAAGCTCCATTTTTTTTATTTCGAAACTCAAACTAAAGGAACTTACAATAAAATACGCTGGTTTAACATTCCACCACCTCCGTCAAAATCATGACCACTGTGATTATTCAAAATTGTATCCTTGGAATAAACATTCCAAATAAAAATGGTCATCGGACCCTCGAATTAAAAAAAATCGAGGAACACTGTACAACTATTCCTCGCATCGATATATTCAAGAATCAATCAATTTCGGATTCGGCAGCAATAAAAAACATTGAAAAATTACCATTGCTCAATATTTTTCACCTTTCCAGGCAGAACGACGCCATGGAAACCTAGTGATCTTTTTCATTTGTTACTGCAGACAAAGTGAATTGTGTAATTTATCATCAGTAGAGAAAGATGATCTCCATCTACGTCACGAAACCGTAGGAACTGGTTTCAGTCAAGCGGGGCAACATTCTCTCCTTCCTGAAACGGCTCGTGACCGGAAGAAGACTCCAGGCACGGACTTCTTAATATCCTTCAACGCTGCAACCCATCAATTCATAGACGACTCGTGATGAACCCGATAGTCGTACATGGACAGTATCGATCATCTCAACAATACGTTGAACCACCGCTATCGCTGGTCGACGAGTTATCAAATACGTCGTAAATCAACAATCTCCCCATCCGCTCTTGCATCGATACTCATCGTAATCCGTATCGCATATCGATAACGTCACTCACAAGTACTCACTCGCTCACTCACATCTAATCCGATGGAAAGCTTCATCGACAATAGATCTACGTACTCTACTCTAATCAACAGGTTCTTAAATTTGCATAAAGAATGGAAATGAAGGGAGGATGACACAATAGACAAAAGGAACAACTCAAGTAAACCAAATCGAAACGGTGCATTGGCACTGAGTCGGAAGAAGAGTCTACTGATGGTATCGTTGGCGGTTACACGCCGGAATTTCTGCATCCAACCTATACGTATCTGCCTCCGTCGAAAGCAAGAACCACTATAACATTTTGTGTCAAATAATCTCGATTTGCATCAGGAAGGAAATGTGCTCAAGTTCGATACAGTCCCTCTCGCTCGTATCTTGATGCGCCCGAGATGTTTCCGCCATTGCAAATGATGCCATAACAGACTAATCAATAATCCCCACGAGATAAACGGGTGTTAAAAAAACCGCGAATTTCCATAGACAAATTTCGCATAAAAGACTTCTGAAGAAACGCTCAATGTCACAAAGACATGCTCCGCAGCAGGCTTCAGATGTGCACGTAAGTTTTTTGTCACTCCTTGAACTGTAAATTTACAGGTGGGCATACATATGAAGTTGTTTCATTTGTTGGCTACTTTTGGCTGTACATAATCAACGACATTACTGCATCGCGTCTTACACCACTACCTTATAAGGCAATTATTATGATAATAATATTTTCTGCCTAATAGCAAATGTGAGAAAAGAAATTAAATGTTTTAAAGTACGCTTATTTAAGAAAAATCTTCCCTTTAGGGTCATTACACAAATCTAATGAGATCCGTTTGTTTTGCGAAATCTCGACTGATAGCAGTAGGATGTTCGCCCAAAATATTTTCTGGTCCTCCCCATTAAAGACATCGCATTTACTCACAGTAGGTCTTGGGATTAATTCGATGCAATTACTAGCCTTCAGAATGTCAGACCTGGCCTTTGAAAGCAAGAGGATGATCGTCGTTTGAGGACTATGGAGTTGTGGGCATGGAGGATAATGGAAGAAATATGTTGGACTGAGAGGAAGACAAACACCAATGTTTTAAATGAGTTGGGCGGAAAGTTAAAGTTACCATAGGGAAATCCGAAAAAGGCATAGAAAGTGGGTGGAGGACATTTGGAAAGGTAGTGGAATATCGAAGGCCCTGATAGAAGGGAGTTTGTGGGGAAGAGGGAGGAGGAGATTAGAGTTTCCAGAGAGCATGAAGGCAGGCAGAAGTTACGAAAAAATGAAGAACGAAACTGTGCAGGACAAGGAAAAAGGAAGTTCTCACGACATTTAGAGATAAATGGTCGCTACGGACTCAACAAGCAAAACCTACCATTAATAGGTTGGATACGTTTAATGAAAATGAGCTCCTATGTAGTTGGTCGTGAACTCGACGTCGTACTTACCAACATCGGAGAGATTCAGAACGCTTACCGTACTGCACCGGCAAATATAACTCAAATCAAGCGGTTTAAGGATGAAAAAAGTGCAAAATCCGTCAACTTAAGGTGCAGAATCATTACAGTCAGTGACGACAATGCGCATCGTTGGTACAAATAACTCATCGCGACCTACGAACGACGTGGAGATGCCCAGGGTCAGGCAAAGAATTTGATTGACGGAATGACAAGCGAAATTATTTATGTTATGCTCAAGATGTAGGTGTGGAAAAGAATGTAGGAAATAAAATGGACGGAAAGGAAAACCAACAATGAAGTTGTAGACACGGTAGGTAATAGAGAAGGTTGTTGGGGGAAATTCGAAGAATGCAGGACAAGTAGATGCAAGAGATACTGAGAGACTATTGCGTGGATGATAAAAGCGTAAACAGAGGGGGGCTATACTAGGAAAGAAATCGAGGAAGAAGGAGGAAAAGAATAGGCATGCTGGATGAGATTATTTGGAGATAGAAAGTACGAGGTACTAAATAATGAGTTACTGTATTATGTAGCAAGAGGTTCGAGGTTTTTGTTCATGTTATTTAGGACTTAAAACCAAGGTAGTGTGTATTTTTGGGGTCAACCATAAACTTACCCGGTTGACTACTGCAGAAATAATGCTCTGTTTTACGCAGATAAAAAAAATCCCCAAAAAATCATCCGGTGAACATTTCATACATTTTAAAACAAACTTACTTCAGAAATTAGACAAAATATGCAGCAATGAAAACTTATTTTTTGATAACTCTGACTTGGCTTTGCTCGAAAATTAATTAAAAAGCCCGATTAAAATAAATTGAGATGCCACTGAAGTATTTTTCCACCGTAGCTTGAGCGAATAACAATATTATGAACAACGACGGGAGATGAGACATGATACATCTTTTCAATTGAAAAGTACGGAAAGTAAAAACCTATGCAATGAGTCATTCTCCCACATTTCCAATTGCCTCAAAATTCATAATTTGGGTCATGAGTGACGCAAGTCCATCGACACTGACTTGCAATTTTTTCGCAAAAAAATCGCAAAGAATGTTTTTTTTGCTGGAATAAAAGCCGCCATTGGCAATTCGAAATCTATCGCTCGCGATGCAGAATTATATCGTTCCCTTTTCAAGAAGGAGCTCTCGTTGTCGGCATAAATTTGAGACGATCGAGACGATAAATCAACGTGACATCAGCGCCAAGTCGATGGCAAATTGACTTCTTGCCTTTCCCATTCAGAGGGCAATGTGTACCACGCGACGCCGACGCGAAAACCTTAACGTAATTACAGGATATTGGTGAAAAATCGTTATCGAAGACGACCTTCGACAAGGGAAGTGTTCGATCAAAGGACTACGCGATAAATCAACGCTGACCCGAACTTCACTTTTTAAGCGCACGCCGGCTGGAAAAGGAAACTCGAAGACCTTGACTGGCATTCGACCCATCGTTTTTCTTTCTCTTCCTGCTGGGACAACATCAATCACCCTCCCAGAATCTCGCGGAAGGAATACTTCATTCCCGTCGAGGTTTAATAAATATCCGCATTCACCATCGAAAGAATTATTGAAAACACAATCCAATGACAAATCAATAACACTCCCACAAACATCGCAAATCGAAGCAATTCTCTCCGTTTCAACACAATTGAAACCATTGGGATCTATCAGATTTCTCAATGTGACCCGAAGATCAGATGAACAGTTTGGACACTGATATCTATAGTTTCCACGAATATAATTTTAAAATTTCTTCGACTTCTTTGGATTACTTTGGCGAAGCAGTGAGATTTAAAACTAACACAAACCGCAGTCATCACCACAAAGGTTTGCAACATAGATAGAGCGTAGATCTCATTCGATACCGAGGTCTGCGGCGTGTGAAATTCACGTATTCATAGTCGGGGACCAGATCCTTTCTCAGTGCCGCCTGTGGTTTCTCAGGAAGATCTGGTACCTAAAAAATCACTTCACTCGGGTTTCATTTGGGAGTGTCGTGGGACTTCACGTGGATTCGAATAAGTATTTGAGAGAGCCATCATCCCTCTGGCTACTATGTCGCTAAGCCGTCAGTTTCGTGCTAGGAAACGAAAACGCAAAGAAACAATTTTCTTTGAGGAGCTCAAACCGCATGTCCTTGGCATTTGAGTGCTCAGGAAGAATCTAGCTTGAGGAAGCCCTAGCGTCGTCACTCGAGAAGCTTCTCTCTAATAAGATAACAGGCGCACTGCCGTTAAATAACTTTACTATTTCACGTCAAGTGTTTCGCAACTTTTAAAATTGTCTCCGTCGCAATTCATGACTCTTGCGTTTGAAGTAAAATTAAGCTTTTGTGGAAACAACGAATGCCAAAAGTGAGAGCTAGGAAAAAAGATGCAAATTATAATGCAACAATTTCAGAGAGTAAAAAATCATTCGCCTTGACCGGGACTCGAACCCGGATCCCTCGATATCCGGTCGAGTGCTTTATTCAATTAAGCTACCGAGACGTCCTCTTACACTCTGAAATTTTGGGGGCTTTAAAGGAACAAGATGTTGTGACGAAATACCGTACATACAATGTCACAGGCATTCGTAGTCGTGCGCGAGGCGCCACAGTCCACGAGGTTAAAGCCAATTTCAAACACTTAGGCTGTTCATACCTTAGACAAATTTCAAGAAACTGTAACAGTAACTTTAACGGAGTCACCCGCTATGTGTGCATTATAATGCAACAATTTCAGAGAGTAAAAATCATTCGCCTTGACCGGGACTCGAACCCGGATCCCTCGATATCCGGCCGAGTGCTTTAACCATTTAAGCTACCGTGACGTCCTCTTACACTCTGAAATTTTGGGTTACTGAAAGTTACTGTTACAGTTTCTTGAAAGATGCAAATTAATCAAATCAATCAGTGTACCAACGCCTACGACCTTGTAATTTCGAACGTTTAACTTCAATCGAAATAGTTAATAATGCGTGCTAAATATAGTATTTATTTTTCATAATATACATTTGCATTAGTATTTTGTTCATTTTCGCGAATAATTCCTAGGTGAGTCGTGAACTAAACCCCATGAACAATTCGGCGGCCTATTAGGTTTTAAGTTTTCGAGAATTTGGGAGAGCGGTTGAACTGAAAACTTATGGAGAAATTATGCGGAAGCGTTGGCCGCAGCAAGAGGGAAGCAACCGACATTAAACGCGTCTGCATTACCATATGAATACTTAATTGAGGAATTTACCAGACAGTTTATTACAACCCCCACCTTAATGGAGATGCAGGGAAGCATGGAGATCGCGACCTTGCCGCTATCACCTCGAATACCTAATCTGCGTCCTTAAACGCTCACTTCAATATTTCGTTAGGTACTTCCTTCACGATTAGATCCCGTAATAAACTCGACGTTCACGCTGGATACTGAATAACAACCCAATCTCCGGACCTGGTGGCATTCACGTCATGTTATCCCAAAGTTTGCTACATTGTGGATGGAAAAACCTCCATGGGAAAAGATTTCAATTTTCACATCGATTAAGCAGAAAGGTGCCAGAAAAAAATTGAAATTGAGCGTGATTCACAACAAGGTTATATTTTCAAAATCAGCATCCCACGCGTCTAATAGGACATCCCGCCGAAAGTGATTAGCATGACCAACCACTGTGCATTACTCAACCTCTTGGGAAGGCCACGACGTGGAACAAAACGATGAAGTAGTCAGAAGAATGAACGGAAAAGAATACATTCTTCCCAAATCTCCTTCGAAGAATTTCTCAGATTTCAAGGTAAACGAAGCGATCCCCCAAATGAGCCTGTTGAATCTTGCGAATTGTTTCCACTTGCGAATCGCCCAGATTTTGGCAAAATGTAATGCAGTAACGCTGCTCAAGTTTTTCGGATATTTTATAACTTGATAACAACAACAGAGAGGTCTACACTACTAGGCTCACTGCCGGCGACTGAAGCTTTGTCATGACACGACACAGTGCATGCGCGCGCATGACAGTCCCCTCCACATCCCCACTAAGCTTGGCCGCAAGCGCTTCATTCGTTTACGCGGGAGGACAGAAGGTCCGATACTTTTTGAAAAGCCCTCGTACTTTGCTTTGGATGCAACTCTCTACACGGCTAAGCTTGAAAAGTAAAAAAAATAATAACTAAAAAATAATTCCGTGGCATAAAATTGCGTGGATCGCAAAGAAACGCAACTCGTGGCTAGTTACCAGGACCTCCCGCCGATGCTGATGGCTCCCTCGTACCATATTCCCCAAGGGCCATCTCCAAGGGGCGAGGCGCGGAATGGGAGGAGGAGAAGTAATGGATTAATTAAAAATTTCCCCGCGAGATAAGAGGGGTCGTTTCTTTCGAAGGGAAAAGTTTCCGAGAGGAAGGGGGAAGCAGTAAGGGGTTCCATTACCCAGACCGTGGTGCCCGCACTCTCTGCACCTCCCATCCCTTCTGAAGACGCTATGACGTGCCCCTCGCGGACCCCAGGTGCCTCTTCACACTTCCATTCTCTGTAAGCTACCCCTGTACATGCTAGAAAATTGAGTATGGGGGACTCGGGAGGAAAATTAAAATGTCTTCTGCCTACAGTCCCAGCTTAAATTGCCGTAAGTAGCGCAGCCTATTATGAAGGCCCTGAAGACGAACACGAATACATTATTAAGGAATGTTACGCGGAGAGTTTTTTTTCAACTCAAGTTGAAAGTCGTTTTGTTTTTGTAAATACAAGGATCACTGTCGCGTAAACATTTAGGTGATCGACAAAATTTAAAGTTCTTTCTTTTCCACTTATAGATCTGCACGATACGCTATGAGAACGTGTGGTGGGAGTGTTGAGACACTAGCCTTTTATCTATAAATATTTACTTACACAAGGAAATGAGTAGAAATTTGCACATACGTAAGAGCACGCTAACTTACACGCATTCATGCTTATCAACACTATGCAATAATGAATTTGTTATTCTCAGTTTGCAGAATGTGGCAAATTGAATAGCTATAAGCTTGCATTGTCCCTAAAAATATTTAGCAAATGCAATACTATAGATTTTGGACACAACATCGCGCAGTATTAACCCTTTTAAGTACACGCGTCTTCATTGGCCTATCAAACTTTCTAATCCTGAATCAGCACAGTTAAAAATCTCTGTACCCTTCTTCACTCACTACTTCGTCTTCTAACATCACAATATCTCCTTCACCCACAATTTTCTATCTTCTTTTAATGTTTCCCGAACAAAATTCCTCTTTCCCCCTTCCATCAAATGAATTCTACGTTAGTTTTCCTCTCTAACCAGCTTGCATGTTTACTTATCCATATACACATAAGGCAACCTCCAATTTACTCTCATTTGGCATAAACATTGCAAAGACTGAAGTTTCTGAAACATGTAACGTGCAGAATGCAAACTCCTTATAAATCACTTTCAATGAAAAGTCTAATCATCTTGAGGTGACGCCAAAGGAGTTGAAACAGCTATGGATGCATTCACGACTGAGGTAAGTAAGGATAATAAATATTCGCACGTTTATCAACCGAATATCTGAAAATATATATTACGGGTTAATTAGCATATTATTCCTAGTCACAAATCTAATTATAAACCGACAACCCATGAAATACACTATGACTTGTAAATATTTACACAAGGATACCAATATGTTGAATCGACACTGAAACACAGTAAGCCATCGTAATCTGGGTCGGCGAACAGAAAATTTTGTGTTGCTTCTAAAAAGGTGTTTCTTTCTTTTGTGCAAGAAAATATTCCACAAAACGGCGCCTAAAAATACAAACTACATATGATTTTAAACTTGAACGAATCGCGAAAGTAATGCAGTAGAAATAGCGCGGAAACTCTAAATGAAACCATACAGAAATTCGACTCCGGATACATGAATATACTTGCTTGAAATTATTATTCATTCGAACTATTTTATATGAATTTATTAATTATTTACACGGAGGTTAAAGCATAACACACAGCTTTTCCTTCACTTGTACGCTTAAGTCTTTCTTTCTCTGACGCATCTCTCTCGTAAGAACTAGCACACACAATCTCTCCATTCACTCCCACATCCCGGTTTCGTTGCTTGGTTTTTCCGTTTGTTATTTCTATGGAAATTATTATTGTTATAACTACGCTAATTATGGTCTTGTTGATATTTTTCTGTTTGTGCCTATTCACGCTGCTGTTATACGTGTCACTATAAATTGGCAATCCTGCTCTATGTGCACAATTTTACCAAATAAATAAAAAGGTTGAAATTAGTTATCTCGCAAGATTAATTCACTTTCCGAATATATCGTATTCCTCTATGGGAAAATTAACGAAAAGAGCTCATAATAACCAAACAAATGCAATTTTTTCCACTGAGGGAATTGGAGATATCTCCACCGGAGACACCTTGGTTTTAAGGTAGGCCATTGGCCCGTGAAGGTAATCACATCGAGGTGGACGGAATGATGGAAGATTTCTCTTCACATAGAGGCCCACTGCAACTTATAATCAATCATTCGAAACGAATTGGGTGCATTGCCAGCTTTCTCCGAAACGTGATTAATTTCTTTAAAGTTCCCGCAATAATTTCTCAAAAGTATAACATCACAAATATCTTTGCAAAAATAAATAAAATGGTTTTAGAACCTTCGTGACTGTAGACTGTCATAAATAAATTCCCTACCGAGATTAATACACTCCAGCTAAGTGTAAATTGTAGACATTCTACAAGTACAACTGGAGATGAGTGGAAAAAGTTTCCTGGACAGAGAGGAAAACTTAATTTAAAAAAAATTCAGAACCTGATAAAGGACGATAGAGAGAGATTTGGGAGATTTTTGCAAAAGGCAGGAAAAGTGAACGAGGACATGTTGAGGGGCAATGGAATGCTTATGACTGTGATGGAGGGGAAAATGCTGGGTGATTGAGGCATGAGGAGAAAAAGAATGAAATGAAAGGAGGTAGAAAGTATTGGGAGTGAAAAGTTTTACTGTAATGCCTCGTGTACGAATTCGGAGTAGTCACCCCAGCCGCCGTTAGTTATAACTGTGGCAGGTCACAATTCCTGGACCAATAAAAAAATTATATTCACCGGTAGTTTACTGTTAATAATAACATCATCACCAACATAAATTTATTTTCTGGTCGCACCTAAAGCTTAGGCTTTTAGAGCACTTCTGACGAAGCAATATAAATTGAGTTTCGCCAGACTTGAAGGGCAGATCCTTTCAACGGAGGAGGGCAATGAAAAGCCGCTGGTTGCGATGATTCCGAGGGGTTGATCGTGAGAAAAATTGAGAACTCCTTCACACTCGAGCACCTATTTGTCAACACCGATGAGCGGTGGGGTAGAGAAGGGAGGAAGATGAAGAGGGAGAACTTGTAGCGAATTTCTCGCAGCCAATCACCCCCACCAAGGGGTTAATTCCTTCGCCATAATAAATACCCGATCCCGTTCAAGCAGTTTCGTGACTGTTACGAAACACTTATCGTAAATACATAATATCACACCGGTCCACGTTCTTCTCTCAAATATGAACCACCGCTGGAACGAGGTTGCTTTCTCCGTGCGCGTTGTATTGTGGGCGTCGTGAAAGAATGCTTCCCTGCATGAAGATGAAAGAGGGAACACGGAACGTTATTTTGAACAGCAAAGGCCTATTGTGTTCTCAGACCCAAATCTACTATTAGACGTTTCTACTACGCGTGCCCACCACTTTTAAAACGCTTATCGCCATAGCATAGCGTCGGCTTAACTTACCAATTGGGATCCAGTTCCTCATTGACAACTTCTTTCGCTCGTTAAATATTGGTCAAAATGTTATCCTCAAAACTGTTAAATTATGGCATTTATTTAAACCTTCGCGCATAAAAGTGGGGAAGAAGTTAGGCGTAACGTCCTGGGAGAGAATGAAAAGAAAGTTTTATCTGACGTGGTGAAAACGGTAATCCTAATCGAAATATCTAATCTAGCAGATCAAAACCATGAGCCACCAACCGAAAAAGTTAGAAAACTCTAATCCCGAGTTAATTTCCATGAAGAGCGTATGAAATTGGAGAGTGCGTGCTAGCACCCACATGAACACACAACCAGCTTGGCTTAGCGTAACATGAGTGCTGATCCCATGAAAACGCTAACTGCTGCGTTCTGATTGTAGCTATTGAGGGAGATCAAATTCCCATTCTGTCGCAAAATTATCGCAAATGTTTTTCATGGTGACACAGTACAAAAGAAAGTGGCGCAGCATTCCTGGTTTTCCGATTACAGCGGAAATTCAGCTAAATGAGCCATTTAATGAGCTTGTTATAGGCATTTAAACACAGTAATCAACCCGAAGGTCGCTTTGGCAAGTGATGGTAGAGCTCTCACCCAGTACTAAGCCCAACGGCGTGTGAAATTCACACATCAGTGCCCTTTCCATGTGCCGGTTGTGGTTTCCCAGGAAGATCTGGTATCCGAAAATTCACGTAACTTGGGTGGAGCTGCAGGTCCCCAGAAAGCCTTGCCCGGGACTCGCACTCGGGCCCTCCGGTCAGTAGTCCAACTCTCCACCTCTGAACTATTAATAGTCTCGAAATAGAGCGGCTTTGGATAGGTTTTTGTGGGCGCTAGGGATTAAAAACAACTGTGCCTCTCAAACTGTTATGATAAGTGATATTTTTTATTATTGTTGGTAGCAATCTACCGGATTCGGTTATGTTTTTGATAGACGATGGGAGTATAAACTACCGTATTCGCAACCCCAAACTAATAGAACGTAAAAAATCTTTAAACCGCGCGGTAAAAATACTAATATAACCCATTTTTTGCTCCGAATAATTAATACGACCCTTATCTTTATAAGGTTGCCTACCGTTGCAGGTAGGTCATGTATTGACACGGATTAAAAGCAATAATTAAAAAAATAATAATAATACAGAAAAATATCAAGTATATCCAATGAAAATAATTAAATGATTCGTAATTAACGCATGATTTTTGGATTAATTATTTTAAACGCCAACTTGAATAATTATGTCAAAATAAACAATAAAGGGATAAAAAACTTGTCACGTGCAAACGTGATTTTCATGATCACCTCTGAAAATAAAACTTGGAATTAAACTTCTTCAAAATACTATGCTCGTTAATACCGATTTGATGCTACAACCTCGTGGAGTTAATATCTCCGTACTGTCAAGCCATGAATTACATTTGTGGATTCGTATATTATAGACTGCAAATACGAATCAACTGACCGAGGACAGCTCCGCTGAAATGCGAAAGTCTTTTCATTGCCTCGAGGACTTCTCGTTTGACTCCCGCGTAATTTTACGGAGCCGAGGTTGGCCTGACCCCGTGAGTCAGGTAAGAGCAACATTCTGCACACGCTTTCAACCCGCGCCACGAGAGCGTAGCGGAACAATTTTTTTTCGCAAAACATTTGCGTATTTCGAGGTGCACGCGGATTTAAAAAAAATACAACATGCATGATCTCGCCAACGAAAGCGTGGATCGAGATTAAAAGCACGCGCAAGGATTCAATAAATGAAAAAAAACGGAATGTAACTCTATGCCCACGGAAATGGATCAAAGGGCGTCGAAAAAAAAGTTGATTAAAATAAAAAAAAGTATTGTTTGGACTCGGACCGTGTAGAAGCCTCCACAGGCATGTCGACGACCGTGATTTCGACTTAGAAACGTGCGGTTGTGAGGAAGGAGATAACTTTTGAGTCCGAAGGTTTAAAACCGGAGACGAATAAAATCCCGCTTGACCCTTCCCGAAAAATGTTAACCAAACTTCTAAATTTGGCCACACTCGAGTCACGAAAAGGAATGACGTTTCCTCCGGAGAGAGTACGAGAGGGGGGAGGGGCGTGGTGACTATTCAAAATTGAATAACGACATCTTCGCGAGAGACCCTGCGCTGTGCGCCGAGAGGAAGGGCGTGTCTGAAGACGGTGTTGGGCTGAAGGAATAAAAACACGGCCCTTAAAAAAGTTCTACCTTCAAACTTCGAATCCCTTTAATTTCCAAAACTTCAAAGTCGTTTCCTTCCCGCACAAACACATGCACTCGCACCAGCGTCGTCAGCTCGTTCTACTTAGTGAACCGCGAGTAAGGAAAACTGAAATCCGAAGAAGGAAGCGAAAGTATTAAGTTGCGCCCTTTGCATTTCTTAATTTATTCAAAAGAAATGGAGGATCTCCATATTTTGTTTTATTTCTTTGGACCACTTAACACGATATCCCCTTGATCCCCCCCTCACGGCCCATGGAAGTCTTGAGGAGTCAGGGCCATCACTGCATTATTTTGTAAGTCGATGCGAATTCCACGGACGAGATGTAAGCAGGGTGGATTACAAAAAAACAATAGCGATGAAGTCCATTCTCAAAAATATACGCATGGAGCCTTGTCTTGATGGTCTCTGTTATAACAGCATGGAAGTCACACCGTGATTAAGAAAAACATAATATTAATAATACATAATAAAAACAGCCACGTTCTCAGCGCAACAAATTAAGCAGATATGGAACTCCAGACGCTTTTTGAGTCACTACGTTATACACTTTGTTTTTTGGACCACTTCCGCCATTTTATGCAAAGAGAAAATAATCCATCTGATTATGACAAGATATGGAATCCATATTTCTCACACGACTTTAATTGTGGAAAATACATTAACCCAAGCGTAAAAGGTTGTCAAATGCACGTGGTGTAATCCCGCGTATCTATGCGGAAGCACTTGGTGCTTCTGTTAATCATGAATCAAATGAACTGAACGGTTGGTACTTTTAATCAGTCACTTATAAATATGCAGAGCATGAAAGATTATTTCTATCGATTGATAGATTGGAAGGTGATAAACGCAAGCAGCAGGAGAACCTCGCGCGAAGAAAGCGAAATTATCTGGATCCTGAGAAGGTACAGAAAAGATATATTTGGATAGTTTTAAAGGTATATCAGGCTCCACATTAGTTTGAAATTTCTAAAATCAGTAATTAATATTTACACCGATTATGTACCATTTGGTAACTCATAATATGCTTAATCTACATCAGTGAAAGACCCTAAACACTGCCACAAATGTGTGTTGTGGGACGGGTTAAAACGCACGCCATGGAAAAGAAATTACTTCCTTAATTTTGTTTCCTGTATCATATATTGTGCGATGGGAAAACTAATCTTCGAAGCACTAAATTTGTGGTTGGTCCCCCTCAAGTTTCCATGATTGCGTGCTTAGTGCGATTCGGAGATTAGTTCCTCAAATTCGCATATCGTAAGATCGAGTGATTTTGTGAAGCAAAAAAAATTTGCGAGTCAATCTTATGACACATGAAACTGGTAGTAGTTCAGAATGCATACACTTCACGCCGTTACAAACATGAACTACTTCACGCCGATTCATTTCGTGATAGGCATTGAAATCAAGAAAAGCCTGATTATGGTCTATGTGAGGAAATTTATTCTCATTCATATTAGTTTCATAATGATCTGTCATTGCATATTTTTAGTAGGCGATTTAGCAGGGTTCACCCATGTACTAAGCCCGACGGCGTATGAATATTCACACATCAGGGTAGGGGTCCAGTTTCTTTCCCTGTGTCGGTTATGTTTTCCCAGGAAGATCTGGTACCCGAATATCTTGGGTGGAACTGCAGGTGCCCAGAGTGCCCGGGACCCACCGGTCAGTAGTCCAACGCTCTACCCCCTGGACTACCGCGACCCGTTTTCGACATACATATATGTATATTTAAGATAGACGTAGATTGGAGGCTTTTGAAATGTGGGTGTGGAGAGGAATGGAGAAGGTGAAATGGACCGAAAGGAAAACAAATGAGGAAGTACTAGAGATGGTGGGTGAGGACAGGGGTATGCTGAGAGAAATCCTATGGAGGCCGGAAAAATGGTTGAAAGGTGTATTGAACGGTAGTGGAATGTTGATGAAGGTAATAGAGGGGGGGAATGTTGGGCAAGCGAGGAAAGGGCAGGAACAGGATAGGGATGAAGGGGGGAAAGAAGTACACAGAGATGAAGAGGGACCTGATGTAGATTAGTTTGCTGGATTGGGTTTTGTTTGGAGTTGCAAAGTGTTTGTTTGATAGTTGTGTCCATCCAAAAACCTACCTTAACCGGTAGGTTACCTAATAATAATATGTATATTTATGACAAGATAATGGATTTCTGAAGTTCAGCGCCCTCGAACATCATTAGATTAACATTCCACCTGACTGATTTACATTCACCCCATGAAACAATTTATCTGCCCAATTATGAGGAGTATCTGGGATTTCGAGAACAAATATCACCTTTTTACAGCGAGAAATCTAAGCAAACCTTTATGAAATAGGCGAAATATTAAATTTGCATTAGAATAGAAACAGCAAAAAAAATTTATTCGTAGTAGGGCCCAATTGACCTCATCTTGAAAAGTGTCGTTAGGATTACGACGCACATATTTTTAAAAAATGGATGAACGATAATAACAATAAATTGACTGAAAGAGTACAATCTCCAATCCCCTGATGTTGATATACAGCAGGAGTACGACATGGGAGTTTCTTAGAAAACATTTATCATGATTTGACCTGGATATCTCGTCTAGATATATGCTAAGGTAAATTTCGCAAGAATGAACGGTGTAACTGAGATAGCATGACCATCGAAAATGAATGAAAACTAAGATAACTTTGCCCTCTCTATAGAGACCCCTTTCCAAAGAACTGAACTCGGCATTTTATATCGGTCTCCGGAGAGTTCCTCTGGAGATGGAACGCCAGGGACGTTCCTTATCGGAGTAGGAAAGCGAGTCACATGGATTTTGAGATCATACGGGAAGAGGAGCAAAAAATATAATATTATCAGGCCAAGGAACATTTTAGGAATGTATAATATACAGACTCCTATAAAATCATGAATTTTAGACTAAACAAATAAAATTTTATCAGCATTGCATTGGGACATTCATTCAAGTAATTCTTTTAATTAACTCCTCATATAATACACGTAAATCATTGATTATCTGAACACACATTTCAATTTGTAAAGACAAACGTGTGGATTCATAATCAGCAAAAGAGAAATACATTATTACCCCATGGTGAACTTGGCGAGCTGAATAATATCATAAAATCAGAATGATTCTAAAAATTGATTTGGTAAGTTTTGATATTCCTAATAAGCCAAACTAGTATCTCCATTCCTGTGATTCGATGCTGGGTAAGATTTTATTACGATACGAATAGAGCACTGAAATTACAATCATGGCAAAAGCACTCATATTACAACAAACAATAATAATACTCCTTTTCAGGGTATGGTTATAATTTGGGATTCACCCTTTGTCCTGGAGGGATTCAATTAAGTTAAGATTTTTTTTATGGGTGGAACAGAAAATCACGCCTAACCCTGGACGAACATAAGCGAAGGGAAACTGGGCTTCGAGCCTTTGAGAACGTCGAAACGCCACCTGACAAATTGAGACTTGCAGTGGAAATACTTTTTTCTTTTTTTAAATGTCCCAGCACAATGTCGAAAAGTACACCTAGGCTTCATAAGTGGATAAGGACGCCGCCATCCATTGTACCCGGAACCCTCATCGTTAAAAAATAAAACAATGGCGAAATAAATAAAAATTATCGGGAGTCAATTAGCGAAACGTGCTCTCCCCCTCGCGAGATTCCGAAACTCTCCCTACGTTCTCCCCACCTCACTCGCTATCCCCTCCCGCCCCAACATGGACGGGGGTTGGCCTAACCGACAATCAACGTGGGTTAGACGGTATATGGGCAGAACACGGCCGCCCACAATACCTCCTCCCTCCCTGGACAAGATCATTGACTTCCCAAACCACGACAATGCCCCAAAGTATCGCTCACCGTGCCCGCGCGGAGAAATTAACACAAGGAAGGGAACAGAGAGAGAGAGAAAACTACCTGACGTCGCTTTGTACTACCACCGTGAAGCCCCTGGTTCTATCGAGGCAATTTGGCGTCGACGGAGATGACAAAAACAAAATCCGAAAGAAAGAGAATAGCATGAGCGAAATGAGGGGGAGGGAGAAAGAGAGAGAGATGGAGGGAGGGGGGGAAAAAAATGACAGCGGGCACGCGAGACCGGGCTCCGGTGTCGTGACGTCACAAGTGGTCTGTCATCGATTCCCGACGGGGGGGGAAATGTCAACGTCGCGTTTCCAGGACGGAGAGAGTGAGTTAAAAAAAAAGAAGATCCGCGGATCCGAAACCCGGAAGACGGCATTTTTATACGTCAGGTGGCAACAGCGGGGGCGGAGGGAGGGTTAAGAGGAAGGTGTGAGGGGGATCGACATGTGATATGCTGCAAACGGGGAGCGAGGGGGGGGATGCCGTGGAGATTTCAACCAGTTCTCCCCCAAAATGTGATACGAGGACAGCGCCGAGGCTTATATTAGAACCGTCGAGATTACTACCCAAATGATTTGCTTGACTCCTCATCCTGTCTAGACAACTTTGGTAACATCTAAATTTTTTCGTATTTATTTTTTGGGATAGGAGGGTGGTCCTCCTAATGCTTCTTTCCGTAACGCAATTAATCTTGTCATGAACCTACGTACAACGTTTCCCATTTTGGTCCAAAACATTTCCAAAAGAGTTAAAATATTCCGCTGGCTTCTATTTTATTTCCTTTTAACTACAACACTTAACTAAGCATTGTCTAGGAAACCTCATAGCCTTGATTCTTATCCTAAACCTATCACACTGATTTTCTGATACCCTCAACAAATATCTTAACAACTTTAGCTGCCTGCTAGCTAAAACTTTGAGGATGTAGGGGTGGAGAAGAATGGAAATTGTAAAAACGGACGAAAGAAAACAAATGAAAAGTACAAAGTAGGGTGGGAGAGAGGGCTGTGAGGAGAAAATTAACGGTGGCAGGAAAAGTGGAGGTTGAGCATTTGATTGTCCATGAAATGTTGAAGACTATTTTTATGTTTATTATAGAATATTTTATTTATGTTTATTTACACAGTATCCCGCAAGCCACCGCTAGGGTGTGTGACATGGAGTGATTACATACAACCTTATTTTTACGCAAAATACTTTCCCCCCTAGCGCGGTCGGACGAAAAACGTTATCCCTTAATATGGAGATCTTTCGCCCAGGGATGAAGGCGGGGGAGGAGAAGAAGTACGTTGAACGGGATGAAGGAAGCCAGAATGAATGTGGGATTGAAGAAGAGTTTAATGTTGTTCGGGGTATGTCAAGTAGTCTTGTTTTGCAACGACTAGAAATGTAGCGGTGGTTAGTTTGAATACCCATCCGAAGACTACCATGGTAAATATGAATACTATATAGCTTGAAAAATTATCAAATGCACGAGGCTCCTTGATAAATTTTCATAATTACTAGGCATATTTTTCTTTTCACTATTCAAATTAAATCGAAGGTAGAAGCTTTTATTTTGTGGAAGGACGTCATATTTAGAAAGAAATAAGCACTTTGTGACTTCCACACTTTTACCTTCCTTCACCACTTTCCAGGTTAAATAAATGTCCTTGTAAATAAGTACATATTCAAAACGATGCAATGAAAAATTGTACATGAAAGCATCCCGTTCCAGAATATTAATTTTGAATTAAATTTGTGAACGAAATTCAATAATAGCATGCATGTTGAATGAGGAAATAGTTTTATTTAATTGTTTTCTCCAGTTTCGATTCATTAAATTAACAGACATTAAATTTTATTCCAATAGAATTAAAATTATTCTATACACCTGGTATTACATTGAATATAATATTTTACCCACGAAGCAATTCAATCTACAGTATCTAAATATTGCTAACATTTTCTATCACATCATCATCAGATTGCCTCATTTGGATTCATATTGATGCATATTTTAATCGCAGTGCCCACGGATTCTATGTGAGTTTTAGCGTTTATATTTACGGAAAATCTAAGCGCTCAAGTCGGAAGAAACTGCCTCTATACATTTATTAATGTTTAAGTGATCTACGGATTCAATCAAAACCTATCCTCAAATACGTCACAGGAAATGGCGATGGAGCTACAGTCGGGATGAAACTCCTAAATTGGCTTTGGTCCCGTGGACTCGAGAAGTTAAGGAAGCAATGAGGTTCTCAATTTCTGATACTACGACAGGAATCGAAATCCGCAAAAAAAACTTCCGGTATCCGATTCCATTTTTGCATTGCATCTGTGACCGTATACGATTAATCAAATGAACACATTTCTTACCCCATTACATCCCCCATTCACTACTTTCACTAAAAATAACTAGTTCAAATCACATGCAAAGATATTTTGCAAAGTAGTCTCGGGGCAACTGTTTTCAGTTTCTCATTTGACGATAACGTCACACACGATTTAATTTGATGTGATTGATGAATGATTGAAACCAAGTCGAAACTTCGATCACACTCATGAAATCGCATAAAACCTAATCACAGGGTTAAAAGAACAATTTCATCCTTCAGATGGTTGCCGCCATCGGTGACGGCGGGCTAACTCCTCGTCTGTCAATCCAAGGGTCGCGGGTTTGATTCCCACCTGAGTGTATTTTCCTCCACCTAGAGCTTAGGTGTTTTTCATCGTCTCCATTGTTTTCACTGTCAATAGTCCGATGTAAAGGTTGAAAAAGTTCTGTTTTCTGACTAAGGCTAAACAAATAAATAAAAGGTTGTAACTAAGCTTGTCTAAATGCACTGTCATCACTTAAAGTTCCATCTCTCGGGTTTTCCATTGGGAGAACACACCTTAGGCGTACATATATCTTTATACCTTCCATCTCCGCTGCAGCACACTTGGGAAGTAACAACTATTACTGTGAATAAAGTGAATCGGCTGAGTAACAAAGGAAGGAGTACTGACAAGGGAATTTGAAGATGACTCAATGAGAAGAAAGGGAAAACCATGGACCCTCTTGATGTACGATTGTTTGCTGACCATCACGGAAGGAACTATCGGCGGAAAGAATGAGAGACGCCCAAGAATGAAACACGAGAACCTGTGGAGGGAAGGTGTCAAGGGAAGGAATTGTGTAGAAATAAAAAGACTGGCCAGGTAACAGGATAGCTTACACAATTTCCACAAACCAATCCTCGGATTGAAAACCCGCAATGATAATGATGGATAATTTGTCATTATCGCAACATCACAACGCAAGTACCGCACCGAATCGGAAATGACAACTGAGGTCGATTTGAAAACGAGACATAAAATACGAGGCGAAAGGAAAATTATCCACACATAAATGTCTCCCGCGATTTATATTTAATGGGACATTTTTTTCGCGCTTGAGTGAGAAGGAAGATTGGTTTAATGTGACTCCACAGACTGAGTTCAAAGAGAATAAAATCGGATTTGTAAATATTGACTAATTGGGTCGCCGATTCCTGGGATTTGAAATTAGTTTTCGAGTAGGTAGTACTTACAAACTTCAATAATCATCAAAGAACCCAAAAAAACTAAATGAAAAGGAATCCCGAAATTACATTACAAATAAACAGATGCGACCACAAAACAGTCTAGGCATATAGGCCATGGTATTTCAACATTTTCGAAAGCAATGATGTTCACGCCAGGAAAACTAAAAAGTCTGATTCAATACCATACCTTTTCAAAACCATTGCATTGCCAGGTTGGTCCAGCCCTCTTTACTTTGAATATGTTACTACCTAACAATTTATAAGTAACTTAAAGAGAAATAAAAAAATTATTTTTTGGATAATATGATACCGAGGGCATCATATAGGCACTGAACATACGGAGATCCACATTATAATCAGTTTGCATTCACGATGTCTTCTGAATACAGCGCTCTGACTAGTCGCTCGCAGTTACCAAGATGAAATTATGAGAAATTTTTACGAGAGCTAATGGAATGATTCTGATTCCTACCCACTCTGATTACAGGAAATATTTCGCTCGATATCAGCATGACAGACTGGCTTCTAACGCGTCTACGAGATTTTCATCTTCATGGACACAATACCCCACAAGCAGGCGCAAGGGGGTGGGGTGAGCCATGCATGCCCAACTGTTAGTTCATACGTGTATTTCAACATATGTTAGGTCATATACAAAGACGTCCGTACGCCACACACATAAAATGCTTAAATACAAGCATTAATCATTAGCATCACACATTAATTGACTAAATCATCAAATTTTTCCCTCTAAGTAAATATATTCGCTTGCTTTGGTCCGATGCTTACGAATGCGAAAAGCTTTTTAGAGATCTAACATCAGCTAAATAAAAATTTGAATAAAATATAAAGTGCGCCACCAATCATATCGCTGTTAGGTTAATCCTAGTTCGTTGTTACGTTAATCCTGAAAGTCCAATTCGAGTTCTGGCGGAATCGGTCACTAAACCGGACGAAGACGCATCTATTACTGCTGAATACATTCAATGGCTTTCGATTTCTCTGAGCACACCGTGTTCGAGCATACCTGGCCTCGTTCTTTCATCTCCTAAGGTTGAGTGAACAATTCGCTCGCTCGAATGGTAAACCGATCGACATTCAACGCGAAAACATTTCGCAGTGATCGGATGGTATCGTGGCGATCTACACAACGCCTCTCGCTTGCACGATGCCCGAGCATACCGTTCGAAATCGCTAAGAACTGCGGTTAGTGACGTGATGGATTGTTTTCCCTGCATCAACGTCCATGGATCAACGGGGAAACGTCGAGGGAGAGTGCGGGAATAGCGAAAGATGCAAATGGCGACGAGGGAGGTGAAAGGTACATTGGTGGGAGTGGACGGAGAGAAAGTATACCGAATGACTAAATGGAGTCGTCCCCAAGGCGTGGAGAGGCGGACGCATCTCCTCCCGAACCCGAGGACACTCTTTCCAAGCGAAACCTTCACGACGGACCTCACTCTCTCCCTCAGCCCTAACATTCTATCACCCCCAACCTCCCCACCCACTTACGTCCCCGCCCTCCCTCTCTCGCCGGCAATGATGGGCACTTGGAAGGGTAGAAGGGCAGATGGATTGGAGGGTGTGTGCGCGCGTGGCTTCGGGCGGAACGACGCAGAGGAAGCTGCGGAACGATTTGTCCGTGGGTGTTAAGGGGAGGGATGTGGAGCATGAATGGAGACGAGGAGGAGTCGCACGGATGATGATGGGCTCGGACCATACGATACAAACCGAACATTGACTGCCCGTCGATGTTTCCACGTCACATATTTTACTCGAACCCTGGGCTGCTCCACAGGACGACAATAGCCTTGGTCCATTCATCGGCTAGATTTGTTATACAGAGTGCGTTCCAAAAGTAATGCAATTGAATTTCCTGCGCCGCATCTATTGTTCAAAGTCGGATCAAATCACTTGGAATAGGTGGGGAAGAAGTTGAGCTTTGCCGCGACACTGGTCTTAGTGCTCTCCAAGCTGTGAAAGCGGCAGGACGTCAGTTATTGTAAACGTCTGCGCGCCCACGGTGTCACGAAAAAAATGCAACCGACCATCGAGCAACGTTACGCGATTAGGTTTTAAGCTCAACTGAAAGAAATCTCCTGAGGAGACTAGCAAAATGATTCGTGAGGCTTACGGGGACTCTGTCCTACTCACAAGTTTCAAGGTGGTTAAAGGCCTTTAAGGAGGGCCGGAAATAGGTTCACGACGAACAACGCTCTGGGCGGTCATTAACCAGCAAAACCGACAACAACGTGGCTCGTGTTAGACAATTGTTGGACTCTGACCGTCGATTGAGTATCATGGTGGTTGCCAATGAACTGAACTTGTCCTCCACTGGTGTGTTTCGCATTGTTACTGAAGATTTCGTTAGGAGGAAAGTGTGCGCCAAGCTCGTGCCCAAGATGTTAGCCACAAGTCACTACGAGTCCGTGAGCTTCTGGCCAAACACTAGGTGCCAACTCTGCCCCACCCCCCTGTAGTCCTGACGTTTGCCACAGCAGACTTATTTTTGTTCCCTCGGATTAAGGCAGCCCTGAAATGAACCCATTTTTCGTCCATAGAAGAGATCCAATCAGCCGTGACAAAGACCTTGCGAGAGGTCCCCGAAGACACCTTCCAGGGGGCGTACCGGTCATAGCAGAGCCGCTGTAAAAATGTTTAGAGGCCCAAGGACAGTACTTTGAAGTATTTTAAGTTTTTGTGCAAATCTGCTCAATAAATGACTTAAAGACTCATTTCATTACTACTTTTTCGTTTTTATTTAATAACATTTCATTTGTGGAACGCATCCTGCATATCGTTACGAGAGAGGGGTTAGGCACGATGGGTGTGCCGCGATGAGGAATTAGGATGGGAATCCTTTTTGATTCACGAAGAGATCAGGGAAGATTGTGACTTTCGCAAAAGGTACTAGAGAGCAAGTGAGTCCGTGTGTTTGTGTGTGTTCAAGTGTGATTCCGATATAATTATTTTGCCCCACACGACACTGGCAAATCGGATCATCAGCATAAATTAAGAGAAACAGAAACCACTCTAGAGGGATTCAACCAGACGTTTTTCCCTCGTAAGCCACGCATTCACGAGAAAATTAAAGCCAAGCATCCCTTTTTAACTTCAAAAGCTGGATTTATAAATTTACCTTAACACACATATTTACTGCATTAAGTGAACAAAAGTAAGTGAGGGTACATGCGTTTTTTTACAGGTTTAAATAATAATAATGTTCATAAAAATCCATCAGTTTGGTGGCACAGACGGGGCAAACATAAAAAAAAACACAAAAGCATAGAAGAAAGAAATACACAAAAATTGCGATTCTCTAGTGAAATTCTTTTTACGGAAGATTTGCTCTATGTTTTTCACACCTGTGACACTTAACTTTTCAAATTATGTCTTCCATTTAAGCATACGTGTATGTTAACGCACAAAATAGCAGATGCCCTATCGCCGTCCGCCACACGCCCTTGCGGTGGCTTGTGGGATATTATGTAGATACACCCTAATAACCCTGAGATGCGGGAAGTGGAACGATTTAGGGGTGCGCAAGATAGGATGTCGGAGAACCACAGTGAGGATGCCGAGGTGGCAAGGATGCTTGATATGAACTTCCATATTCACGGCGTTTACGAAATGAGGAACACTATTCATTCTTCCTCTAGAATTTTTAATAAATGGAAAGTTTCAAAGCATATGCGAGAAGTGGGAAGGCTTCACTAGGAAGACAATCAGCGAAGGAACACGTGGTTGTGGTGGTTGTAGGGCTTGTCCCATTTTCTCTTCACCTATCCATTGAAACTATTTCTGCCAAATAAATGTGTGTATTGAATAAGCTTTGAGTACCTCATCTCGTGAATATTACCTTCCACATATCATTTATTATAGGGTAATCTACCGGTTAAGGTAGGTTTTTGGATGGACACAACTATCAAATAAAAATTTTGTAACTCCAAATAAAACCCCATCCAGCAACCTAATCTACATCAGGTTCCTCTTCATCTCTGTGTACTTCTTTACTTCCTTCATCCCGTCCAACATACTTATCCTGTTCCTGCCCTTTCCTCGCTTGCCCAACATCCTCCCCTCTATTACCTTCTTCAACATTCCACTACCGCTCAATACGCCTTTCATCCATTTTTCCTGCCTCCATAGGATTTCTCCCAACAAACCCCTCTCCTCACCCACCATCTCCAGTACTTCCTCATTTGTTTTCCTTTCGGCCCATTTCACCTTATCCATTCTTCTCCACAAGCACATTCCAAAAGCCTCCAATCTACGTTTATCCTCCTGCTTCAGCGACCACTTTTCCGAGCCATAGATAGCTACGCTCCATATCAGAGTTTTTATGAGTCTTTTCTTTACCTCCCTACTCAACGTCCCCGTCATCAACTCTATGAGCTCGAAATCAAACAATTCACTCAATTACTTTTATTTTTTCGCACTCTGTTTCTGTCTAAATTGTACAGCATTTATTTCCTCCCTCGCAAAGCCCAGCATCGCAATGCGTAAGCAATCGCTTGGGCATCGGAGCTTCCCTGCGGTCACATGGTAGTATCACGCGGCCATAGACACAGGAAGCGGAGCTATAAGGGAACAACAATTTGGCGGTGGTTGAGAGGGGGTTTGGGGGAGGACGTAGGGAGGTTGGGGGTGCGTGCCGCCGAAGGAAGGAGAGAGGGAAGCGGATGTGAGCGAGGGGAGGGAACGTTTGAACCTCGTGAGGCATACGGACGGATGAGGGGGGTTTAATGCGGTGTTGCCAATCTTTTACGGCGACTCTTGTCACCTCGAATATTCGCGACCGAATCTTCGCTGAATTAGCGCTCACTGGTCATGGACTAAAATGACGGGTCCCGTCGAGTTGTCGCACACATTTAAAGAAGTGATATAACAACAGAGATACGATACACAGAAAATCATAATTTCTCTGATCCCGCCATCATAACAAAAAATAATAATTGCTAACTACAGCCGCTCTGATATGCGACGCGAAGACTCGATTTTGAGTCGCCCTGTTTATGAAGCAGACACTTATTGACCAAACTATTTATGGCCCATTCTAAAGCAAAAAACATTGCATTAATAGAGACGATTCTCTCCCAACTATTATTAAAACATCTTTTAAGGGAATTCCTTGGAAATGACGAATGATATCTTGGAAGTATTATGACATTTTCTTTCATTTGGGAAAAAGTACATTGCGATTCCATTTATGCATACATTTACGTACATGTATCACGACATTTTTAACGTTACAATCCTTGGCATGTAACATTTCAACACTACAAATCGATATCACGATAATAAAACCAAGGTAAATTCGAATAGGTGAGGGTTAGGGGGGGCACCTGAACAAAAACCAAACGGTGTGTTGAATTCATACACCACCAGGGTGAGTAGTTGATTTACATCTCCCCTGTGGTTCCCCAGGAAGAATTGGTACCCGAAACGTCACACAGCTTGGTTAAAGCTGAAGGTGCCCAGAGGCGTCACTTAAAAAACGAAGCCGAGCCCTTCGTTCGGCAGCCCACCGCTTCACTACCGCGTCCTCAGTACCACAGCGCTTATGAAAAATACTCTCCCGAGGTCTGGACGAACACCGAGAGTGAGTGAACAGTGAGACCGATCACAATATTACTTTGCGCAAAAAAATCGAAATAAAAGTACGAGGGTTCGTCAATAAATAAGTTGCAAAAATCAGTAATACAAACGCAGAAGCTTTTACGAACATTTCATTGGGAACGCTAGGAACATTCGCCATACAGTCCCAACCTAGCTCCCAGTTATTTTCATCTGTTCTAATCCCTAAAAAACCATTTGGTTGACCCACGTTTTGAAAATGATGATTCCCTAGTCCAAGGGGTTACCCGTCGACTGTGACACCAAACAAAATACTTCTTTGCTAGCGGCTATCAAGGCACTTGTAAAGAGATGGGATTATTGTATGAATATACAGGTAAAATATGTAGATAAATGAAATAAGTTTCAGTGAGATACTTTGATTACTATTCCCTTTATCCACTCTTGCGAGTTATTTATTGACTCACCCTCGTACAAACAGTACACAAAATGAGTTTCTAGGCAGTGGGCTAGGATTTTGTGGTCCAAAATTTTCGCGGAGAGAATGAGAGCGATCAAATATCTCAGACACCAAGGGGGTCTCTCTCTCTCTCTCCTCTACCACCCTTCCGGGAGCGGTGAATTAGGGACGAGGAGAGGGAAGGGGGCGATGGTCTGTCCTTTGAATGGAAAACGGAAGACGGGAGGGAACTATGTGGGGAGAGGGGACTGTAAAAATGGGCAAGGGGTTAGGGCGTGGGAGGGAAGCGAGGGTGCATGCAGCTCGACGTATTGGAGCACCCATCATGAGAGGGCGATCAATGGGCAGGGCCACGGGAGAGTATCATCGCGAGAGCCGAGGAGTAGGAGGTGAGAACTCTTTTACCGCTTGCGCTCCGTGAAACGATGAATAAAGGGGACGTGGGAAGCCGAGGTTTGCTGCAGCGGAAGGGAGTGTCTGAGGGAAGAGGTAGAGAAGAAAAGAGGGAGAAAAGGATCACTCGAGCTCCCTAAAGGAGAGGACTTTGGCCGTGTTCTCAATAGGGACGAGAACGGACAGATCTTTTCCGACTAGGAAGAAGCGAAGGGAGAAAACAAGTTGGACAGAGAGGGAGGCTAGGGCGATTTTTTTATCCGGCGGGAGAGGATAGGAAGTTGCTAGGTGAAATCGGATGAAGAGAGAAAAAATGGGTGGAGAAAATAATGAGAGGTATTTGAAGGGCTAAAAAGGCCTTGACAGAGAATGATAATTACGTTAATGTGAAGGAAGGAAGAGTATAGGCTTTTTAGAGAGCAAGAATTATTTTTCTTCTACTGGTAACGGTCTATCGGCTTAGAGTAGTTTTTTGATAGACCATAGAAGTACGCACTACTGCACTCCTCAGTCCTAACTAACATCAAAACATAATTACTTTCGACGACATACTACATGTTACAGTTAGTCTTCCTTTAGTTCTACATGCTTTCCACCATCCTCAATTAGACCCAAATGCCTATTCTTTTCCTTCCTCTACTACACTCTCCCAGCCTTCTACCCTCGATTACCGTCTTCAGCATCTGACTGTCTATCAGTGTCTCATGCAAACACTTTTCCGGCCTTCCTCGAATTCCGAATAAAAAGGAAATAATATAACATCCAAAGGAGCCATCCAAAATCTACCATTTGAAAAAAAGATTACGTAATTAATGGGTAAGAAGGCTTACCGACCGGGGAACACTCCGGCATTTACCATCCGGTACTCTGATTTGTAAATTTTATGTACGTATGACGGGGCGTAAAATATGAAACACCATGGTCTGGCCGTTTGATTGAATTGTGCATAAATTAACTGAAATATTCAAACGTTTCCTGTGGGTTTCAACGCTATGAATTGATAAGAAGGGAGAAGATTTAGAGTGTTTATAATATTCTTCGATAATCCAGTAATTATGGATTTCCGACGAAACGCTGTGAATCTCCCCCCCCCCGCATGTCCTAACGTATTTCTTTCAACTGAATTTGATCATTTATATATTTACAAATATCAATAAATGTAAAAAGAGTTTTAAAATGTGTTCCTAATTATATGGCCACGTTGGACTACTCCTTCAGAGTTAAATGTAAGCTTGATTTCTTTCAGTTTACTAAATTGTTGACGTTCTAAAATAATTTTTTCTCCGACACCGAAGTTAGCCTTTCCCGAAATTTCGCGACAGCGTTTCTCAACCTAGAGGGCGTGGAGAAATACGCGAAAATGACCGTCTTAAAATGAAAAGCCTTACAGGACTTCAGCCGGTAGCACCCTCCCCACCGAGTCAACATCAGCTTCGCGTTCCGCCGGAAAAGGGTAATTCTGCTGGGATCGTGGAGAACCTTCCGTAAAGAATCCATTCATTACACAATGCAACCAAACCAGATGTTTCTCTCATTTGAATGGAATTTCTTCTTTTTTTATGCTTCCGGCTTTTCACAGTCTCTTCCAATGAATCGTGCAATAATTCACTCGGAATGACAAACAGAGAATTCACACGCGGGTTTTTTGGGCAACCATTGATAAATGGCTCTACAATTAAAAAAAAAAATTCTCAAATATTTCGGCCGCAATTCTCTAGCGCACATACTTAGAAATCAAAAGCCACCAGGTTAAATACAATCTTTTTTTGAACAAATGACTTTTACCTAAGAAGTAACCGCAAATTTTAATTAAAGAAGGTGTGTTGAAGCACTGCGCCCCATTTTCTCAGAGTTATCAGTATATTTACAATTTCTTGTAATTTGGTCTTTGAGAAAATCTAATGACAACAAATTTGTCGTAGTCATTTTCACAGTACAGAGGGCTTCAGGTTACGAATGTTTTACATAAGATACGAGATTAGGTTTCAAGAGCTCGTAACCTGACTGACAGTAATGAGAAACTTATACCAGTTCGCGAGCCACAGGCTTGGAAGCACCTCATATACTAATTGACAAACTTAAAGGATTGACGTGACAAATTTTTTGGGGGAAAATGATCGTAAAAATTATGTTTTCCATTTAAGACGTGAAAACACACACCCTGCTTGGGACCTTTGCGTCTATGAGGATATCTGTCGTTCGTTCTATTTTATGTGTCGAATTCTCCTTCACGGGAACAGCGATGGCATGGAAAAACACAGCGGCAAGAATGCAAAGAGTCATCCTAATTGAGTGTTTGAGGTCGATCTTAGAGAGACGTACGGAAAATGATTGATTTGCCAGCAGACCGAGTGAGTATATGACGTTAAAGCTAGGCCGTTCCACCCTAAGGGCAGACGACGCCGGTGGGAGAAGTTTGATTGGTTTCCAAGGCAATTCGGAAGTGGTATTTTTTTTTGTTAAGGACCTGGGGATGTGGGGAAGAGTGGTTTGGTCGCGGGAGATGGCGAGGTTGAAAAAAATAATAATTTTTATTAAAAGCATGCGATTCTTTTGACAACGGCGTTCAATTTGGGAACAAGGGAATATGTTTTTTTCCCTTCTCCCATATGCTTCCCCTTTGGACATTACGGATGAGTTGGAAGTTATGATTGATGCGTTCCCGACGCGCGGAGCCCTTTAAGGGATTAAAGAGAAATAAAACGAAAAGTGCCACGTGCTGTGGAAGTGATTACGAGACTCGAACACGCGGTCGCCCATGTCTCGCCCTCCTTCCAACTCCCTCATCGGTCGATCTCCGGCATAAAAAAGGAGAGACCAATGCAGTCACGCAACACATGAACACAAAACACGAGCTCGCACACAAACTTGCGAGCTTAGTGGTACGGCTTGGTATTTGCCCGACGGCGATTCGATATGTTGTTGGTGCTGTCGTCTGGGATATATTTTTTCAAACATCACTGGGGAGACGAAAAAAAAAGAAAAACACACGAGAAGAGTAGTAGATTTTTTTACCAGTCAATTTTTCACGAGGAACTCCGAAAGTTTTCACTGTCTCGCTATATGGGAAAGATACTTAGTGAGCAAATCGTGCCCGGGAACAACAAGAGTAATGAATCACGTTCTTTTATGTATCTAATGAGTACTGATGTTCCGACGAGAACTCCATGGGATTTTCATAAAAAAAAACTACCCGCATTTCGAGCCGTATTTAGAACGAGAATCATAGGACGATTATGAACAGCCAAAATCGCCATACAATTAAAAAGACTAATAATAGAATGACTAAGTAATACAACCGAGATAAAAATACTATTACGTGAACAAGGGTATTCTGTGGTAAAACTAATTTACAGATAGGAACATGATAATTATTTCAACAATCGGGGACATATCATGTTTTGCAATCCAGCCGATTTTTTCCCCTTTAACAAATCTACACCCGCGAAATTGCATCATTAAGTCCACGGATCATTCAATTATAACTTACCCCCTCACGAAAACATTTCACGTTAAATAATCCTGGAAAATCAAAACAGAGGTAATGAATACATTCAAAGCTTTGTCAATTAATTTTAAAATCGAGAATTGAATGTAAGTTCACATAAAAAAACATTTCGTTGATTCGATTTAAAGCGGCCCATCATTGCATTACAATAAATTCACTTCGTAAAAAAAAACGGTGATACAAAACCATTCCTGAAGACAGTCACGTAAACTTTCACCGTGAATTTCAAAACTGGAATCTTCATAAAAAAAACGAAATATGGACAATGCGGTTGCTGGCCAGCGCAACCCGCCCCAACAAATCCCGTTGCTTGGAAACCGCGAAAACGTCTACTGCCATGTTTTTTTTAGCACGGTCTTTCATTTTCGACTGCATGTCATTCAGTTAACAAAGAAATTGAAGCCGTTCTCTCTCTCTCCCTCGAGATATGACTCAGAAGTTAAAATTAGGCAAGACTAGAATATCAGCAGACGGAACAGAAAAGGCATGGGTGTACCTCATTGCGGTCAACCTCTGGAGACGAAGGGATTTCACTTCGAACTGCGAACGCTCTTACTCATTCGAGCGATACGCTCTACCTACTTTTTTACTTCAATGAATTAACCCTGTTTCATAAAAATTCATTGAAGTGATAATTACGGGTAAAAGAAAGTCGTTGTTCCATGAAAAAACATTCATTCGCGATAGTTTTATAATTACCATTAAGAACTCTTTCAATTGAAAACCTTAGCTCCTACTCGCATACACAATCTAAATAATCTATTTTTATCGGCTACGTGTGTATAAACCTCAAGAGTTTCACGGTCACTTAGAGTAAACGAAATACAGAAGCCTGCATCCCAAATTTTTATTTCCACGGTGTTTCCCGAAACATCTCCGGTGAAATTCCGACTCTGTGTAGTAAAATAGATACGTAAAAGCTAAAAAGGGTTAGAGAATATTAAGGGAAATCAATATCTGATAGATAACCTAACGTAAAAATTTCAGATGGAGAAAACTCAGGAGTTGAAGTGTGGCATAGGTTTTTGCTCCGATGGACAGATTCAAAAACCTTTGAAATTATGAATGTTTTGCAAAGAGACAGGGAATTTTGGATTTAATTTCTTCAACGAATAAGTAATATAGTAAATGGAAATCACTATAGTATTCACATTATTTTTTTAAATTTCAACCACTAGACTGCAATTATTGAAGCAAGATACTTGTTGTTTTGTATACCATGGTTTGTTTCACTATTTTTTACGCTGCTTCATCATATTTATAATTTTGTAGGCGGTAATGCTATTTTTTTTAAGAAAAGATCACTAAAACAAATTTTAAATTGAAATTCTTACAACCTACACTTCAAAAGGGGCGATTGGTATTTATTTACTAACCTACTCTCATGAAGAATGTGCAATTATTGTAGACCTTCGACTGAGATAACCAGCATATTGAATTAAAACACTTTGTTTATCAAATAGGTTGGATTTTAACCACATAACGTTCACGATTTTCCTTGTCAGGATTTACCCATTCAAAGAAAGTACTGAATATATATTATGGCGTTACATTATTCCATTTTATATCAACCAAGTTTCCGTATCACTTCACTTCAATCCTTGTATTATGTACGCTCTGATGCCCTTGAGACTTCTAACATTCCTTGTCCTTGAGGAGAACCCAACCCCGAGGAACCTACCTGCAATCGACAAAATTAATGAACGCGGCAACCTGAAATCACCGCAACGTTTACACCTGAATAATCCCAGCGTATTCGCCTTCGCGGAAGGTTTCGTAGGAAATGAAGAAATTGAAAAAAAACCGCGCGTGTCGTGTTACGTCTTGAGACACGGTTTGGCAAAAACACGGGCCGTCGCGAAACCACGGCCGTTTCCGTCCCACCGTTTGTTCTTACCTCAGAGCTTCACCAGCCTCCTCCTCCCCTTCTATCCATCCAACCACCCACACACACCCTCTGGCTCGTCCGACCGCATGACTTCACCCACCCGTCATCGACGCCCCGTTCCCGGAGACCGCACGCGCCCCGCACCGAGGAGTGACGCGACCCGGTGCGGCACGTACTCTCCTCCTGGGCCCTCCCGCTCTTCCCCCCTATCTCCTCCACCGCTTCCCAATTCGCATGGCCTCGCACGAGACAAGCACTAACACACACGCACACACGAATACCGGTATCCCCGCCGACTCTCACCTCACCCGCATTCCGATCGGAAGGGGAATGGTATGCGGAGGATTCATGCGCCGCGAATTCACGGGGTGTGTGTTCTTTCCCGCAGGGGACCAAGATCCATGGATTCGGCACCGCCGAAGAAATGAAACTTGCCCGGGGGCACGTGGTGAAACACCGTACGGGGTAAACGCGGAACCCGGATGTTGATTATACCCGCTGAGGATTATCAACATAGACCACGTAGACCACTCTTCTGCCCTATCTTCTTTCCCAACGGACATGACGTTTTTTTCGCGATTTTGTCCCAATTTGTGCATTAAATCTGATTAGGGATTTGTGAATCCGTCAAAATCGGCATAACCGACAAGCCACTCCAAGGGTGCGTGGCAGAAGGAGTCAAGACACCAGCCACACATGCAGAATTATTAGTTTATACATTCACTTTAATATGTATTAGCTCATATGGTGCATAAACAATCGTGCACCTGCATACCTATGTACATCACGCAATAATTCGCTTTTGTTATGACTGTGGGTAGGAAAAAAACAAGTACTTCAGTCTGTCGGTGACGGCATCCATCTCTCTCTTATTTTATCCCGGTGGTCGAATTGGCCAATATAATTTGGCATTATATTAATTCCCTTAATGTTGCAAGAAAACTCAGGTGTGCTTGGCCTTTCTAAAAGTATAACTTTAGCCTGTTCTCTTAAAGAATCAAAATTGTCCAAATCCCTTTATCACACACACTTCTTGTACCAATTTTGAACAAACCTATCGGATTTTCTCTATACCTTATTTAATTTCTTAATTAACGTTCCTCATTAGTTATTATCAAAACCAAATAATGAAAACCAGATTCTTGAAGGCTGACCCACATATTGTTCTAATATGTGTACCCCATTGAATGCTTCATTACAATTAAACACCCAAGTTTTTTGCCTGCTCTGAAATGCTTAAATCCACATCAACTCGTTTATAATTCAAGCCTTGTTCTTATTTTCTTTTGTTCTAAAACTTCAGAGCTATACTCTCATCTGATACCTAATTCTAAACACTATTCCTTTCACATCAGAATGCTGCTAACTTGTGAGCTTAGGTTGTTAATATACCACAAGAATAGTAGGGGCCCAATAACACTTATTAGACATTCCTGAAATTAAATCTGCATCTAATGAACTCAACCCGCCGACGATTACTCTTTGCTCATGTTTAGAAAAGAAATCCCTAATCTAGTTAGCCACTTTCTCGTCAATACCATAATATCTTAGTTTGGGTATAAATTTATCGTGAGGGACTTTGTCGAAGGCTTCCCTGGAATTTAAAAATACTTGGACATTCCCTCCTTTCAGGGATTGAAGTTCTCCCCATTTCAGGATATCATGAATAAAAAGACCCAATAGTATTTCGCGAAATCTGCTATTCCTAAACCAGTTCCGTTTACGCCAGAGAATATTCTTACCGTCAAATAAGGTCATTATATTACTAACAATTATACTATATGCTCTAAGATTTTGCAGGATATCGATGCTAAAAAATTTCTCTGTGAATACTGGGGTCTTTCCTATCGGCGCCTTGCTGATGGGGGCTACGTGAGTTTGCTTCTAGTCGCGAAGTATTAAACCTCCGGGTATCGACTTGTAAAAAACGGATTTTAAATAAGGTGTGATATCTTACAAAAGTTTCTCCAGCATTCCAGGGAGGAAATCCTCCGGACCTCGAGTTTCGCTTAGTTTTACATTCCGGAGGTTATTCCCTAATGCTCCCCGCGACAATGATACGTCGCTTATGAGTTCTTCAGACCTGTGAGGGGCTTTGTTATGTTCAACAATTTTTTTCGAGGAGAAATTTTTAAAGGAATTATTTAAGATAATGGCCTTTTTAATGCTGTTTTTGCTGTAATTTTTTGCCAGCAAAGAATGTAAGACATTTCCCTAACGTAATTCCAAAATAATTTGAACCATTCTCTAAATATTCACATAACATTTGGCTTTTAAAGGTACCTGAGGCTGTGCGGATTATCTTTTCCTTATTTGCTCAACATTCCAGGAGTTTCCCTTCTGACATCTTCATTAGATTTTCGTCACTACTTTTTAAGTTGTTTTTTTAAATTTGAGTGAATTTCTCTTTACCTACTTAACACCACTCCGACGATTCTGTTGTACCATCGTGGTCACTTGTTACCTTGGAATTTGTATGGAATAAAGTTTCTACCACGTCACTCATAATATAAATGAACTTTTTCCAAGTAAGTCCTGTGGCAACTCTATTAGTTTCCATTCTAAAATGTTTGCAGTTCCACTTTTAACTTCTCCCGAAGCCCATTAAAGTTCCCTTTATTGAATACATACATGTTATGTTTTTCCCTAAGCAAATTCACGAACTTTGTTTTCAATGCCACTCCTATTGATTTGTGATCGCTAATTCCCTCAGTTATGTCCGGTTTTGTAATAATTTATGAGATATTAGTCAGAAATATGTCGAGTATGGTATTGTTTCGAGAATTGGCGATTTAACTATTAGATCAAACGAGAATTTGGTGAATATATTTAAAAGCTTGCCATTAAAAAGAAAGAAAGGAATCGCAATTCTTTGCTGATTTTCTAAAGCAATTTCTATCCACATTTAATGCTGCGAGATTAAAGTCGCCAGAGATTTTTTATCACTAAAGTCAGTAATATTCCAATAGCTGGTGACCAAACACCTTCTGCCACACTCCCTTGTGACGGCTTATAGGGTAAGATCTAAATGTAGACGAAATTGCCATCGGATTTTGCCAGGTTCTGCACGCACGTTGCCCTATGTACGGTGTATACGGACTGATACATTTTGCGTGTGGTTTTATTCTATTTAACGGGTGGTGACCTAACACCCCCCGCCACACGCCCTTGTGGCGGCTTGCGGGGTATTGTGTGGATGTAAATATCGCAACTGTAAAGAACATTTTCATTGAAGATTTCTGGTTCCCATTATCATAGTCCCAAATCCCACGTCTAGACTCATCAATTTGTCAACAAATCGGGTCGTTTCCACATTTATTACTCCGAATTTGGATGAAAATAAACTATAATCGACTATTTTTGACAAAAGATATTGCATACTTTATTTTTCAATACGTGAACATGACGATTTCCACTGTTCCTAATGTCTTCAGGATGCCGACTCAGGTAGTTAAACAACAGAATACATAGCTGGGCCTTGAACCCACGGTCGCGGAAAATAAAGTATAAATATGTACATGGCAGTCTTTTTTTATGAAAACCTTAGTAGAAAAACATTTTTTTCAGCGAGATAGCACGGTACTATTTCCTGCATCTGAATTTGAAACAGTGAACAGCGGAAAACAATACAAGCGTGCTACTTAGCGATTCAAGCATTGCGCTGAGGCATAATTTAAGACATTACCGAGAGAAAGTCGATAGGTAACAGTACCGAAATAGTATTTGTGACGAGGGAAAGAGATCCAAAAAACGCTTCACATGGGCAAGGACCGCGGGCAAAAAAATAAACACAGCGGCGTGGAGTCATCGAAAGGGAAGAGGCAATTACGACGGCGGCGGCGGAGGAGGAACGACCGGCCGCGTGCTCCTGGGGAACGCGGAAGTTTTCAAGGATCGCTTGGCGAAATGATAACCACTTCCCCCTTCCCTTCGCTGCCCGCCGATTTCTTATGGCCCCACTATAAATCCTAATGAAAGCGAGTGAAGAGGATATATCCTGGAGAGAGGGGTGGCAGCTGAGAAGAGAATGGCGATTTCTCATTCGGAGCACACGTTTGAGCTAGCGAAGTTCTCACCGAAAATTCAGAGGAAGACTTGGGTTATGAGACCGACGACGCTCCGGGACGGCCTGCCAGAGAATTTAAGGAGACTCCGCAAAATTAAATTTTTCGACAGAAATCTTCCTCTTCACGCAAATATTACAATGCGAAACTTCTTTTCAATCACACCCATCATAAAGGTGTAACAAATTCACTTGTCCTGCAAAAGTACACTTATTCCGCGCGGTACGTACGCACAGAGTACATCCTCTTTATTTGCTGAAAACCCCTTGAATCGATATTCCACTTATTGACGGGGGTTCGGATATGTGCGGTGGGTAGGGCACTAGCTTCCAACCCCGATGGACTGGGTTCGAATCCCAGAGGTGGCAAACGTTTCAGTGACATTCCGAAACCTAATTGGGGTGCCACGTGGGGAGCACTTCAGGTAGAGTGCGTCATCCGTCGGATGGAAGGTTCAACTGTGTACCTCTCGGCGCCTTTCGTTAATACAGAAGACTAATGTCAAGTCTGGGTTTCTCTCCATCCTCCACCATTCCCTGAACATCCTACCTCTACCAATTTACCCACCTATCCCTAATGGCTCAAATGACATCATCTGCCGGCAACCTCACCTAATAACTACCGATACTAGTTGATGGCTAAGGGAGGGAGATTCCCCGTACGGGGAAGGAAAGATAGGATTAAGTTATCATACAGTTGGCGAGAAGGATCTTCAATGCAAATACACGTAGGTTCAGTAATTTTATTTAAAAACAACTAATGCCTATTCAGCCGCGCCGTAGATTTAGACCGAAGTCGTTTCACACGTGTTAACTCGGGATAATTCTTTCGGATGATGGATATCCAATCTGCATGGCGAAGGTTCAATTTCACACGTCAAGTGAATCTGGCGATTGGTTAAAACGCCACCGATGACGTGGATGACCGAATACCAACAAGGCCTAAATGAAACCGATCGCTTTGTTATCTTTCCCCACGAGGCATCATAACTGAGGTGGCATTGAGAAATCTGAAGTTATGCAATAAGGTTAAGCGGAAGTTTGCGCACTTAGGACGTCGACCCAACCGAGGTAACGATTCGAGGCTAAAAAAAATGGAATGAAAAACCCTTAGTCTACACCACACAAGGACATAAGAAGGCGCAGAGGACCGAAAATTGATCGGAGACAATTTAAAACGCCGCTAAGGTACAATGGGAGCTTGAGGGATGACGAATTCGTAAACTTGACAAATGATACTACGGTCCGCTTTTTTTCTCCAAATTACTACCGGTTCTAAAAAAATGACCACCTGACAAAAACAGCAAATTTAAGAGAGTGGCGGTGGAAGGGAGAACAGGATAGAACTCTTTCGACTAACGGCAGGCTAGTTTTTTGGAACCTGAAGTTAGTATTTTTAATAGCCACGAAAATGAGGTTTTAAATCTAAGACCAACTATCTCATCGTATCAAAAGCAGTGGTAGCTTTTTTTTCGGTAATCTCCCGGTTAAGGTAGGTTTTTGGATGGACACAACTATCAAATAAGCATTTTGTAACTCCAAACAAAACCCAATCCAGCAACTTAATCTACATCAGGTCCCTCTTCATCTCCGCGTACTTCCTTCCTCCCTTCATCCCGTCCAACATCCCTATCCTGTTCTTGCCCTTTCCTCGCTTGCCCAACATTCTCCTTTCTATTACTTTCTTCAACATTCCACTACCGCTCAATACGCCTTTCATCCATTTTTCCTGCCTCCATAGGATTTCTCTCAACAAACCTCTCTCCTCAACCACCATCTCCAGTACTTCCTCATTTGTTGGTAGCTTTCATGGTACCCTTAACTGAATAAATACCATGGTATCGAACGGACGTTAACTCGCTTTTTCATACGAATCAATTCAGAACAGAATGTTGTTATCATTATGTAGACTCTAAAAAATTGAATCGTGAGAAAAAAAACTGCGTTAAATTTAAAATTCAGTGACAATTTCCATAAGCAAAACATAAAAATTAACTTTTCATAGCATTTATTATGCGTATAGCCTCAATTGAAATAAAGCCCAAATAACACCCCTGCCGAGATCATTCTTGACTATGACTAATATCCATAAACGATACTCGTATTAAGCTTACGCTTCCGTCATGCGTCAATAAATGAGTTCTTCTATTCAGAAGTTTAAAAATTGCGGTATTTAAACGATTGAAAGAAAAGATATTGATTTCTTAAACTATCCCAGCAGGTTTCTACAGCCAAAACTGTAGGAAAATCGTAAGGAAAAATATTTTATCTTTGACGAAAAAACCCACCGCAGGAAAACACTCCTACGTAAAGAGGGGGTATGAAAAACCAGCAAAAACCTACAGATAGACAATGCGAATGTTATAATTTACTAAATTAACAGAAAATAAAATTAAAAATGAAGCAATGCATGAAAAATAAGAGAGGAAACAAAAGGAGTACTGATATAAACATATAAATGTGGAGAAAATTTAATTAAAAAAATACCGATTAATAATACAGGATTAAGAAACATTAAAGAAAACAATTCAGCAAAAATGACTACAATGCTGTAAAATAATAATTAAACAATTTTTTTTAAACTATGACACATCACCGGCAGTGAAATTTTAACAGAAAGTTTAATATGTGAAATGGACATATCTGAAAAATACTTTTGTGAATATGATATGACCGTGAGCTCCTGAAATGTTTTACTTGCAATTGTGTTTTGAATTTATGAGTGCCTTTTGTAAGGTTCTTTTAGATGATTCAGTCGAAGGAGCTTCCCTCAAGGCTGAACAGAATTTGTTCCACTCTCGGCAAGCAGTAACAGTAAATTATTTATTGCTGATGATCGCTCGATGCTGCGGCATAACCAGGGTTTTTTATTCCCACTTGTAATTTGTTTTATGAACCTGGTCGTGTGTTTTGAAATATTCCAACAAGTAGTGAAGAGTATCGATGAAGGACTTTCGGGGGTTTTCTATTTTCTATACAATATACTATAGTCATATTTCAATCAACATAACCTTTATTTTGTTTAGGTGAAATTTTTCAATTAAAAAATAAACGTTGAATCTGGCTATGAAGCTTACTTGCTCTGATACAGTACCTGAAATATTAAATCGCTATAGAAATGAGAATCGGTGAGTTGTGTATCTAGATGATCCACGAGACAGCAACCGTTGTTAGGACATAACGGAATTCAACGAAAATCTATTTTCAAAGTAACCCCAAATGACACGGGATACGAACTCGCGGCCTTCAAACAAGGCGAGCAAGCGCGATACTCACCGCTCTAACCGTGTCAGCGAATCAAATTGCTCCGATCCGAATCCTTACTCGGGCGTGATTTCAAAATTTGAGGTTTCATGGCTTCATTATAAAAAAATAAAACTTCTCCGTAATGGTACCAAATGTCGGAACAGCTCGAACGAATCGACCCCAACGAGTGACCGCAACACATTGCATCCAACGAATAGATCAAATGGTTCCATTCTTTACGATTTCATTTCATGGAGCCTGAGGTTGACATTAAAATGAGCTGCGGTAGGAAAAAATTAAACGAAAATGACACTGAAACCTGAATGCAAAATGACTGAGTCGCGTAAAAAGGAGAAGAGAACTAGGACACGAAATTCTTAGACAGATGACTCTAGTAACGCAATATCCATCCCGATATTTGCTGATTCAATAAGGTAACCGTATTCCGTAAGTTTTCAGTACTATATCACCAGTCAGAATGCAACCGGAGCCAGAGTGAAAATGGAGAAGAATCAGAAACTTGAAGTGCTCAGACGGAATTTATTTATTTATTATTAGGTAATCTACCGGTTAAGGTAGGTTTTTGGATGGACACAACTATCAAATAAACATTTTGTGACTCCCCACCTAGCAAACTAATCTATATCAGGTCCCTCTTCATCTCGGTGTACTCATTTCCTCCCTTCATCCCGTCCAACATCCCTATCCTGTTCCTGCCCTTACCTCGTTTGCCTAACATCCTCCCCTCTATTACCTTCTTCAACATTCCACTACCGCTCAATACGCCTTTCATCTATTTTTCCTGCCTCCATAGGATTTCTCTCAACAAACCCCTCTCCTCACCCACCATCTCCAGTACTTTTTCATTTGTTTTCCTTTCGGTCCATTTCACCTTCTCCATTCTTCTCCACATCCACATTTCAAAAGCCTCCAATCTACGTCTATCCTCCTGCTTCAGTGACCACGTGTCCGCGCCGTACATAGCTACGCTCCATATCAGAGTTTTTACGAGTCATGTCTTAACATCCCTACTCAACGTCCCCGTCATCAACTCCCTCCTCCTTGAGAAAGCCTCCTTGCCTAGCGCAATTCTTCTCCTTACGTCCTTACCACTTTGACCGTATTGGTCCAAAACACTTCCGAGATATGTAAACTTGGAATTAACATAAAGATAATTCGGAAGACTACAAGATGAAAAGGATGAAAATGATAAAGAGGCGTGCGCTAAATAAAACCCAAGGAAGGGCAAATTGATAAAATATTAAGCAAGAGGAAGACAGAAAGACGAATACAGCAGCCCAGGAAATTGAAAACGCGGGAGCTTTCACGAACCTTCTCAATCATATGGACGGGGAAAGGCATCATTATAGATTAGGAATGGATGGGAGATTTTCACTCGGAGGAAATAGGGACGGATAAAACGAAAAGGGGATATTTCTGAGGTATCAAGGGAAGGAGTAATATAATAGTACTACTAGCGTGCCTCATTTGAAATAATTACCACCTTAGTCTACCCTTGAAACGACATAAGTTCGCAAAAAGGAGCAATTACCCAATAAGCATCCAATTCACAAACATGTAATTAAATCTGTAAGTATTTTGCAATTCCAGGATTTTTATTAACAGTAGTACACAGGATTAGGAGAGGTATTTCATGGACCCAGACTACGTACATCTGTACTCGTAAATCCCGAATAACACGAGACACAATGTATCCTTATACCTCATATTACACATTAAAGTAATTGATTCTTCCTAGCTAGCGGAGAGTGAAGGGCAGCTCAACTCAAAAGGTCCGTGCGTTTCCCAGCAGGTCCCGAAGGTATGTGAAATTCACGAATGTGAGTAGGAGGGCCAGTTGCTTTCTCTTTACCGCCCATTGTTCCCTCAGGTAAATCTGATAGGCACCCATAAAATCGTTCACTGCTTGGGTGAAACCGGTGGCCTCCAGATGTATCCATATTCAGATCGACAAAACAACGCCGTCAGGTGTTCCACGAGAGGAAAAATTAACACAGTATTAGAAGCGTTACGAAAATGTCACATTTCTCTTTACCGATTCCACTCCCTTTGTGGCACATGAAAAAGAACTGGCCACCATGACCGGACAGCTGTATTTAACCCGGCTTCGGGGGTAGTACTAGGTGAGCTCTGCCCTAAAACTATCAAACCAACATTCGGGTTGATAGCTGTGGTTATATAAACTTTATCACTATAACATCCGTACATATTTGTGCAAGGGATTAAAGATTTGGTGATGGGGCATCGCTCGTAAAAAAATAGGCGACACCTGATTTAAATATATCTAGCGACATTTCTAGATCATCCGGGTCATCTAGGACGACCCTCCGACCACGTGGGCGCGTCACATTTCCCACGGACACACTTGAGACGCGACGGGGGAGCCGGATCGGGAGGCCGACATCCCGCTGTAAACGCAACCGATTCCATGGAAACCCATAACACGGACAAATGGCAATCGGCGAAACCAAATTACTTTCTCCACTCCAGAGCCGAAATGAGGATACGTCCGAACCAGCGAGGGAGTAAACCGGGCGGAAAAGCGTCGGGGACCGGAGGCGTCGGCGAGGGCGGGGAAAGAGGAGAGCTTGGGGTCGGATTTGAGGCCTGTTGGCCAACCATGAAAATGATAAGTTCTTTGGTTAGTTGGACCCGTTCGCTTGCCTACTCGGGTAAGGGGGGGGGGGTTGCGGCCCCAAGAATGTGACCAGCATTATTCCATTACCGATACAAGTACGTGGTGAATACACGTATCATTCTGCGGATATTATTCGTAGCGTTTCTTCGCGGTGTGTCGTTTTCGTAATTTATGGACTTGGCGCGTACCCTGCGATCTCACCGATGTGACAGCCCTCAGGGTATATGACACTCGACTGCTGACCGGCCTGGCTGAGTTCGATTCCCGGTGACTTTGGATGCTTCAGTGATTTTTTTCCAGTTACATATCTCCCTGGGAAACTCCAGGCGGCTTATGGACATATTTGGTCCCGATACCTTCATGACATTGTTTTAAGATTGTTATGACCAACGCAGCAGCGTATCTACATTGCTAGACAATTTAGATTGGGATTCTCTTACACAGCGGCGTTTCCAATATAGATTAAACTTATTAAAAACATTTAAAGATGGGCCCTTTTCCGATGACATCAAGAATATAATTCGAACCCCAACGTATTACGGTCGGAAGGATCACGAATATAAGATTAGAGAGATAGACTGCAAGACTGAAAGGTTTAAAATGTCATTTTTTCCTAGAACGACAAGAGACCAGAATGATTTTGGTCGAAATCCCACAGGAGTAGGTTCAACACAATAAGTATTAACGTACAGGTTAGGGAATACGCGTGGATATATAGTATATATTTGCAGGTTCCCCCCCACCTACTTGAAAAACACCAACCCCCTCATCCCTTACCCTTTCCTCCTGGTGCTACACCCCCTGCCACACACCTTTTTTGGTGGCTCGCAGGGTATTTTTGTGTTGATGTAGATGTGTGAATTTCACGTGTCATGTAGGGCTTAGTAAAGAAGAACTCTGCTTTCGACTATCAAACCTACCTTAGTGTTCATTACTGCGATGGTCTGCTTTTCCCACAAATTCCTACAATTTCTTGATATTAATACAAAAAAATCCTCTACAATTGCCTTTAATCTCTTTTAAGTTGAAGTGTGACTGAAATACTTTTATGTAATACATATCTCCAAATTTAGTTTATAAACGAGTAACAGTCAATCTAAAATGTTCAGCCCTAATTTTGCGTGAATGTGGATATTAAATTATTTTAATATAATAATGTGATATAATTTCTAGATAAAGAAATTTAAAAATTCAGTTAATCCCTTGTAGGGAGAGTTTAGTTCAAAAAACAGCGGAAAATACGAAGCTTGCTCCAGCGGAGCCATCTCCTGATGTACGAAGTTACAAAGCACGCCGAGTTCTGCTCGTACATCGAAGTGTGACGATTTCACTGTCAGAAAACCATTCTTTTTCAAGCCAAATAGGCAAGAAAAAGAGTGAAATAATAAATCCTAAGCCTAGGTAAAATACTAGATAAAATATCATTTGTTTCCTTAGCGTATTTCCTACTTCAATCGCATATAATAATTAAACAGCATTACAAAAAAATATTCATAAATGCCAGTGAAAAATGAAGAAATGATAAACAGCGAAGTCATCGTTAGAAATGCTTACGAGGAGGTATTATGTTGTTTTGAGCTGGGATAACATTTCAACGATAATGTTATCTCAGAAATGCAGTCAAAACAAGATTGTGGAATGCTGACATTCATTCGAAAATGGGATACGTAAAATGTAAACTCACTAGAACAGGATGTCGTTGGCATGCCTCCGCTCGTAGCGCACTCTGTGGCATAATGACCGCAATGCTGCTGAGTCCCTCAGGGGCAATGCTGGACAGCTCAAACCTCGAAGACCAACAAAGATCGCTTGAAGATCCTGCAAAATATAACAAAAAAAACATGAATAAAAGCAGGTTCAAATTGTATTCATTATATTATTACAAATTTCACCAATAGCAACATTTCAGTGCAATTATATGAGTGTAAAGATTGAATAGAACAAAGAGGGCCGTATTTAACACGATCAGATCAGGTCAGAACACGGTTAGATCTTGTCTCAGACATGTAGCGCTCGTCAGTCTGAGTTATCCAAGACTTGCATTAAACGGTGGATTACTATATAAAGAAATGTATCCTAAAATGACCATTCGTAAAGAATGTCTAAAAGATAGAAGGTTTAGTAATAGAGTTAGCATATGCTGATCTATTAACATAAAAAAATTTCCCAAGCTTCGCAGGAGGCCGATAGGGAGGCCATTTGCACCAGTATGGAAGGTGGGGATCTTGGTAGGACTAGGTCTTTCAGGCAATGCGGAAAGAAAGAGTGTAGGGGAAACCCGGTAGTCAGCTTCAGTCTAAATACAAGAGTGCTTGCAACGAAAGATGGTATGAGGTCCACAGTTTAACGCCTCATCCGACAGAATGGTGAACTCCGCCTGAAGTGCTCTGAACATAGCACCCTGAGTAGTGATTGTTTCCCAATGATTGGGATACCACAGGATCCGAACCCGGACCCTCAGGATGGCAAGCCGAAACAAAAGCCACCACATTCCACAAATGTGATTGTCCCTCTATTCTGTGGAAATATAAGGTAATAACTTTCCAAATGGTATGGCGACACTACAACCATCGTAATCACTGGAACAAACCCCCCTACCACACACCTTTTTGGTGGCTCGCAGGGTTTTTATGTAGATGTAGATGAAACCAAAAAATGGTTCATGGGTCACTTTTCCCGCCAAAAATATACGCATGCGTGATAATGAACGAGAAACAAGAAAAAAAAATATTTTATGAAAACATGAAAGCTTAGCGATAGAAAATTGAAACGTAAAAATATCAATGAGGAAACCATATTAGACTGTTTTAAATTAATTTAATTGAAAATTTAAAAAAAAACGCAAGTCTTCCAGGGTAAATAACTTTGAAGAACGGTCGTCGAGGTAAAAAAAAAGATTTCACTCAGACAACGGAAAAACACATTCTGACCGCTTGCGCCGCTTTTTTTTTTTAACGGCCCCCAAGGGACGTTTACGTTTGGATGGCATTTTCTCCCCTCCCTCTCTCAATCGCAAACGCATACTTCCGCATCCGAATACCAGACAATACGAGTATGATTTTCATCAACCAAGCCACTCCAGATTTGTTTACATGCTTCCATGAATACATGTGCAAGAAAAATAATCACTTTCACATTCCCTTTTATTGGCAGTCGTTCAGCCTGTCGCGAAAATACAATAATTATTATTAAGACAAAAAAAAAGACAAGGACCCAACCGACCGGAAGGAAAAATTGGATCAACAAAATGAGAAAACCGCGCGACGACCCAAATCGATGAGCTTTCGGATTCATTTATATTTTCCAGACGCCCAGAGACTCGCTCCTATTTTTTCCTTTTCAAAATCGGCTCTCTATCGGCGAGGAAATGACGAAACAGGAACGCCGATGGCTTTAACGCCGGCCGGAGGGGAATGGCGGGAGAATTCCTCGCGTCGATTGGAAACCGTTCGTCATCGATGACGAATTATGACGGCGGTGAGCGATGTGATGAGCTACCACAACGCAACGGCGAGGTTCAACGAAAGATTTGGAAGCAAATTAACGCTTCAGACACCCTTGATCACTCTCGAGATACGATGGCGTCGGTGCGTTATAGTTACGAGGTGGTTGCGTTCGTGTTCCACACATGTTCCACACATAGAAATTCATGCGACACAAAAATGAGGAATGAAATTCTGACCTCTTCTCCCCGTTGGAATAATTTTATCCACGTTGAAAACTAAACCGATAATAAATAATTCACGCATAGGTTCAGTTCACGGCCAGTCGCAGAAATCCACTTCATTATCCTATTTGCTCATATCTTGATTCCCTGTTAATTGTTCGCCATTACGTCATCATACAATTCCCGTAACTTACAAAAATTGACATCCCAAATCTATCTGTTCTACGCTCAATCTCTCCAATTCTATGGACATTCATCCCCCCAACGCAGTAAGATGGGGGCAACAATCCATTTTCAACACCACTGCTAAAGATACCTCCCTCCAATTTATGCAAGAGATTAAATCCGCTATTCAACCTTCTCTCCACGAGTGATTTCCAGTCTAGCTGCTCAAATATTTTAGATAAGCTACTAAGCTTATCATAACAACATTTTACAAATCCAGCTCCTCTGCGCTGAAGCACGCCATCCAATTCGTCAATCAATACAACTTCGTGAGGATCCCATACACTTGCAGCGTATTCCAAACGAGGCCCAACCAACGACAGAAAACATTTCTTTTTGACCATATCATCACATTTCCAAGTACTCCTCCAACAAATCCTTATCCTTCGCTAGCTTGTCAACATATAGTATCCCCCGTATGTTTCACCCGGGAGAGGTCGCGAGGGTGGGTAACGCCTAGGCACACAATTGGGTCTACGCATTCCATTTCGGTGTTCCCGATTCAGTGGGCTTTCGGGAGGGAATTGCTCTTTTTCCAAAAAATCATCACTACGCACTTCTTTATGTCTAATTCCAATTTCCTAGCGTCGCACCAGCGTTGTATCGTATTAAATCATCTGATAAAGCTGCTGTATCCTCAGGATCACGGATATCGCGGTAAACCAATGCATCGTCAGCAAATAAACGTATCTTACTAGTAACGACGGAGTCAATGTCGTTCACGCAAAGTGGGAATAAAAGAGGTGCGATAACACTTCTCTGGGGAACACCTAAATTAACATTAAAAAAAGGCGTGCTCAAATGCAACGAAGTCACCAATTATCTGGTAGCACCCCACCCAGGAAAAACGGACGATTCAGAAATGGTATCACATCTCGTACAAATTAATTTACCCGTCTTCTTCTAGTGAGTTCGCTCCATGGGCATTTCTCTTCGCCCACTTTTCGGAGTACTTCTTGATTTGTAACTGTCTATTCATTTCATTTTCATCATTCTCCGGTCGCATATTATCTCCAATACCTCCGATCTTCCTTTCTCTTAGGACGCTATCGTCCACGCTTTGCATTCGTAGAAAGGGAGAATCCATACTTACGTTTTGATTATTTAATTTCATTATATGCAAACGACTATTATTTGTCATTGGTACTATTTAAACATGAATAATTTTATAATCCTTAGTGGGACGGATGCACAAGCCACAGGAACAAAAACTTATTAAATTACCCTTCAAATATCGAAGACAGGAATTGGAGGTTCAGTGCGATAAATATGGGATGAGAAATTAATAAAACAAAGGTTATGCGATTTTCCAGAAAGAAAAAGGCTAAGCTAAATATTATATAATATTATATTAAATATATTACATAAAAAGACTCGTAAAAACTCTGATCTGGAGCGTAGCTATGTACGGCACGGAAACGTGGTCGTTGAAGGAGGAGGATAGACGTCGATTGGAGGCTTTTGAAATGTGGGTGTGGAGAATGGAGAAGGTGAAATAGATCGAAAGGAAAACAAATGAGGAAGTACTGGAGATGGTGGATGAGGAGAGGGGTTTGTTGAGAGAAATCCTATGGAGGCAGGAAAAATGGATGAAAGGCGTATTGAGCGGTAGTGGAATGTTGAAGAGGGTAATAGAGGGGAGAATGTTGGGCAGGCGAGGAAAGGGCAGGAACAGGATAGGGACGGGATGAAGGGAGGAAAGAAGTACACAGAGATGAAGAGGGACCTGATGTAGAGTAGGTTGCTGGATTGGGTTTTGTTTGGAGTTTCAAAATGATTATATGATAGTTGTGTCCATCCAAAAAACCTACCTTAACCGGTAGATTACCTAATAATAATATCGAAGACAATGTACGAAGTATGAAATTCGTAGAATACGTTCACTGACACTTGAACTGGCGAGGGCGAGATATTGACTATTGTCACTCTGAGATTCGGCACTGATTCCACTTTATAGATTGTATATACTTCCGATCATGTGCCGGAGCGACATCTAACAGGTCACCGCGTCGGCACATTTTTCCCCCCGAAAGGAACAAATTGATGGATGACCCCAAAATCGAAAGGATCGATCTTTTTGCTTTCGACCGGAGGCCCCGACCACTCGCGTCCATTGTCCCAGACGAGGGAGAATGATGAATAATGGTGCGGAATAGATGAAATAATGAGGGAAACTCGGGGCCGGAATCATATTATATAGAAGGGAAGACGTATATAAGATAACCACAAAATCCAATTTCACTCGCAAAACATTACGCTAGGTTCTATTAAGCATTCTAGGTCATGAAGTTCCGATCAAAACCCCATGTGCCCAGAACGCAGGTGGATATAATATCAGTCATCCCGCGAGATGGGGGACTGGAGACTCGTTACCTCGAGATATTGAAATTTTGTTTGTTATAACTAGACATTAACCAAAGACGGTTAACAAAAGTGTACTGTTCCACTCATTAATGTTTTTATTTCAAACAGATTCGATGATTTGAAATGATTTTAAAGTTGAAGTAGGACATCAATTTCTAAAATTTAAGAGCCAAAATCACGCTTGCTGATAAATGCAACCTCAAAGAAATTTATCTATATTATAATTTATCTGTAATTTATATTGGGGTTTAGACATTGCCCGGGATTAGAACCCTGGACCTTTCAGTTAGTAAAAAGAGATGGTTCAGGCGTGATATGGTGGAATAACATGATTAATTAAAATTAGCAATTTTCCACAAAAATAAAATTTATTAATACGACCGGTTTCAATGCAACAACATCATCTTCTGGTGATGATGATATAGTTGCATTGAAACCGGTCGTATTAATAAATTTTATTTTTGTGGAAAATTGCTAATTTTAATTAACTTTCAGTTAGTAGTGAAACTTACTGGGTTACCACGCCGGCTTTTTAATCCTCATCAGAGGAATTTTCGCTTAGTGAAACAACGAGAAAAAACAATGACAATCTGTGACTTGAAATGAAACAGAATAAAAGTAAAACTTTCGCAAACCACTAAAAATCACCGCATTCGAAAAGACGGTGGTTTTCATGCGTCGATAGACATCAAAAATGAAAGAGAAAGCAGTCGTATTAGAAGTGAAGCCACGATCCTTTTAAAGCAAAAAGGGATAAAGGGATTAATTTTTTTTAACAAATCAAATAATGGAATACCTATATATTTTGGTCAGCACATATTTTCAAACCGAATTAATCCGCGACCGAATCCCTAATTAAAGAGAGAATATTATATTTTGGCAATAATTTATATTCTTTTGATGAATCCACCTCATTTCCCTCAGGCATGAGAAAAGGAAGGATCAAGTAAGGAGTCAGATGACGCTGCAAATATCTCGACCACTTAAACATGAAATGAAAAGAGTTTGCTCAGCTTTTTTCATTATTATTATTAGGTGACCTACCGGTTAAGGTAGGTTTTTCGATGGACACAACTATCAGACAAACCCTTTGCAAATCCAAACAAAACCCAATCCAGCAACCTAATCTACATCAGGTCCCTCTTCATCTCTGTGTACTTCTTTCCTCCCTTCATCCCGTCCATCATCCCTATCCTGTTCCTGCCCTTTCCTCGCTTGCCCAATATTCTCCCCTCTATTGCCTTCTTCAGCATTATTATATTTAGGATATTATGAATTTTAAAAATTGTTATTTTCGGAAGTCAACAATTTTATCCACATTATGGCTCTTTCTACTAACACACAGTAGCCCGATAAGGATGAGGGTAAAGTCGTGTTTGCAAAATTTTCCTCATTGTTCTCGAACGGTAGATAAGACAATCATTACAGCCACTCTTTGCCTTAAGATTCTCAGAATTTAAGAATGACGTACGATTTTTAACTACCGTCACTTCGCGGAAAACTAGTATTGGCCTTAATTATCCTCGGAGAGAAAACTTGGAAAGGTCTTAAGGTAAATATTAAACACAAAAAGTACACAACATCACGGCGAAACGACGACGAACACTGGCATCAAAGAAACGAATTACCGGTGTGAATCACGCGGGAACAAATACACTTAGTTTTATAAGCATGTGGGTGTGTGCGGGTGACAGCACAGTACGTAAGTCACGGTGAATGACCGAATAGGGCGAAAGTCAACGATCACCGCTGAATCTGGTCACCGGAAACGGTGTATGTGCGAGGAATTAATATTATTCCATCAAAATCGTACGATTACCATCGAATGATGACGTCTAACACGAGGGAGTGGCTTAATGTCCAATCAAAATGAAATTATTTTCAAAAAGTATATTTATTATTACTAAATAAATGAGAATGAAATTTAATATTTTATTTATTATTTAGGTAATCTACCGTTTAAGGTAGTTTTTTGGATGGGCACAACTATCAAGTAAACATTTTGTGACTCCCCACCTAGCAAGCTAATCTATATCAGGTCCCTCTTCATCTCGGTGTGCTTCTTTCCTCCCTTCATCCCGTCCAACATCCCTATCCTGTTCCTGCCCTTACATCGCTTGCCCAACATTCTCCCCTCTACTACCCTCTTCAACATTCCACTACCGCTCAATACGCCTTTCATCCATTGAAATTTAATATAATTGCATAAAATTTATACGTAAACACCAATGCGTTCTGATGGTAGTTTAGCCTCGTGGTGGATGTCAACACTTCTGGGTAAGTCCCATTTTGATACCATACCATCAATTTTTTCGGCTACAACGACTTGGGTAAGACCTTCAACGATGATTGTCGACATTCACCAAAATCCCACCAAATGTATTGGTGTGTACTACCGTTTCCCACTGGCATCGGAAGGGGGCTGAAACGATCTCGAACGCCTGAGCAAACATTCGCAGTGACAAAAAAGAAACATCAGAAATGTACACACGCACACAAAATCACTCTGGCACAAACACCAGTGGGGCGCCTGCTCCCGAGCACGCGGGCCTGTGGGTACCGTTCGGGAGGTGACTCAACCCTCGCGCCCTCTCGCCATCCTCCGACAAACACCGTGGGCAGCCCCCCTCTCCCTCAGAGCGTCGACGGGAGATGACGGAAGGGAATGCTAAACGCAGAGAAGGGTAGACCTCGGGGAGGATCGAAGGACGCCAAATTCCCATGCATGTGCTAACAATACAACGCGAAATTGGTCTTCCGGGAGTAATAAGAGTCGCCCCTATTATCAGGAATGAACGGATGAACTTAGAAAGGTGGTACACGAACCAGGGGTGGCAAGATCCACCCCGGTCCGCCATCTCTGGGGAAGGGAGTATCGTTTGTCGAATCGAATCCCAAAATCCTTTAGAATGTAATGAAATAAAGCAGAACAAAGAAAAGATCAAAGGCAATACCTTCAAGACCGCGATGCACATCCAAAGACGATAACAAAAGCGACTAAAGCGGCATAAGATCACAAGTATTTTTTATATGCAATACTACGTATTGGAGGATTGACGGAATTGTGGACTGTTTGGAAAAAATCAAAGGGTTCCGCGTTCACACGCCTGGTGATGTCAATGGACACCCTAAACGACAACATCTAAAGCTGGGTGAACTGGTGCGTAAGCAGCAACTTTTCATAACACGGGATACGAACCAGCGGCGTTCGGATTTGCAAGTCAACGCGGTTCCCAGTCACCGAAACGCTGGTTGGCATATTTTTTTAAAAACGGCCAAAATCTTTGGGGCCTAGAGAAACGAGTTCTGCTTCGCGTTAAAGCAACTTGAATTACGTATCTCTTTATCGCTGGAAATGGAGATGTCGGACATGTTCTACCCTGCTCTCCAAGTCAAAAGGCGTGACAAGCAGGACTGGAGTTCTTCTCATTCTGGTTTTCGCTTCTTACTCTTGTGTCACCTCTCCGCGACACACGGCACGAGCATTTTCACGCTCAAGAGAGCGCCTAACCCATTTCCCACCTCCACCCGACTCGTTTCGAAGCTCACCACCTCGCGCCTGGCGCCGAAGTCCTAAGGCGACTCACTTCATGAGGGAGAGCGTTCCTCCTCCTTAAGTAATCTCCCTGCCGAGGGACGCGATCAGGGGATTAATTGAATGATTGCCACCGGGATAAATTAAGCGCTCAAGGAGGGTTGACTTGATTCGATATTTCACCTCATGAAACAAGAATTCCATAAACTATCGAGAAAGGCGTAACACGGCACAAGCCGAAAATGAAAATGTAGGCACGAGTTCAGCACCCTGGCGAGATCGAGATTATGACACGCGAACCGGTGAATTTCACATCGTTTCAAAAATTTATTTTTCCGTCCGTTAAGGGTCGATGGAGCAAAAAAATAAACAAAATTCAGAGTATCAGACGAAATAAATCGCTTACTAAGGTACACATTTTCATATAAGTTAATTTTACAACATTAAAACCAGATTCTGTATGATGAGATAAAATTTAAGCATAACCAGGATCATCTCTGAGAGTTTTGATCCAAGTAACTGTTTTTTACCATATCTCCAATTTGCAGTATTTATTGTGAATTTTTTTAATTTTTCGGTGACGTACTTCACCGCTTCCTAGTAATTTGCCCTTGCCCTTCTCCTTTAGTGTTTCCCGTCCTCCGATACAATTTTAAATAAAAAATGATGCCTACGAGCGCCTCCGTTTACATAAGTTTCATTATTCTTCAACTTCAATCACAATATTTGGTTATTTGATTGAGAGGTTTTGCAAAACTACAGCCCTATTTTATAGCCGTAGGCATAATCACATTCTTCTTTAAGGTCTGTCGATATTACCCTTATTTATAGATATCTCAGAAGAGGGTGCAGTTTAGTTTTAGACATTATTTTCCGAGTATTTTAAAAATTTAATCTTTCTGGCTCCAGGTTTTCCCCATATACTATGCTTATCGTTGAACTCGGCTCTGAGTATTTCTTACATAATAGAAATATAGTGAGTAGAGTTAAGGTTGGGAGAATCATTGAAACACACTGCACATAATTTAAGGCCATGAACACTTCTGCTAAAAAAATAATATATTTGTAAGTATGTATGTATGTGTGTGTGTGTGTGTATATATATATATATATATCGAAGATGCGGAAGTACTCACGAGAGCAATACTATATAACTTTTGGACGGCACAATAGAACACAGAATAAAACAGATAACACGTAAAAGGACACTCAAACTGTAGATGATTTAAGCTTTCGGTCTACTCCGAGGCCTTCTTCAGGTCAGACTGCCCAGTTCAGTCTGACCTGAAGAAGGCCTCGGAGTAGGCCGAAAGCTTAAATCATCTACAGTGTGAGTGTCCTTTTACGTGTTATCTGTTTTATTCTGTGTTCTATTGTGCCGTCCAAAAGTTATATATATAGATATATGATTTCTTCGAAGTAACACGGAAGTGTTGAATAAAAAACTTAGAGAGTAACACACAGCACGAACACATAAAAAGAACACTCACAATAACATCTTGATAATTTCGACGGACTCGAGCTCCGTCTTCTTCGGAAGATAAGATATGACTGTATATATATATTCATTCAAACATAGAAATAGGTACAAAGAAAGGGGATAGGAAAACACATAAAAGGCATGTGGGGAAGGCGGTTTTTGAGCAGATCAAGAAAGTAAAAATATTTCCTTATCCGGGATTTGAACCACGGACCTTCCACTTTCCGTATATATATATATATATATATATATATATATATATATATATATATATATATATATATATATATATATATATATACACACACACCAAATACCCTTATCCCTCACACAATTACCTCCTCAAGCTTCTCATCATTGCCATTCTACAACACGTCACTCCAAGTGAAACACGCCACGCCGCTGTCCAATAAAATGGTGCAAATTTACTAAGTTCGCTGTTGCCATGGTTACAAGAGGCCGTCCAATATGTTTACTTTTTCCATTCTCCTCCTCTCTAACCTGACGTATCATCCTCCTTTCTCTAAGATCCTTTCCAAAGCTTCTCAAAGACTCTCAAATATTCCCTAATTCCCTGTGTTTTCTTAAAATTTTACACACGAACTTTCCCTCTGGCCCCACCCTGTGTACCCCTCAATTGTTATTTTACTTACCGATCCAGATTACCATTTTACCCTTTCTCTCATCCATAGCTCAAGAGTTTCCAGTCTAAGCTCATCCTATATTCTCTGATGTGTACTCCCAAAGTTTCCGTACCATGAAACGCCACGCTCTAGTTTTTACTATTTTCCCTAATATTTTTTTTCCTTCAACTAAAAAGGAAACCCGGGCACCAACTTTTTATTTTCACGCTGTAACTGACTCTAATCGCAATTATTTTGCTATCATTTGCGGATTTTCTCCATAATAATGTACAAATAACAGACCTATCTCACTTCTTCCAATGCATGCCGTCCTAATCCAACGCAATGCTTTGACTTCATAGGTCGTACTGGGGGCGTAGCGAAATCGAAAATAACTCGCGACCTTTAAGGAATTAAAAAGAAAAATCCCCCTGAAATCAAAATAGGCAGATTAGAACGGTGATATTTACACCAAAAAAACTCAGTTCCCTCCCAATTCCTCTCAGCCTATGGCGAGCGATGCTGGGTACAGTGTTCATTTCATTTGACGAGAAGAGTCGGGATTCACGTTACGTCCGAGGATCAGCAACCCTCGTCCCCGCCCCGTACGCGTACCCTTTCCCCTCGCCTTGCCTTTCCCACCCATCTATTCTGAGAATTTATTCCTCCCTCCCTCCCCCTCCACCCAAACCTTAGCCCAACGTCTCTGCGGCCCCCGCACGTACGTAAGCGTTACAACTACACACATCTTTCTCACTCACGACGCGCCGTACGTACATAAAGGGCGCGGGGAGCAAATCCACCCTTCTCCCCTCTATCTTTCCGCTTCGTTCCTTCACCTGGCATCCTCCTCGCCTCAGGTCCCTAACCGCCACAGTTTCCACTCCCTTTAACTCCCCTTCTCTCTCCCTTTATGCCTTTCTCCCATCCCTACTTTTTAAACTCCCCTAACGCGAAACGAAAGCGTCGAGATGCAAATCCGGCACACATCTTCCCGAGCGCTCCACCGACCTCGTCACGCCCCCCAACCCCTCCCTCCGCATCGCCCTGCCCACTCCAGAGTCCTGGAACAACCCTCCCCCTCTTCCAAAAACGCGTAGGTAGCACGATATCCGTTCTACGACCTCGAAATCGGAGTAAATATAAACGAAGAGGTGGATTCGCCAAAAATATTGGCGGTTCATGATTTTTCATTATCCGTCTCAATCGACGTAAAAAAAATCCACCTCCAGAATACCGTTTCGGGAAAACAAAACAAAACTGTACGTAAGGAAAAATTGTGGACATGAAATTAGTTAAGGTTAGAATTAAGTTATTCGAAGTACCCCATCAGTGGGTATTTCAGTTGAGATGACAAAAATATCATCGGTGTTTAAACTTCCGAGAGTTTATTTACATTACAAGGTTTTCCACCGGTTAAGGTAGGTTTTTGGATGAACAAAACTATCAAATAAATATTTTGTGACTCCAAACAAAACATAATCCAGCACCTTCTCTACATCAGGTCCCTCTTCATCTCTGTGTACTTCCTTCCTCCCTTCATCCCGTCCAACATCCCTATCCTGTTCCTGCCCTTTCCTCGCTTGCCCAACATTCTCCCCTCTATTACCTTCTTTAACATTCCACTACCGCTCAATACGCCTTTCATCTATTTTTCTGCCTCCATAGGATTTCTCTCAACAAACCCCTCTCCTCACCCACCATCACCAGTACTTCCTCATTTGTTTTCCTTTCGAACCATTTCACCTTCTCCATTCTTCTCCACACCCAAATTTCAAAAGCCAAGAGTTATCCTCAGTAGAATCATTCACAAAAATTTTTTGCGAATGATTATACCTGCGAAATTTTTCGTGCGCACTGAGACTTGTCAGTAAAATTTATGGGTTCCATGCTGCACATTTTGTGGAGAAAACCGTTGTTCACAGTGGTGGAGCAATTATCTGAGTATATATTTCAGGAGAAAAAGGGCGTAGTATCGAAGATATTAAGGACAGAGATTGCGTTTGGTGGGAGAAGCGTGCATAAGAAGGGAATCGATGTCATGCATACTACATATGATACACAAAGGAGTAAAGCTAAATAATAGTAATATTGACAATATACTATAATATACAACTGTATCGTAGCATTAAACCTGACGTTTGAGTGAATAGAGATCAAAGGCTTTTCAGATGAGGGTATGGATGACATTGGAATGCAGTTGGAAAAGATGAACAAAAACGACGAACTTTACATTTTTAAGGAGAAAAGAGGAAAATGCATGGGGAAATCCAAAAAAAGGCAGAAAAAGTGACAAAAGGAGTTATTGAGATGCATTTGGATGTTGAAGGCCTTCATAGAAAGAAGAATGCTAGGTGAATAGACCAGAGAAAGAAAGATAATTAGCCATTTATTACAGCATGAAAGAAGGCAAAAGTTACGAAGGAATGAATAAGGAAATAATACGTGGAAACAAAAGAATGTAACGATAGGTAGAAGATAGTTGTCGGGGACCCTCCAAAACCTACCTATAATTGATAGAAGACCCCGAAAGAACAAGAGTGTCCTAGGTTTTACGTGATCAAGGTACCTTCTCGAAATTTAGTTGACAACACCATTCTAAAGCCAAGACGCGTAGCATTATAATACGTAAATGTCTTCTTATTCTCAGACAAACGCTAAAAAAAAACCCACTAGTCAACGGAGAAATGCAATATAAAGCAATACAAAAAAGCGTTAATAACAGGGAAAGACACCTATTTATACTGAGTTAAGGCACACATTTTGCATTTTCAATTAACATCAATACAGATAACTTTCTGGGAATCGTCAGGCATAATTCACTACTTCGTTCAAAGCCTTTTTCATTCGGATCAGTTCAAATGATACGGAAACGTCACTTCTTATGAAATGACGGCGGTGGAAAATCGTCTAAAAATACGATACACGACGAAACTACAGTATACACCAAAATCTATTACATCTGAAACTACAAAGTTGGTTCTTTAATTCTATGATGACGGAAATTCGACTCGGATTCTTTCCGATATTTTTTATTTATTACATTCCTCACATTAAAAAATCATATCAAGTTATTGCTCTTCGATTGCTCAATTTCTTCGCCTCTTTCTCAAGTCATTTCTTTCCGTTTCTTGACTTCACCCACTCTTGGCTTCTCAATCAACTCAACGTGGTTCCCCGCCGTCAATTACTCGATCCGTCCGCTCAATATTCATCCGTTTCCTTCAGCACCGCATTTCCATCGCTACCAATCTCTCCCCCTCTGCTTCTTGGCACAATCCAAGTCTTGCATACTAACACGTACATAAATAGTGCATGCACAGACTTTCTTTTGAATTTTCAGTCGTTTACTTTCCTTATATCGGGACCTTCTCTTAACAATGAGTCTTAGTCGGAGCTGTTCCGTTAACTACAAATCTCATCCGTTTACCGTTTAATGTAATCATGACGCAATCGCTGTCGGAAACGAACCTTCAAAACATTGAAGCGTCATATTTTTGAATCGCATAAGGTTAACTTCCTCAAGTTTTTATTTTCAGAATTAACCCAAAAGTAAACAGAGTATTACCCTGAAAATTGTGTCACATCAAGATTCTGAGGTAATCAGGGCGTAAGATACGGTTGTTCTGGATTTCAATAGCTAGAGCTAGCTTTATAAATATGAGTTTTTGCCGTAAATATAGTTCCCATACACAAATCATCAGAAAACACTTTGAATAGTGGAAAAAACACCAGGAAGACAATGTACTAATCCGAATTGATGAATACGTAAATAAAAACTTCCTTCTCCGTTGCTATAAGTTACTCGATAACCCAAAAATACAACATTCGAGTCATTATCTAAACATTTTAACATGTTGACGGTTTTCAATGAAGTGAATCAGGTTAATACAGCCCGTGGAAACGTTTTTAATTATCCCTTCACATAATTCTATTGATTTCCACGATAAAAGGCATGAGCGCGTTTGCCATTTCATTCTTCTAACAGGAGAAACTACATGACAACTCGAGATAAATATATATATTTTTCCCTATACAAGTAGTATTAAAATTTAGCAGCTATTTGATTGAAAACGATATGTCATCAAAACTAAAAGTCCTAATTCTAATACGGTGTTTCTTTACGTGGACACTATTGATAATGCGCACACATTTCCACGACATCTTTTAGTTTCCTTCACCTGCACAGTATACTTATGCACATCTAAACGTAAAGACAGCGCACACCCAAAGCTTAAGTGTACATAATAATGAATTCGATGAATCACCTCAGTTAAAAGAATAAAAATTTCCCGTTTAGAGAGAGAGAGAGAGAGAGGTGTGCTCATTTAAAAAACAAAACCTGTTCTCGGCTTTTAACCCCGTGGCGTGTTCATACAATATTAGGAGCGCGAATGGGTCTGCGAACCGAAAAAGATTAAAATCACCTGTTTGCTGAAGGTGTCATTGTTGGGAGCGATCGCGATGGAAAAGGAGGCGGTTGGACGTAAAGCAAACGAACGGGGCATGAATTTAAAAACAAAAGACGCCAACGAGGAAAAAGCACGTAGGGCAAAAGACCTAAGGGACGAGCACGTAGAGAGAGGAACGGGCGGCCCCCGTAAGCTGCTTCTATTATATGAATATTTCTTGAAATTTTCGGCAGGCCCCCGGCACATCCATCGATGTAAGGATACGATGAGGAAAATGACTAGACTCACCGAATCTTCCGAGGGAAATTCTGTTCTCCAACAGTTAATTGTGCTATGATCCGACGTTTGAACCAGTTAACCCCTAATATCCTGGATCACTTGAGTTCTTCCACGAAAGTATACCCACATACGTTGCGTACATATATACGAATAAATACTAAAATAGATATATATGTGCTTGTATCAGAGTCTCTATCTTCCTTCCGCTGAAAGACACATTCCTTTCCGAACACTTCCTAATAAGTAATTCTAATATCTATGCATTCTATATATATATATATATATATATATATATATATATATATATATATATATATAAACACAAGCATTAGTTGCTCAGTCAGCCAAGGGGTTGCAAGCATTGTTGAGTGAATTGGAGGTTCAGTGCGATAAATATGGGATGAGAATAAATATTAATAAAACAAAGGTTATGCGATTTTCCAGAAAGAAAAAGGCTAAGCTAAATATTAAAATAGGCGGGGAAAAAATAGAGCAGGTAGAACAGTTTACATATCTCGGAAGTGTTTTGGACCAACACGGTCAAAGTGGTAGGGACGTAAGGAGAAGAATTGCGCTAGGCAAGGAGGCTTTCTCAAGGAGGAGGGAGTTGATGACGGGGACGTTGAGTAGGGATGTTAAGACAAGACTCGTAAAAACTCTGATATGGAGCGTAGCTATGTACGGCGCGGAAACGTGGTCGCTGAAGCAGGAGGATAGACGTAGATTGGAGGCTTTTGAAATGTGGGTGTGGAGAAGAATGGAAAAGGTGAAATGGACCGAAAGGAAAACAAATGAGGAAGTACTAGAAATGGTGGGGGAGGAGAGGGGTTTGTTGAGAGAAATCCTATGGAGGCAGGAAAAATGGATGAAGGGCGTATTGAGCGGTAGTGGAATGTTGAAGAGGGTAATAGAGGGAAGAATGTTGGGCAAGCGAGGTAAGGGTAGGAACAGGATAGGGATGTTGGACGAGATGAAGGGAGGAAAGAAGTACACCGAGATGAAGAGGGACCTGATATAGATTAGTTTGCTAGGTGGGGAGTCACAAAATGTTTATTTGATAGTTGGGTCCATCCAAAAACCTACCTTAACCGGTAGATTACCCAAAAAAAATATATATAAACACACATACATTTTATTTTCAAAAACCAACCTAAACTGGTAGATTACCTAATAAATTTAAAAAATAATGTCTATAATATATATATATATATATACACATACATATAATATATATATATATACACATACATATAATATATATATATATATATATATACATACATATAATATATATATATATATATATATATATATATATATATATATATATATATATATATATATATATATATATATATATATATATATATATATATATATATATATGAATATATTTTATATAAAATATTTGGAAGGCAAAATAGAACATAAAATATAGATAACACGTAAAAGGCCGAAAGCTTAAACATTCAGAAATGTGTCCTTTTAAGTGATATTTATTTTATTTCTGTGTTCTATTGTGCCGTCCAAATATTATATTGTTCTTATGAGTGCTTCTACAACATTATTTATTTTTAAGTGGGTCGCGGTAGTCCTAGGATAGAGAGCTGGACTACTGACCGGAGGGTCCCGGGTTCGATTCCCGGGCGAGGCACTCTGGGCAACTGGAGCTCCGCCCAAGCTATGTGAATTAATTTTCGGGTACCAGATCTTCCTGGGGAGCCATAACCGGAACAGGGAAAGGAACTGTCCCCCCCCCCTACCCTGATGTGTGAATTTCACACACCGTCGTGCTTAGTACTGGGTGAGCTCTACCATCACCTACCAAACCGATGAAAGGGTTCATTACTTTACGGTTTATATTTTCTATGTATGCATGTATGTGTGTGTATATACTCGTATATAATCACACGTACTTATTTCCGAGTAGATATAAACCCACGTTCTCGTAATGGAAAATGTAAAATTGGCCTATGATGGTAACAATGATTTCCACATAAACTCACCGACAAGAACGACTCCATTACGTGTTTTGTTTTATTTTCACTGTGATCTACGCATTGTACAGGCAACGATCTCGATATTCACGGCGCCATAAACAGATGAGGTCAAACTGCGTTCTCCTTTTTTTTCCGCCGCGGCACGTACACGCATTTACTTTCTCGCGACGGCGGAAATTGTGAGACCCGCCCCTTTTACGTCACAGGAGAGAGGAATGCAAAAGAGGGAATTGGGGAGGAGGAGGAGAGAGGAGTGTTGGGCACGTCAACGAAGAGGATGAGGAAGGGGAGGGACGCGATGAGCCATGAAAGGAGAACGGGCGCGAGAGACGTAAAAACTCGGCAGCAGCGGCGTACAAACACCGGGAATTCGATATCTCGAGGGCAAACAATGGGTTCCGGGTGGATACAGTGCGCCTGGCCAAAAAAAAAGAACGATGTCGTGCATAAAAATAACTCGAGTACGAGCGTATTAATTCAAATGGTTCGGAATAAGTAAATTAACTCAGAAAAACAATCCGCGAGACGAAAGACCATTCATCCTTCAAAGCATACATAAAAAAAAGAACGGCGAATACGAAGGTAATAAAGGGAGTTTTGTCAGGGTAGGTCAATCTTGATTTCTGTAGTCATTAGAAATTTGTATTAAATTAAATGCTTCCATGGATCCTAACCATGAGAACCCGCTCTAATTGGTCACGAAAGTCATTTCGAAAGACAAAATGCATAATTGGAAACGTTTTACCCATAGTCCCTCGTGTTTTACCCATCATGTTAAGAGGGTACCAAATAATTAACAATGCGAAACAATTCATAGCCGGTCAAAATATTCACTATCAGCATATCGGAAAAGAAATACTTAGTTATTCCACATATATTTTATTAAACACGACCACGGTTTCGACTTAAAAAGTCATCATCATCAATCAGGGGGTGACTTTCAATGATATGATTTCGCATTACTCTTACTACTCCCTTCCAAGGCTTGAGTACAATTACAGACGTCAGCAAGACTTCCAGGCAATCCATTAGGCATGAGAAGCGAAGAATTTAATGGCGTATTAAGCATAAAAAAATATTATTACTTATGGTCCATCGGTGAAAGATGGATTTGAATAGAGTTTGAAAACAATGGCATAGATATCCCGTGGTCTCCTAGGAAGTATAGCACTTCTGTCAACATAAAAAAACAATTGCACCGTACTAAAACATTCTTCAGTTTCACATATTTTTCCACCAGCTTCATACAGTCCCAAATGTCTACCATTTTCCTCTCCCTCATCCTTGCTTGCTCAAAATTCTCCAAAAAAAACAAATACGCGAGCACTTCAGGTTCATTTTATTTGGAAAGTCTACAGACTGGCAATTTTACACGAGCCTCTTTCGGATTTAATGAAAATAGCGACGGATGTGCGGCAGAAAATTGGTATAAAATGAGAAATTTAATTACGCACGAATAAGGAAAAAAAAGCATTAATTCTAGGCACATGCTGAAATTTTAACTCTCGTTGGAAAGGCTCAACCGTTAATGAAATATATTTGAGGGAGCGACGTTAGCGAATAAAAATGCACGTGAACATTATCCATAAAAACTGAACCAAAGGAAAGAAATACTGGGCAGATGAATTACTTAAGCGATGTAATTTGTTGCTTCGTCCGGTGAACAAGTTATGGCCGCATCCATTACCGATAAAAAAAAGCCTGACAAACAAATCGTGTATTCCTGACAATATACACGTATATACACAAGTCACAAGATTAAAAAAATACGAAAAAGCAATCCTAATTCTAAACTGGATTATAGAAGCGACGGCAGATTGTTGCGTTCAAGTCGGAACAGAAATAGGCTTGACATTACAGAGATCTACACCTGCAACTTTTTTAATTCACTGACAATCCTAAAAATTGATACCCCCCAAATTATTATCAGGTAATCTACCGGTTAAGGTAGGTTTTAGGATTGACACAACTACCAAATAAATATTTTGTGACTCCTAACAAAACACAATCCAGCAACCTAATCTACATCAGGTCCCTCTTCATCTCTGTGTACTAATTTCCTCCCTTCATCCCGTCCAACATCCCAATCCTGTTCCTACCTTTTCCTCGTTTGCTTAACATTCTCCCCTCTATTACTGTCTCCAACATCCCACTGCCGAGAGATACGCCCTTCATCCATTTTTCCTGCTTCCACAGGATTTTTCCCAACGACCTCCTCTCCTCACCCACCATCTCCAGTACTTCCTCATTTGTTTTCCTTTCGGTCCATTTCTCCTTCTCCATTCTTCTCCACACCCACATTTCAAAAGCTTCCAATCTACGTATACCCTCCTGCTTCAGCGACCACGTTTCCGCGCCGTACATAGCTACACTCCATATCAGAGTTTTTACGAGTCATTTATTAACCAGGAAAGGAATTATAGGGCCCATTATAATTTGGTCATTCAATAAAAATGTTTAATTCTTGTTTAGAAAGATTAATTAAATAAAGGAAACGCTTTCAAACGACATACTGCAGCCTTTAACGTTCATTTTGCTATTTTTCTGCCCGTCTGTTTTGTCTGCCAAACAAATATTTAATTCCAGAGTTGCACCGTCTAAAAATAGGTGAGGCGTGACGTGCCTCTTATCCTTGAGAAATACTCGTGATTTAGTTTAGAATCCGAGATCATGTTTAAGATCTTCGCTTCTGCACTGGAGGTGACGCCAACGCAGCAGAAACCGATTCGTACGGTCGGAAGCATAAGGAGCCCGTGATGAATAAGTCAATATGGCCGAGGGGAGAAGTTCGCCAACTTCCAATTGCCAGCCAGAGAGTCGGAGCCAAAGTCGGCTGGCAAATCATTTGTTTTTTCCCCTCTTTCCCCCACCCCACCCGAACCCCACGTCTCTCAAGCAAACAATTGGGGGCCTACGTACGTTTACATTAGTGAAGATTTATTTCCGTTCAAACGCGCTTTGGAAATCCCCCCAGTCTATGATTTCGACCCCCACGTTCCGCCAAAAACGACACCGCCTGCACGCGCTTGTATCCAGCTGACGAAAGGGAAACGTCCAAAGAGGAATCCATAGTCTCCGCCTTTCCCCGTCGATCTCAATCAAAAAACAATAAACGTAAAAACGTACGGCACGTAACGCCGTGTATGGCTTTTGACCCCCGAGTCTTCTAATGGGAGAACTGCTTCGCGACATGATGATACACCGCCGACCCACCGATATTGTCGACCACGAATTTAAGGATAATTTTAAAGAACCTAATCAACGAACCTCGATAATTAACGTCGAAATGAACTAGTGAGTCGATAATGTGATACAAATCAAATACGCTAATACACTTACTAAACGGACGATATGTGATAGAAGCGCAATGTAACATCAACGATAGGAACAATGTGCGCTATGGCTGATATACACATCGATATGTTCATAGATAGAGAGTAGAATGTTGGGCAAGCGAGGAAAGTGCAGGAACAGGATAGGGATGTTGGACGGGATGAAGGGAGGAAAGACGTACACAGAGATGAATAGGGACCTGATGTAGATTAGGTTGCTGGAGTTGTTTGGAGTTACAAAATGTTTATTTGATAGTTGTGTTCAGCCAAAAACCTACCTTAACCGGAAGATTACCTAATAATAATGTTGATAGTTCCCGATAAATCCCCGATAATTATCGCTAATTCGATAGACCGTCAACTCCGCGATATTTTCTTCATATGCACGATCGTTATTGAAAAATAAATGCGAATCGAACAGTCCCAAGCGGTAGAAAGATATAAGTCGGCAAAAATATAAGAGGGAATGATTTTCCAATTGTGATATAGGTATATTTCTACGAATATTTTAAATTTGGATAAATTAAAAGTGAACTCAAACCTGTCTGTTGTGTGTTCCAAAGCCCAAGAAAGCATAAAAGGATTCAGGATCGATAAATAACATCCTCAATACCCTCAGGAAAAGTCATTCTCTCTCAATGATGAAAAAGGCTGAAATTTACTGTGAAGATAAGTGCATTTTAGCTCCAAGTTCCGACCTAGGTTCATTTATCACCCATTTGGGGCTTGTTTGCAAATCAATTAACATGAGTATGGCCAACAGAGGGAAAATCTTTCGTATCGCACATAGCAAGGCGCCCCAAGAATTTGCCTCGTAGATGTCAGGCTGCCCGACGTGCAAAGTGTTTTATAAAGATGTATCTAATAGGGAATAACAGAAAAGAGGAATTCATTCTCTCCAAAATATGACGCCCTACCATCGACGAAAAAATCATTAATTCATTTGCGATACTAACTTGATAAATCCGTAATAAATACATATTAACAGCATTCCAACTAACACTTTACATTGTACCAGTTATATTTCAAAGGGTATATTATCATCGGGAAGAAACTGAATTTCGACCAGATTAACAGCTAAGTGCTCCGCGCAAAAGTTCAATCAATACTTCAGTTTAGCACAATTTCCTAAATAACTAAAATTTCCCAACGATTACTGCATACGACACATTCACCCTTTGGTACCCCAGCACTTCATTGCCTGTAAACAGAAAACCTCAATTTCCACTGGCAGTATGGTAATGGCCTCGGCGATATTCGCGAAGTTCACCGTTCTATAGGAGAAGCAAAACACCGTGCAGACGACATCCTTCTACATGGGTTCAAAGGCCTATAATAGTGTTCCTGCCCGAGAAGTAATCCGTTTATGAATGGCAATGTGACTAACGCCCACGTAATTTGTGGACATGTAAACCAATGCGTGCACGTTAAGCACAAACGACAAATGAGGATTGAGCAGTGAACGGGAAAATTAATGTAGTTTTGTAGCTCTCCTCGAATAAACATTATTAGCGAAAGCGAGAAAGAAAAAAAAAACTGGACCAAAGAAAAGAATTAAAATTAAATAAAAGGGAGGAAATTATTTCAAAAATAAAATAAATATCAATAAATTTTTTTTTTAATTACTCCTATCGTCTCGAGAAGATTTCAAGGAGAGGCAATCAATATGCCAAGGAATTTATATAACATTACTTAACAATTATTCACCATTTCAAAGTTACGACGAGGAAAACAACTGCTGAGCATTTGTTGAATTTAGGTTGACCTATCGCGTAACTCACAACCCAGTGAAAATAAACTCAACGATGGGGTTTATGAGCAATTAACCACAATGAAGTGCCTTCATTCCCACTAACACTAGGCTGAATGCTATCTAAAGCCTTGATCAAGGTATAAATTGAAATATTCTTTGGTGTCGTGAAAAAAAGATCCCATACTTCATTAAAAAAAACTACTACGAACATTCCGTACCTCGATTTAGAGCCCTTCCATTTAATACCAGATAATAATTCACATTTAATGCCACAATGGCTTAAACTCGTACGGGTACAATGCGTTATTACAGGAATTACCCCAGGCATAGGGCCCAGAAGTTCATCATTTCCAATTCATCCATGAATTATGATAAGAGATTATCCAAAACAACCATTTGACCCTATTTCTTAATCCCCCTAAAAGACTATAGACAGTACATGCTACATTGCATTCATTGGTAAAAAACAATTATCAGAACGAGATTTTGTCCCCGTTACTGTTTTGTGATAAAAATGGATGTAAAGTGTAATCAATAACTAGAATCCTTAATGAAGTTTAACATTTTTTTTAAATAATAGGATTACGTAAGGAGTAAGAAAGACATATGCTCATTACTTATATTTGCGTAACATTCACCAATTATTTCGGAAAAAGAATCACACCTGCCTGTATTACAAAAGCGATGAAAGGTTTCTACAAAAACGTGAAAGAGCTACAGACTTGCTTAAGGGCAGTTTTTCTCAAATAGTGTAGATTTAGAGAGTGCTAGTAATCCGATAAATATAGAAATACCTAATGAAGAAACACTAATTATAAGGGCTAAATGTCGAATTACTCTCAAGGAATTGAAGGCAAATTAAGCAGGGATCCACTCACGCGTCTAAGCACAACATCTTGGCGATAACAGGAAGAGAGGTAAGGAAACTGGAATGAGAATCCCACAAATAAAGAACTATTTCAATAAAGGAAGGGATAAACGGTTAGGAATTGCACAGACGAGTGTAAAATGTCAGTGAATCCTTTAATGTGGACCGCAGTATAGTATTATTTTGAAAATTGGCCTTGAAAAATTGAGAAAAGGAGAATGGAAATACATCGACAAGTATTGAACTCACGCTGGAAGTCTCACACAAAAGCGTTACATAACTTGAGGGATGGAATAAATTGCAAAGAAAATAAACACGAATCGGAGGGGATTATTGAAACGTTGAAAGTTGAACCACCAATCAAGGGAGAATTTCGGGTCAATAGGGAGGACAGAATTCTAAAAATGGGTATTTTGGATGACACGAAGGAGGAAGGAAAACACGAGAACCTGAAAGCAATAGTGTATGGTACAGGTTTATAGTACAGTAATGCATAATACAGTACCATTTGTAAGGTTCCTTAGGGTTTTTCAGTGTGTTTTAAAAATCTACTGTAAAATTTAATTAAGTTCCCTCTAAAACTACCTCCACGTGGTAGGGGGTAATTCTAATGGTAATTTCGTTGCTTACAAAACTTGTGAATTGACAAATTTGTGCCAGAATTGCCTGAAAAGTGCAAAAGTTAACATTTTTACGACCTCCAAAAGTTACTAAGCATTATAAGTTCCCACTGTCATACCCCTAAACGAAGCATGTCGTATGAATTTCGAATCAAGACGGAAGAGCCATCAGTTCCATAGATCGTATCAACAATCTTACAAAATGCAAATCATATTTTATACAATATAAAATCCCAACCATCCATTTCATCTTGATTTTTAGGAGCAGTAATATTCATAAAAATCACACACCAGCACATTTATATTTAACAATCATGTGATCAAACATAAGGCGGAAAACATTATAAGTCTTTACGGAAGAAATCAACTTATTGTTCGACATAACCTCATGAATTAATACTTATTCACAATTAATTACCACTCCGTTTAAATCTATTAAAAAATCAGCATATTCAAAGCTATATTCATTAATTGCCTTCAAAAATGTCCATATTATACTATTAATGAAACCTAATTGGCATTACGGTAACCAGGCCCTAACTGACGCCATGGTTTCATGGATCATTCTTAAACGCTCGAGAACGAAATTCTCTTGAGCTCGTGATTTCGCCACCTCTTCATTCAAAATGTCATTCTCTATGCATTCCACTGAAATATGTGAGTGTACTCCTCGTCTCACACGCGTCCCCCATTCCTGACACCAAAACGTCTCTGGAGCGGCAGCTGGGGAAAAGGTACAACTGGAGTGTGCAATTCTTATGCGGCTGGCGAATTTTTTTTTGCACATGATGACTCAAAAGAGCCACTCGGGCGTGCCCTGAAAACCTCATAAAGAAGCATGACTGAAAAATAAATAAATGGCACTCGACAACTGGAATGGAAAATTTCATTATTCAAGCATTCCTCAATGATTTCGCATCTTCAAAAATCCCGTTAAAGTCGTGGACCTTAACGAACAATATACCATTTATTTAATTTAATTAAGCCAAGGAAGAGTAATTATGGCAGTAGGTCAAACGTAGCTTCCTTGCAATATGAACCCAACTTAATGGAATAATAATGAGTTACGCTGGTCAGTTGATGAACGTGGGGGGGGGTGGATGCAGCCGTCTGAAAATTTAAGGGATGTTACCTCTAACAGCCGATGCTTAAGGCAAACTGAAAACTGTACCAATGATATTATCACCTCTCCAGTTTAATTTAAAATTAAAAAATAACAAATTGCGCCTACATATACGTAATTTTTCAGAACATTTCAGAAAAAAATATCTTATATTTGTTAGGTCGGAAACTTTTCAGATCACCCTTGTATTTCGCACAGGAGAATATTCCTTAGTCTTACGTACCGCCACGATCCTTGTGTAAGTTGTTTGCGGTCCAAAAATGTATAATCAAGTGTAATACGGAGGGAGAGAAGTGTTACACGTGGGGTACATAGCAAGGACTCTTAAATTTGTCACAGCTGAGATTGAAAATTCTAATTTAAAAGTAGAATTGTTGGGGGAGGGGGCATTTTTTATGTAGAAATAGAAACTAGAATCTAGAAATAGGTACAATACCTTAGTTGGGCTAAGCTTAAAGGTAGGTTTTGGACGCTCTTTGATGACTATTTATTTCTAAGCAACGAGGGGAAATTCCGATTTTTTACCTTCATTCCAATTTATCTCTTATGCCCACCTTCGCGCTGTCTAATAAGATCCCTCACTCTCCCTCCACCCCTCTTACTCAACTTTCTCCCTTCTATCACGTCCTTCAATATACAGCTACCTTCAAACATTCCCTCAATTGACTTTCTCTGCTTTTTTTCGGATTTCGTAAAGTAGCATCCTCTCTCCGCTAGCGATTTTAAATCTTCCTCATAGGATGATATTAAAAACGTGGTTTTAATGGTTTGTCTTCCACCCTGTCCAACTTCCTCCGTTCTCTACCACATGCAATATCAAAAACCTCCTCTCCACTTGCCTCAAATATCAGGTCTCACGTCCAAAAAGAATCCACGCCTCCAGATTTAAGTTATACGAGCGTATACATACATACTATTCTTTACATCTTTACTTAATTGTACCAATCATTAACGTGCTTGGATAGGACAAGTCAAAAGTGAATTACAGTAATACACCTTTATGGATTCGTTGATGACATGAACAACTGCAATGGTGATGATATCCTATCCTTGAGGGGTTATTTATTACGATGAGAGTAAATCAAAAAGCGACCATTATTGTCACGTTTCTCCCCCAAAGCTTAAACGCTCTTCGAGTCTAATTCCATTGGATGAGAAATTTGACAACGAAGGACGCCATTCGATTCGATTAACAATAGAACGACAAAACTCCGTTATAGACACCCTGGACGCAACCTGTGAGAATTCGTTGAATCTCGAATATTACTCGGTGCGGTGACCTTCGTTCACGCTTAACCTATTTCCTCTCAGCGCCCTGTAGAGGCAGCAGGGGGGGGGGGCACTGAAGAATAAAAAAGAGAAGAATATCGACTCGAGCAAAGAGGCGTGAGGATGAACTTTTTCCTCATCTCGTTTGCTTAGCCTCCTTGTATGACTCCCTGCTAGTAATACACACACCCACGGGGAAATAGAACTGCTAAAACAACCTTTTTTCCTCTCCGGGTGCACGGGAATGAACGAATTTCCCCGATCGTGAGCGACACCCTCTTCCATCCCAGAGGCGATCGCGCGAATTATGAAGAGACTGCCTGAAAGGCACGGCTTCAAACGTAAACATTATCCCGGAGAGGAAAATATCAAAGGGGAGCAGGAAATAAAAAAGAATAGATAATTTATAGAATAAGGATCTGGTGTTTTACTGGCTCCGGTAATGCTTCGAGGGAAGTCTTAGTGGGTCTTCAAGTAGTTTAGCAGACGACTATTCGAATACTGACTCTCCCATACGTATTTTTAACAGCACTAACATTTAAAAAAAATAGAATTTCAAGCACAACGCCCACTCAAAAGACCTAAATCTCTTAAACCGTACCAAGTATGATCTTCTCATGTAATTCTTCCCTTCATTAGTCCCATTAAGTCATAGGTGATACTTCATACCTCAGAACTTTCATCAGTTTTTTCTCCTCTTTGCAAGTACCTTTCATAGACATCTTACTTGGATCTCTCTCATGATAAATTATCATTACACAATCAATTTGTAACGAGGAAGTACTGGAGATGGTGGGTGAGGAGAGGGGTTTGTTGAGAGAAATCCTATGGAGGCAAGAAAAATGGATGAAAGGCGTATTGAGCGGTAGTGGAATGTTGAAGAAGGTAATAGAAGGAAAACGAGGAAAGGGCAGGAACAGGATAGGGACGTTGGACGGGATGAAGGGAGGAAAGAAGTACACAGAGATGAAGAGGGACCTGATGTAGAGTGGGTTGCGGGATTGGGTTTTGTTTGGAGTTACAAAATATTTATTTGATAGTTGTGTCCATCCAAAAACCTACCTTAGCCGGTAGATTACCTAATTAGTTAATTACTCAATTTGTCCACTCAATCTCAAGTTTATCGGCATGACGGGACTCTTAAATTCAATCAACCTTCAAATACACATGACTGCCTAATCTACCAATATTTTTTGTCGTTTTTATGCCCCACCGAAGTTTGAACAGAGAGAAAGTATAATCGAAAGATAATAAAGAATAGGGTCCCGGTAGTCCATGAGGTAGGGCGTTGGACTACTGACCGGAGGGTCCGGGTTCGATTCCCGGATAAGCGACTCTGGGCACCTGCACCTCCACTCAAGCTATGTGATTTTTCGGGTACCAGATCTTCCTCGGAAACCATAACCGGCACAGGGAAAGGAACTGCCCCCCCCTACCCTGATGTGTGAATTTCACACGCCGTCGGGCTTAGTAATGAGTGAACTCAACCATCACCTACCAAACCGACCTTCGAAAGTTGATTACTGTGTTTATGGTTTCTGTGGTTAATAAAGAATAATTGGTTACACGGATAATAGAGGTCGCCATAAATGACGACACCGAAACGGAAAACATGCCAATTCAAACCACAAGCAGCAGGAAAACCTTGAGAGGTGCCCGCAGTGTCCCTTGGCGGAAAAAAATGCTGAAAAATACGAGTAACACGTCGGACAGAATGGACCGAGTGGGGGGTAGGAAAAAAGCATAATGCTGTGAGTCACCGTGTGCGATAATGACGAGGCGTAGTCTCTTGACATTATTTTTCCAAAAAACCTACCGTGCGAGCAATGGACGCCCCAAAAGAGAAATTACCCCCGGGGAGGAGGCATCTTCAATTCCGTCACTTCTTTCACGTGACTGACCGAATGAAGGACGAGGAAAGGGAGGGTGGGGGAAGAGAAAAAAAAAGAAATAATGAATATGATATATCACCCAGGGCGACGAGATGCTACAAGTGGTGGCGGTGACAGTCGGGATCCACGAGTAGGGATGAGAACGAGATGACGGACGTATTGCCGCAGTAGGGGTAATTCTGGTTGGGCAGGGAGGGGTAAGGGGGTGAGTGAAGGACCTTGTGACGGATATTCTAGATATTTCACTTACAGCAACACTCCAGCCTCCCTCCGAACGAGGGAAGGGACATAAATAAAAAAATATATATATATATATATGAACAGAGAAGCGAATCCACCACCTCCGGCGAAGGTCCTCTTAAGCGGCAAAAGCGTGTCGGGATGGTGGGAGGGAAAGGGAATTCGCAAAAGTTTTAAACTTTCGCGACTGAAAACGGGTCATTATTTCAAGGGGAAAAAAACAAACTTGACTCGATCATTCATTAACAGTTGATGATTAAACAGAATTCCCCTCCGCTCTTTGTCATGCGAAGCTACGACAAAAATAATATATCAACTTTTTCCTTCAGGGAAATTTGTATTTCTCGCTAATCATAAACAAAGGACATTTTTTTTATGGTCATCAAAAGGCATAAAATATTTGTAGTTTTCTAAAGAACGGATACGAAGTTAAAAATTTAACGACACGGGTGGGGCCTGAAAAAAAGGCAGAATGCCTGACGTCGTCCACAGCTTTGAAAAAAAACACTGTGTTTTAATATAGCGAATCGGCCTAATTAAGTGAATGCAATTAGCTTATTCATCCCCAGGATAATTTATATTCCTAGTAATGTTCGCAGGTACTTTTTACGCAGGGTGAAATATGGTCTAACTGGAAACGATGTGACACAAAGTATAAACGACAAAAACAGCCCACTTGACCATAAATGTTCAGCCATAAATACTTGCATAACTACTGTGCATGATTGCAACAAACGTATTTTCACGACGGACACACAGGAGTTGTCTTGCCGAATTTTACTGTAAACAATTGGTTTGATAACTAAAACATTTCATGTCTCATGCCCACCATTGTAGATATCAATGAGGGGTGTGAGACATTCAATTAATGAAAATCTATGTGATTAAAAGTTTTAATTTATTTTTATGGACAATTTGGAGGACATATTAAGGATTATTAACCAAGATTTAATAACCTAAGTTTTCAAGGAAATGCCAAAACAACCTTGGGAAATTTCACAGCGAAAATTAACGAGATGAATGACTTATTGGTGACAATGTGAGAACTCAGACAGATTATGAGGAAACAAATTGAGGAAAAACTTATTTGCAGTCATCCTCAAAAGCTTCATAAGCCCTTAATTGCTTGTAATGTTGTTTAGAATAATGCCGAACATGAACTGATTTGAATGAATTAAAAAGCCATACTCCCGTGCGTATTGTTTGAACATTGTGTGTTTGCATATCTAAAAAATATATATTAAAAATATAATTTATTTATAAAAAAAACAGACATCCTAGGCAGGAAAAATGGATGAAAGGAGTATTGAGCGGTAGTGGAATGTTGAAGAAGGTAATAGAGGGGTGAATGTTAGGCAAGCGAGGTAAGGGCAGGAACAGGATAGGGATGTTGGACGGGATGAAGGGAGGAAAGAAGTACACCGAGATGAAGAGGGACCTGATATAGATTAGTTTGATAGGTGGGGAGTCCCAAAATGTTTATTTGATAGTTGTGTCCATCCAAAAACCTACCTTAAACCGTAGATTACCTAATAAAATATATAAATGTTTATCACACATGTTTATCATCCCCTTCTCCATTCTTCTCCACACCCACATTTCAAAGGCCTCCAATCTACATCTATCCTCCTGCTTCAGCGACCACGTTTCCGCGCCGTACATAGCTACTATATCAGAGTTTTTACGAGTCGTTACATATGTATACACACACAAACACTTTTTGCTTCGCTTTTTGTTACCTTTTGTTATTATTTATGAATTATATCAGCCAATGTAATTGGTCCTATTTTTGGAGTAAAAAAATAAATATGCATTAATGACTAAATCGTGAATTTTAATGGTTATAACGCAATTCGAAAATTCTGGTTTTATTTTCAATTTCACAGAATATTTTCCTATGGCTGAACCTCAAATGTACCAAAACGAAGTAACCTGCTTGGGGATGGGGTGCTCGGCTACTCGTTAAGTAACGGAGGGTATGTAACAAATTACCAGCATTATCCTCATTGGATTTGTGGCTGAAGATTTGAGTTCGCAAAAGACTTCATAAACCTATCGGTACCGCCGCAAGGGGGCACATAGTTTCGTCCTCCATCTTGTTCCGCAGATTCCATTCTTCGAGAATTTTCAGAGGTCGTACGCTTACTCTTGTCTCATCAGTGAACTTGCATGTGTATGTCACGCCATGTCGACCATGGCTGGAAAATTTGAGCCATCACGCACAGGCAAATGTTTTCCTACGGAATGACTTTGGAGGATCCGGTGAAATGATGATGTTGTTTTAGGGGTAGTCGGCTCGGCAAAGGAGGATTAAAATGGCGAAAATTAGAGCGACGTCCTGAATAACACCAATGACACCTTAAAATAAGCATCACATATACACGCTTTTTTAAAAAAAATTGCTTTCAAGAAAAGGGCGATATACATGTTTAAACGTTACTATCCGTGATCTTGTAAAATTTTCCGTGTTTGAACCGATGCATTTTACGAGATGTCGTATTATTAATTGATTTCTTAATGAGAGAAATACCACACAATAAACATCATTCCATCCATGGTTTGAGACGTTCGTTTTCTATGAAGTAGGGAAACAAGAAGTATTTCCAAAGCATTCAATTAGGGAAGCAAAATTAACTGTAGATTTTACTACTCTCACCACTCTGACAAACTAACTACCATCATTGACTGCAGAGAACATCGCGGAGTAGGAATTAGGCCCGAAGTTAATTAAAATTTCTCCAAGATTAATAGAAATGTCATACGTTTAGGATATTACGTCAGCTCGGAAGTTATATAGACGAACATAGCTCCGCGATTAAGTTTAAATCAAATAGTAACTTCAAACAAAATACCTCAAATCCAACGCTTAGCGTTTGTATTTCCGCAGAAAGTTTATATTGCTTTTTGAGGATGAATTTCCCAATACAACCCCGAGCGTGGAAGCATTCATGGGGCCACATGACCAATTCCCTCGTCACCAAACATTCGTCGAATTCACTCTTGAGGTGTTGCTATAAATCAACGGCGCGCAAAAAAAACAGCAGATTCAAAAAGAAGCGAGAAGAAATGATGCGCGGTGGAAATGATTTATCCGCGCCACAAGGAAGATGAATAACGCCGATAAGAATGCGAAGCACGCCAACCAAGGGCCGCCGTAAGGCTGAAGGCTTCCGCAACCATCCCGTTCACGAAATAAGAAGTCGGAAAACAAGTTTAAATTAACCGATGGAAGCCTTAACATGAGACTAAATCATTTATGACAGACGACGTTCTTCGAAGAAAACGCACGAAAGTTGAATGGGCGGAAACTCAATCGCGTTGATTTTATTATTTTTTTAAACTAATTACTTCCTTGCGTTATCAAATGGTTTTCCAACACAAAAAGGAAGCACAGTGGGAAAGGTATTACCCAAAATTTCACACTATTTACGTCTACGATATGATGATTTTAATTAGTACGGTATATTATGAAGACGACATGAATAATTTTTAACGTAGTCTCTATTTTCCTTCCGTTTTTCATTTGCGTGGCTTTTACATGAATGTTGTAGATCATTCTTATCGTTGTAATTTATCCTAAGTTCATCCTTCTTCAAGTTCACAAATACCATAATTAATGATTTGTATACATATGTCATTTTTTCGATCACGTCTAAATCCAAGTATTAACTCTCTTATTCCTCGGTTTTTCCTGAATCCGAAATGGTTTTCCGAAATTATTTTATTCTTATCTTTCATTCTCTTCTTCGACTAATTATCCGATTCTTATTTTCGATACGTGAGACATTAAGCTCAATGTTCTGTGTTCGTAGCAATGCTCTTAGTTTTTTCGGCATTGTAATCATCGCAATCATCTAATAGCCCTCCGGTATGGTTTTTCACTGGCGTAGCTATCTTTCATTATGCCTAAGAGGGTGTCCTTCGCTTTGACTCCGAGTGCCTTTATTATTTCCCAGTTTATTTTTTCAACTCCTAGAGCCTCGTTGTTCTTCAGATCTTTCTCTGTTCTGTCGAATTCGCTTCTCAATATATCCGGGCCCCGTTCGTCTTCTTCTATGAAGACGTATTCTTTAATTTAGTCACCTTCAAATGTTTTGGGTCAGATGTAGAGGATTTCAATGTATTCCTTATTATCTTATCCCAATTTCTTCCTCTTCTATTTTCATCTTTCCAATAACATATAGGACGTAATGGCCTTTTTATTTTTTTTCGACTGACCCTAATCGGCCAATATTATGTCCATTCGCGGTGTGGATTCACTTATTTAATTTTTCAGATACTTCTATGTGGAATTATTACTATGGGATTATGCATTAGGAAAATTACTTGCTTTCTAGGATTAAAATAACATATTCAGGAGGGTGAAGGCAAAAAAGAATTGGAGTGTAAAAGGGATAGAAATGAAGATAAGAATGGATACTGTACGGGATTTGCAGGAAATATTTTTTCAATAGCACACACGCGTGACACTTAATAAATTATCGATTCGTATTTTGTATCAGAAAAATATGAAAAATCAAAATGACTTATGGATCGAAGATTTGCGGCAATAAGGTGTCTAAAAGAAAATATGAGGGTGGATGATTTCCCCACTGAAGCGAAACCAACTAGCTCCTTCAATACAGAAAGCTATATCGTTTTGCCGACAGAAAAATTCACGTTGTACCACCAAGAGCTTCATTAAAATGAAACCAATTGGTTTATCCTGCCCACATAAAGCAACATGTCTAACAATTCAAGGTGATCTACCTATTAAATAGTTATTTTGGGCACTGTCTCACGACTATTCCACACACCGTGTGCAGTTGCGCTGGTTACAGAACATTACCCCCTAAATTATTTTTTCCAATGCAAGTGAATATGAACGGCAACGAAATCGTCGTCATTATTAATTTAATAAATCCATATGCACCAATTACATTCTCATATAAAAACACAATATGGTTTACTCTGCATTTTTATGTTGTTTTCTGGATATTCCCAACAAAATTTGTTTTTAAAAATCTCCATACGTTTTAAGTAGTCATCAGTAGAACAGTGGGTAGAGTACTCAGCTACTGACTGGATTTGTCTCCCGGGGCCTTCGGTTTGGAAACTACGGTTAGCTATTTTGTTTAAAAAAAAAGGAATGGCAAAAATCTCATCGTCTCCGAAATATAAGATTTTAAATGCACCATTATCTTCCAACGAACTGCATTTCATTTTTGATGAGGACACCATCACAGAGAGGGTTAACAACCCTCTGTTGAGCGTCTCGACCGGGCTTAAAAGGCGGTGGTCTCTCGCGGAATACATCCGCAACAAAAGGCACTGCAAAAAAAAGAGAGACGCATCGCTCCCCGCGCGTGGCGCCAGGAGAGAAGTCAGTTCCCTCCCGCCGCCGTCCCATCCTCCCTCCTCCGGAGCCCTCCGACTAATCGGCCGGAAAATTTATTCCCGTTCATGCGAGAGAGCATCGCAATATCATTGGAGGCTGCTGCAGCGGCAGCTCCGACGGGAAGTGACGCTCCAAGCGGTTCGCGCCTCCTCCACCTCCCACCGTAGCATCACGGGTCACTTCTTCGGTCATTTCTGCCATTTACGCCGTAGCTCGACATGAAGAAACCGTGAGATGCCAACGCATGCATCACTAGAAAATCAACTGTCACGAAATACGCGGATGGACACTTAATTATTTGCAATAACGAAATTATTACTGGCGGTGATATGCCGGCAAAGCGTTTGACGATTGACTGGGATGGCAAAACCCGTGCTTGAAAGGGAGAATGTTACATAAGTGGGGTACAGAAAGAAACATAAACATGTTCTTATTCGGCACGAAGGCAGGTACAAGAAATGCCTGCTTTCATGCTATCTAAAAATCCTATTCTTTTCCTTTCTTTGCTTTCTCTCCTTCTATCTCAAACTTCAACACACCACTTTTATCGAGGTTTTATAGGTACAGGTATTCTACCTACCTCTATCCATGTTTGGTTTAAATTAAGCGCGAAAATTAACTTTCTTGTGTTATTTCATTATAATAGAGGGTTTTGAAATAGTTATGGTTTCAGGAAAACCGAATAGCTTTGAGGACTTATCGGAAGACATAAACCGAGAGGAAAACCCGGTACACGAAAGTTCCTGCATGCTCTATATATCTATAATATAAGCCTGCACCGCCTTCATGATTGCATAGTCATTTTTAATAATTCGCAACACAATTCTCCACATTTGGGGTTTATTGGGCTGGCAGATGGCCACAGACATGACGATCTGATCAAGTTTTATTCCTTTGTGGATGAAACGCGAACAAATTTTAAAGTAGACTTAGAAAGGAGACAATGAATATATTTCCGTCGGTAAATTCGGGTCTTACTTGATAGTCCTTGTCCATCGTTGCCTGTTTTGTTCACCGTGGACCTATGTCTGTTTCGGCTTAACCCACTCGCCATGTTAAGATGCTAATGTATGCCTTGTCGAGGCAGCTTATACTTCCTACACCACCCAAGACGGACCTTGCACTCTGTCCGAGGCCCACTCTCCACAATCAAGAACCGACAAACTAATTAGAGTCACGCATGCATTACACGAACTCCGTGAACTGTGCCGAAGAAGAAATTCTAAGATGCCAATATAAAAAGTTACGAAAAACATGCTCGAATGAAACTGTATCGGATGTACTTTAACAATATAAACGTCAGTTGATCCGCAAACCTAAACATTTATTCACCGGCACAAAAGATAAAAAGGTTTAAAAGGAAAAATTGGTTAGAGAGGGAAAAACTGGGAGGTTCTTTCTCAAACTCTTTCAAGGGCTCCGTAAGATCAAAGCCGAAGGCCAACCTTTCTCTCACGCAAAATGACGTTATGGGCGGATAATTCATTCCTATATTTCGTTATGGGCGGATAATTCATTCCTATATTTCTCGTTAAGTTTTTATCATTTTCTTTTTCTAATGCTTCAAAAGGGAATGCATACTTTTTAAGCAGATGACGACATTAAACAGTAACGACGGAAGCGCCTATTAGCTGCGTGGGAAACGAATTTATTGACGAAAGGGAGGGATTGACCCTTTTCAAAAAGCTATGAGTGACTTTCGGAGCTGATCCGATATTCACTGATTTAACGCCTAAAATTCTTTTTCGCCATACAAATAAGGCTTGATCAAACTCATCACTGTGATCAATGAATTTTAACCCTTAGCGTAATTAGCATAAAGATGAAATCACGAATCTTCCAAATAGAATTTTCTACGAGGAGCATTTTTGGCTTCCGTCGGATATTACGATTCGTTAGCGACCCACTCGTAGTAGCGAATTGGGATATAATTATTTGAGAAAATCCAATAGCGTGATAAGATACTAATTGATTCTCAACTTAAAAATGACAATCTACAATGCGAAGTGCCTACACGGGCGTGGGAATGAATGTAGCGGCTATTTTCTGGATAAATGAGAAAGAGTGAAAATTCCACCTCCGACGATATTGAGCCAAAAGGAAATTGTAACTTTGAAACCGGACTGAAAATAATTTTCTATATCATAATTCTAAAACAGGGCATTTGAAGAGAACTGCTGTTAATTGTTATTTGTATAGATGTTACCAAAACAATACTAACCTTTACCGCCATACAACCTAACCGTAAAAATGAATACTAGAAATAGCATATTATTATATCGTCATCTGGCAATGGAGGCCATTTGAAACGATGGACACGCTCTGTACGCTTATGTAAACTGGTAATGTGTGTAAATCGGCGCTGTTAGTAATGGGACAGCTATTATTTTAATACAACTGAGATTTTGTGCAACTTTGTATAATTGAGCGTGTGCAAAAAAAATACTGATGCAGCCAGAAACACCTATTCGCGAAGCAAATCAATAACCATATCTTTATGTCTTTGCAAATGACCATCAACAGAAAGAGTATCTGGAAAATGATCATGTCATCCATAAAGGGAATGGGGATTTATTTCCACAAAGGGCAAAATATTTTGCTCGTGACCCAAATATTCATGAAATCAAATGATGCCGCAGGAAAATATTCATTCTATCAGTAACCACAGCTGTTTATCGATAGTTATTTCTTTTATTTAGTGAAATCAAACTATTTCGTCAATGGTGAAATCTTAATTAAATACCAGTTTCACTGCTGTCACTCAGGTTGAAAAAATACGTCTCAATCCAAGCGAAATTATACCTAAAATAACAGCTTGAAGTAATGAACAAGAATTCGGAAACATTTTTGGATCGAAAATAAAATTATTCAAAATTTGAAAATTGAAAAAAATAAGAAAGTGGAAACATGACCTAGTTCCTCCTGATTCACAGATAAAAAAGAATTTCCCGAGCATGTCTCCTAATAAATACAGACCTGAATAACCAATGCTTTCGGAATGAACATGATATTTACGTCGATTTACCGCAGGAAACGTAAAATAAATATCTCAATGTCTTTCCTTCAACAACACGCAAGTTTGAAAATTGTGTTTTTAATTGTCCAAGGAGCTAAGAAGGCAAAACGAACAGCATCACATATCCAAAGGAATTTGTAAAGAGAATCCCGATATGCCACTCCGAGGTGAATACATTGGTTACGAAAAAAGATTGAGACTTTTTAATAAAAAGTTTATTCAATTGATTTCAGACTTTTCGCATTGAGAATTCCGATTGGAATACGAAAAGTCGAACGATGCATTGTAAATATTGCAATGAAAGATATAAATTCCCATTATGCGGAAATGCATTCATCAATCAATTCCTTCAGATGTTCACATCGAATGCGAAAACCTAATTGGCTAACTGCACAATGAAATAACACTTGTTTTAAAACCTAACACCTCTTTCAAATGGAGAGAAATTCTTCACTATGTGAGGAAAATTTTCCGAACTCACTGAAATTCCTCATCCTTAGGTTGCCAAACCTAATCTCTTAATCTTGCTTCCGTAATAATCATTGCCACACAGTGGTCACTCGACGAATACTTATATTTATAGTTGATCCATTGTGTGGATAAACGTCTTTTACTTCTTTTGCCTAAAAATTAAATTAAGCATCAATTAAAGCTGGCAATTTTCCACAAAATAATTTTTTTCTATTAATACGACCGGTTTAAATGTAACTACATCATCTTCTGGTGGTCATCATCATCTTCTTCACCAGAAAATGATGTATTTACATCGAAACCGGTCGTATTAATGAACAAAAATTATTTTGTGGAAAATTGCCAATTTTAATCGATCATGATATTCCACCATATCACGCCCGAAACGTCCCTTTTTAATCAATTAAAGCATCATTTTGTCAATTATTCAAGATCCAGTATTACTTTAGTTGTTTACGTCCATCTTAAAGCATTTATGATCTAGCAAACTGAGAGTCCTGCTGGCTGCAAATGGCAAATATACAATTAACAAAGAACTTCCATGGACCCGAAACAAATTACGAAATTTCCAAAACTTATCCTTTCACTCCTATCTACTCTCGTATTGGCATGAATAAAAAACATGCAAAATATTTATCTTATCATCACAAATATAATATCATTTTTTGTTTTTTTTGCGGATAAAAGTACACTTGTTTTTTTAAATTTGTGAAACTATTTGCTAAAAATTCCATAAAAATGAATTTCCAACAGTGAGTCATGCTATGAAGGTAAATTCTATCGGATTAGTATTAGGAGCACACTATATCCGGTACGTCTTCTCGCCTGTATTATTATTTTTAATTCCCTTCCTATGAACTGCTCTATTACCCGCGGTCATTACGAATGTATCGATAGAGATACTAAAGACAGTAATGTAAGCTAAAAGTTGATCAAATGAAACTTAGAGACTTGGTTCTATTCCGCACCAATACGTAATGTACAGAAAATTGTCCTCGGCGGTTTCAACACCAACGCGTCAGTATCGATACACCGATATTGCACATACACGTAGTATGTGCTCTTACATATTTTTCACAAAAAAAATTAATTAAAATGTTATTTTGTGGAAATTGCCAATTTTAATTATTCATGATATTCCACCATATCACGCCTGAAACTTCTCTTTTTATGTGCTCTTACATAGTCTAGGAGTGACAAGAGAAAGTAGACGATGGTAGTATGAATACAAGTCACTCATAGACTACATAAAAGCACTGTGTATGCTATATATGTATGTGTGTGACATGTGATATCGAATGCATCAATAATTACGCGCTGTCCAGCCACGGTCGACGGTGTTCAATAAATTTAAGTACATTGAACTTATGCTTTCTACTGTTATAGGCTAAACTAGTCGTTGATACTAGTTGAACGATAATAAAGAACAGTGGATGTACACACTGTGTTTTAATTAAATAAACAATATTGAACTTAGCCTGTTAATTTAATTTAATATGATCAACTTCCCCATTGTTAAGCCTAAAGACCAAAAAATGCTTAAAAGTTGACATTTTATATATGTAAAGTAGCAGGGGGCATAGTAGGCTTAGTGGGTAGGGCATCCAGTATTTTTACCAGAAGACCCGAGTTCGATTTAATAAGACAGGACACCCTTAGCTTTACTCAAGCTGTTTGGTCCTTCCGGATACCAAGGATTTTCCTGGGAAACCACAGGCGACACGGGGGAAGGAACTGTCTGCCCTTCTACCCTGATGGGTGAATGTTACGCGCTCTATCGGGATTAGTGGGAGGTGATCTCAATAAGCTTCCGTCTATCAAACCAAACTTCGTGTTGATTGCTGTGGTGGGCAGCATTTAATATGATGTCTGTTCTCGTCCGAATGGAATAAGAATGCTAAATAAAGAGAACACGCCGTGAAAATACAACGATCGATGCCAATTTGCACTTCCGGTTCGTCGCCTCGGGCCATCCATCAGAGAGTGGTGATTTGGAAGCAAGATATATGAGCGGATATGGGGATTCGATAAAAAAATCCCAAACCTCGCAATTGTGTTATTAAAAGGGTTTTTTTTTAATTCTTCAAGATCCAGAATTATTCCAACCTTCATGAGAATTCCTGGATAAAAAAAAAGGAAATCCTTACCCTATTGATACCCCGAGGCTGACTCGAAGGACACGACATTGGGCGACATTTTGTCCAGTCCTAAGAACATTCTAGACTTGTCAAAAATCGTAATAACGTTGAACGGATCCAGTGAGAGTTACTTTCTCTCTGTATATTTTGAAATAAATTCAAACCAACACGGAAATAGCTACTGTAGAACATGCTTACTTTCTTTTTGTTATTGAGATTTTATTTTTACCGAATTTCACTAAAATATAGGAATATAATCATTTTTAAATGACTAACCATTTACTTCAAGTAAATAACACTGCCCAAGCATATGTTTGAAAATTTTAAGGAATATACATTTCCAGTTTACTCAATAAACGTATGCCGCTACTGAATTACGAGGTGTGTTCAAAACATAAGGAGAATTTTTTTAATTTCGCGGGCTTGGAGAGTCCGATTGTCAAACTTTTTTTATTATGTTGGTATACATGTCCCTGAAGTATGATGAAACTTTCAGCTGTTTGTCTGTGACAGCCACTAAGGTTAGACGTGTTTTATGAGCTCGACGACTTTCGTTCGTTAAAAGAAATGGATCAAAGAATTTGTATCAAATTTTGCGTCAAAAATGGAATTAAGTGTAACAAAGTGTGTGAAATGTTAACAAAGGCCTATGGTGAGTCTGCTATGAGTAAATCAAGAGTTTACGAATGGTATAAGCGTTTCCAAGAAGGCCGTGAAGACCTTGAAGATGACGAACGCCCTGGACGCCCCAGCACATCAACAATCGATAAAAACATGGAAAAAGTGAAAGAAATGGTTATGAATGATCGCCGAATCACAATTAGAGAGGTCACTGATGTGAATGTCGCTGTATGTGAAAAGTTGGTTTGGTGGCGCAGATATTCTTTTTACGAAAGCCTATTAGTCCTGCCGCTATTAAAGAAAACATGAATTAATACCACGAAATTGGGTTTATTACGCTTATCCGAATGCAGTAGGACTGAAATGCTAATAGGAACTTAATTACGTACACATTTAGGCTATTTAATTTTTAGTTTTAAAACCGCCGGTTTCCCACTCATTCTCCGCAAATGAGAGAGCTGGATACATACGATAACGCCGGATGTTCCAGCCTTACGGAATTCAATGGAAAACTTGCCACAATCAGGAAATTTATCTCATAAGCATAAGATACGTGTTCGGTCGGCAAGCTTCGCCACACTAAAGCGGACGTCGAAAACAACGCTCGAAAGCAAGAACCCTACTGTCAATTCGTAACTACCGAAAAAGGGCAGCATTACGGGAATATTTATTGTACTGTTAACCTAAATTGTTGCCTTCTACATGAACCGGTTATTGATTTCTAAAAGTTCAACGAAAGATAACCGTCAAACACACTACAATTACATATTTTTTTATTAGGTAATCTACCAGTTAAGGTAGGTTTTTCGATGGACACAACTATCAAATAAATATTTTGTAACTCCAAACGAAACCAAGCCAGCAACCTACTCTACATCAGGTCCCTCTTCATCTCTGTGTACTTCTTTCCTCCCCTCATCCCGTCCAACATCCCTATCATGTTCCTGCCCTTTCCTCGTTTGCCCTGCCCCTCTATTACCTTCTTCAACATTCCACTACCGCTCAATACGCCTTTCATCCATCTTTCCTGCCTCCATAGGATTTCTCTCAACAAACCTCCCTCCTTACCCACCATCTCCAGTACTTCCTCATTTGGTTTCCTTTCGGTCCATTTCACCTTCTCCATTCTTCTCCACACTCACATTTCAAAAGCCTCCAATCTACGTCTATCCTCCTGTTTCAGTGATCGCGTCTCCGCACCGTACATAGCTACGCTCCATATCAGAGTTTTTACGAGTATTGTCTTAACATTCAAGAACAGATAGATTTACGAGCATTACGAGCATGATAACCTGGTAAATCGTAGCTATGTACGGCGCGGAAACGTGGTCACTGAAGCAGGAGGATAGACATAGATTAGAGGCTTTTGAAATGTGGGAAGAATGGAGAAGGTGAAATGGGCCGAAAGGAAAACAAATGAGGAAGTGCTGGAGATGGTGGGTGAGGAGAGGGGTTTGTTGAGAGAAATCCTATGGAGGCAGGAAAAATGGATGATAGGCGTGTTGAGGGGTAGTGGAATGTTGAAGAAGGTAATAGAGGGGAGAATGTTGGGCAAACGAGGAAAGGGCAGGAACAGGATAGGGATGTTGGATGGGATGAAGGGTGGAAAGAAGTACAGAGAGATGAAGGGGGACCTGATGTAGATTAGGTTGCTGGATTGGGTTTTGTTTGGAGTTGCAAATTGTTTGTTTGATATTTGTGTCCATCCAAAAACCTTACTTAACCGGTAGATTACCTAATAATAATACTGGTAAATATGCAGAATTGAAGCGGGGATCATATTAGTGTCGGATATCAGGTTGTGTTTTGATAGGTGAGTCTAGTAAACCATCATTGCACATTTTATAGAACGTGTCCATCCAGAATCTACCTTAAACGATAGAATACCAATAACAGTGATTCTGGCAATAAGTCAAAGGGAACAATAATGCTGAAAGCAACTTTTCACATTAGGGCAGAGGCGGTTGAGGCCGCTGGTGAACCGTTGACAATCCAAATGGTGTGTGGTTTATTCTGGATGATGTTAAATAACCAGTAGCATAACGTATGAGAGGCACCCGTATTTTTTATTTTTCTGGAAATGAGCAAACTGAACAAAGACTTACGTCGACATTGATCACACCAGAGAGAGCCAAAGAATTATTTTATCCTTGAAGTCGTTTATTGGATTTCCGCGACAAAAAGTGAGAGGTATACTCTGATGAGTATAGACCTCATAACCACATTACAAATGCAAAAATACCGAGACCACCTAGAAAGAGCGCTCTGACCCAATTTTGACACTAAATCAGAACGGGGGAGCATGACAGCGAACCAAGGGAAATATTAGCATCGCAGAGGATGAAAAGGTCGACAATGAATCTTCATGTTTCTTATGGTATCCCAAATATATCCCCCGACAGCTACTACATGAAAAATAACGAGCGGAAGGAAATGGAACGAGAAAATAAAAACAATCAAGTAACGCACCGCGAGCGGTGAGTGCGCACGGCCCCTCCCTTCGATCGCTTAACGACTCATGGGCGGTTCCCCAGAATCCTGCCGGACGTATTATTATTATTTTTTTCTCCAAAAGAAGGACGATGTGCGCGGCCATCGCGTGATTTACGCGTGGTATTCGATGGGGGAAGCGTCCGCGAACCGACGAAAGTTAAAAAAAAAAGAAGAAACGATTTTCCTTCAAAATTTTAAAACGCCGCGAATTCCATCAACGCCACTCTATGGCTGCTTAAATGACTGGACAAACGGCAGTGCTATGACGGTTCGCTTTGCCGAGCCATAATACTAACGCGGTCGGAACGATAGCCATTAGCGACGAAAATGACACCGGGCTCAGAGAGTACCTACCTACTTTTTTTTAATACCTTTCTCGCGATCTCGCAAATCATTCCATGTCGCGAAATAAACGTTAATGTGCGGCACTCGGGGAGGAAATTGGGAGTAATTAACGACGGCAATTGGACGACGACTTCGGAATTGGATCAGATAAATATTTCGTTCGTCGCTGCGTAATTCACATTCCCCGCGACGCTAGTCGCTTCGTTCATTTTTTGAAGATCGCCATCTTGTTTAATTCCGTTCCTTATCACTGAAAGTTTGAGAACGACAACATGAAATAATGGAATGCGATTACTTTTTAATTTCTTAAATATATTTTTTCACAGTGCCACGAAGCGAAATCTCTAGTGCTAAGCGTTTCAAATCGACTGCGACGGATTGTGCACCGTCACCTCTCGAAGCAAGGCACGGAAAACAAAAAGTAAACAAAACCGTGCACCAACAAAGCACACACGGAGCAGGAAAACGCCCAAGCAACGGGAGAACGCAGCATTAGACAGACCTCGATGTGAACTCCATGGTAACTGTCTACGAGACACCGTGAGATGATAAATGCCGCTCGGCGACATTTACATAATTCCATTGTCAATATGAATGCCATCGACGGGGAGGAATGCATGCGTGGGCACAGGCGCACTATAACGGAGAGGGGGTCAACCACGTGTGAAACACGACGAACGGCTCCTATGAGGTCACCTCTAGGCTAAACCGCGTGACCCATATGTCAAAACCTCACGTTCAATCCGAACGGCATTGGGAGAGAAACGCATCGCAGACGGAGGCGCTAAGGTTTAGGTTAGCGGGCACCTATAGCGGAGGGTACTTAGTGCGAGACCATCTCCCCATTCGCCAGGGTCAGGCATTCTCCCCTGGCTGCAACTGTGGGTCAGACCCCTGCTGCACGCGCCGACGCAATGCATAAATCCTTTAAAGGCGATAGCTTGAATGGAGTAAGTTCTCCGCCCTGGAGAGTAGGTGACAAGGGCCCGAACGTTCGCCGTTCAAAACTGAGTGTTGAATCATATTAACCTTACGTAACCGAAGGGTAACCTGCCCTTCCTCACATTTAACTTTTATTATTTAAACTTCAAGAAACTGAGGGAGAAGCCGCAACAGTACCTTTTAACAAAATCATCCTGCTAACATGCATTCCATTGCAACAATTTCAGAGCGTAAAAATCATTCCGGTCAAGGCGAATGATTTTTACGCTCTGAAATTGTTGCAATTTTAATATTTACATATTTTTAAAAAGCCACCTGTCATTACATCAGAAAAAATCGCTAAAAAATATAAACTAAAAATTCTACATCCTATAAACGAATAAAATACAAACAGCAACGAAAATCAGGCAGAGTTACAAATAATGTGAGGGGTTAATTTGAGAAAAGCTCGAGTGATTTCAGAAACATTAATAATTAAAAAAAACCTGAAAATCACACTCCCAATATTTCAATAAAAATCAGCGTCTCTGGACTTATTAAATACAGACAGAGAACAACTTCCAAACTCTCTCATGATAAATGAGTTCCTCGATTGCATATGATCCTTACGGCAATCTTGGGGTTTAGGAAAACATTCATTACATTTCAATTAAGATAGTGTCAACATCAGGTAGGATTTACCGATTCGAAACTATTTCCTAGTCGTAGATCTTCGTCATTTTTATTGGTTTCGAGAAGAATGTGTAATAATAATAAAGTCCATAAAATTAAAAAACGTCGGAACGAAACCAACTTACAACATTTTAACAGGGGTTTGTACTAGGAGACAATCAACATTTTTATCGAACGATATAAAATTAGACACGAGGCCTACGAGAAAACTGATATCAAAACCTCGGAAAAAGATCCAATACCAGAAAGTCAAGGCATAACTTCACCTTGCGTATCATTATCTCACTCCACGACTAGAGAAAGGAATAGGAACGGGCGAAGTTCATCAAAATATTAGACTCGTAATTATTAGGTAATCTACCGTTTAAGGTAGGTTTTTTGATGGACACAACTATCAAATAAACATTTTGCAACTCCAAACAAAACCCAATTCAGCAACCTGCTCTACATCAGATCCCTCTTCATCTCTGTGTACTTCCTTCCTCCCTTCATCCCGTCCAACATCCCTATCCTGTTCCTGCCCTTACCTCGCTTGCCCAACATTCTCCCCTCTATTACCCTCTTCAACATTCCACTACCGCTCAATACGCCTTTCATCCATTTTTCCTGCCTCCATAGGATTTCTCTCAACAAACCCCTCTCCTCCCATTTCACCTTCTCCATTCTTCTCCACACCCACATTTCAAAAGCATAATGAATTCATATTTGAATCTTATCATCTCATGGCATAACAAATCAGCAAAACTTCTAATCATCGACTTCTTTGGTATTGTATGCAACTTTCGAGCAATAACTTAGACCCTATTTTTTGATAAATTTTCAAACATCATACTAAATATACAAGAATATTAACATTTAAATGTACTTGTACGTCAGATGTTGTCTCATTGCACGAGGCCAAAAATTGTAGCTATGGTCATCCTGTGTCCATCCAAAACTCCCTTAAACGGTAAACTAATAATAACAACACTAAATACAATATAATTATTCGTGGCCTAGATAGTTCAGTGGGTAAAGCGCTGGGTTGGTGACTGGAAGGTTTGGGTTTGATTTCGAGCGACATCTCTCGGCACCTTAAACTTCACCCAAGCTGTGTGAATTTTCGGGTAAAAATTCTACATGGAAAATCGTACGCGGCATCGGCACCCGTACCTTTATATGTGAACTTTACACGCCAATGATATGCTATTGGCACCACCCCTGGCCTGTTAAACCAACCTTCGGGTTGAATACGGTGGCGTCAATGTATCAAACATTCGATCATTTTGATGGGCGATGGAATCTTGGAGACTGTGATTAGAACGGAGGAAGTTATGCAAACGAAGAACGTGCAGATATAGGATGGTCATGTTGGGCAGAATGAGGAGAGGAAGGAAGAATGCAGTATTGAAGGGTTATGGTTCGTTTGGACAAGCATAGAAATAAAACGTTGTTCAGTATGTTTCCGTCCAAAACCTTCTTTAAGCGATGAAATACCAATAATAATTGTATATAATTATATTTACTTTGAGATGAAGAGGGACCTGATATAGATTAGTTTGCTAGGTGGGGAGTCACAAAATGTTTATTTGATAGTTGTGTCCATCCAAAAACCTACCTTAACCGGTAGATTACCTAATAATAATATATTTACTTTATAAGGAATGCGGCCGCAATTTACGCTACGAAACTGTGAATGAAGGCATGCGGATAAGATATAAATAGTTCCTTTCACTATGGAAAAGTGAAAAGTACAGAAAACAATATTATTATTATGAAATATTAATTTCAATCGTAGACTGGCTTCAGCGATGACATACCCTCCGTCGTTGAGATGCCGACAGCGCCACGACTCCCTCCCGTTTAGGAGGTCTCAATGCTTTGGCACCCTATATTTAACGACCTTGTAACAGCCAGAAAAAATTATTTCTATTAATTATTTTCAGCGTAATTCAATGTCGCAATAAAAAACAGGCCGATCTGAGCCGAGAGGAAAGAGGGCCCATTGTGTTGGACGAAAGAACCGGGGTAAATTTCCTGCGGAGCGCCGATGGAAGGCAGACCATTACTTACTACTTTCGAAACTTGGCATCCCGAGCGAGTGACCTTCGTGTCCCCGCCGGTGTGGGACGCGCGCCCCGCCGATTGAGAAACGGAGATGGACTGCACCAGTCGTGCAGGCTGACGTGCTGCGACGTGCTGAGGCATGAGGCACGCTCGGCTGCTTTTTTGATGGCGCCCCTGGAAACAGCCCCGGTCGGAGTCGCTTCCCCGACCCGACCACACCCTGCTCGCCTCACTCGACGATGGAATCGGGGTGCCGTGCGACGCGGACCGAATGTCGATACGACGGAAACGACAGCGTCGATGCAACGGAAATGTCTACGTGTAACCAGTCGAGGGTTGCATTGCGACCTTTGGAGCGTTTTGTATAATGCTTACTACAGCCACTGAAATCAAGATGCTTAACATTGGATTCCCACTTGGTGCTTAGGCCAATTCTCAGGTGAACTTGGATGATGAAAACCGACTTTTAAGCAGGCGTAATGGCTTTTGTTTCTTACGAGTATTATCGCCGATGACGGAAAAATAACATTGATTAGGGCGCAACAATCTTAGTTATATTTGTGTGTATAAATATATATATATATATATATATAGAAATATTTATTATATATATATATATATATATATATATATATATATATATATGTGTGTGTGTGTGTGTGTGTGTATATATATTTATATTTATACACACACACACACGAGGCGTATTTATAAAGTAAGGGCCGTTTGCTTATATTTAAATATTGGCGCTTCAGAACAGTTTTACTCCTGCAGCGCAATCTACTGATTCATTGAGAAGCTAAAGCAGCATTTGTTCTGTTTCAGAAGTCGTTAGCTTGTCCGTGCATGCAAACAACAATGTCCGCGACAATCGTTGATCCCGCCAGCTGTGAAGTGCGTTCTGTCATACGATTCTTGTATGCAAAAGGATTGTCGGCTGCTAAAATCATCGGGAGTTATGCCTAGTTTTTGGACCTACAGTTATGAGTGCAGGAAAGGTTAGACAATGGGAGGACAATTGGATGGGATTTAAAAAATGGACGATCAAATGTCCATGACAAAGAGCGAAATGGCAGATGAAATGCCCTGACCGATGAAATTGTTTCGCAAGTGGTAAAAAAAAAACTGCGATTTGATCGTTGACTGACGAATAATGGCCTGGCTGAACAATTTCCTCAACTCGGACGCACTACTGTCTACAATATTGTCACGGAAAACCTCGGATACCACAAATAGTGTGCAAGGTGGGTACCGAAAATGCTCACCGACCACCACAAAGAGCAAAGAATGTCCAGTGGACGAGAGTTTTTGGGCCGTTACCAACAAGATGGAGGTGATGAGACCTTGCACCTAGCGACTACTTCCTCTTCTTTCACTTGAAACAGTGGTTCGGTGAAAAACGTTTCGAATTCGAAGAGGAACTCAAGAATGGCGTTGTCGATTGGTTCAACCCTCAGGCGGCGAGCTTCAATGAAGAGGGGTTAAAGAAGCTGGCGTAGCGGTACGAAAAATGCTTAGAAATGAACAGCGATTATGTAGATAAGTGAAGTAGGTTTGTAGCTAACTAAAATTGCCAATAAAATGTGTTTCATATGAGTATATTTATTCCTGTGACCAAACGGCCCTTACTTTATGAGCATGCCTCGTATTTGAAGATTCCTACAACGTACCTGCTCATCTTTGATTGGTAATCGGATTAATAAGTCGGACAGAATAATGAGTATCGCACTCATTTTTGTTTCCAGTACTGATTCTCATATTCAAATATGTGTCAAACACTATTCCAACATTTAAATGAAACAATTTAAGGTATACTGCTTGCTGATTTCGAAAACAAGTCCTTTTGCATCGTCCTTTTGCATCCACCCTTGTCTCCTTATGAACAACATCGCGACATTCATGTCAACGATGTACCCGCAGAACACTCGCATCGCCTCCATCTCTATGCCTCACAATTCGAGAGTCGATGTCGGTGGAGCCATACTCGTAGTCGCCCCGCATTTCCCTGGTGGATTGACATCGCAATGCGGTACCTATCTCGTACATCACAATAATTTGCAGCTCGATGCTCGAATCACTGAGGGGAGAGTCGATTTTTTTATGTTTACTTAGTAATGACCCTTTCAGGTCGACTTTTACGATGCCTCGTTACACTGAACGCTAGCTTTGCTACAATAACGGCAATTATGTCCAAACAGACAGTTTAAGTACTCGTAATCTCCAAGATGTAGTTACTACAGCTAGCTTTGTAATGAGAACATGATCGCCATCTGAATTGTTTAATATTTGGGGTGTGGGTAACTCGTCGTTAGGTACTCAATCGCCGACGATTGGGTATTACGAGACATTATACACCCAACTCCACAGCAAGTACAACTAGGCCCTAATCTTGGACACCAAAATAAACAACTCCACGGTAAATAAACATCAACTATTGACCATCAGGAAACACATAAAACTTCAAACTCCTATTGAAAATTTACAACACAGGACAAAAAGCGGAGAGGAAAATGTTTTCCTCGGCTTTCTTTTCGGCTAATCTTTCTCTCTCTTGTTCGAGCGGACGCCTGGATCGTCTATACATTTCCGACCTCCTCTCTCTTCCGCGAGGTGCAAGAGCAGTCACTTGAGACTGACTGGAATAGGCGTCGGTGGCGGGTGGTAGGAAGAGACGACGCCGTGGTTGAACAAATATGGCCGTTAAAAGTACGCCAATGAAAAAAAATGCGGCCTTCTCCGCTCCGTGAATCACGCCGCCTCCTGGACTTCCTGGCGGGCAGGCGTCGCAAAAAAAATAAAAAAAAGGAACGCAGGAGGTGACGGACCCTCGGACGCTGTGGAGGAGGATGGAGAGACTTAGAAACGCCGCGCGCGACGGCGACGCACGGTGGGAAGGACCTTCCAGAGGTGGTTTAGGGCCGCGCGTTCTCGTTCGCGCGGAGGGAGGGAGATGGATGGGAGAGCCGATTGCGAGGACGTGGGAGAGAAGACGGAATTGGGTCCGAGCCAGCTCCCCGAGCAGATGAGCTCCCCGGGAGATTCGCGGGGGGACGAGTGGGTGGGGAGGTGGGAGGGATGAGGAGAGGGGTGCTCCGTGCGACACCGACTAACATCGCTTCCCCACCTCCAATACTCCTTTCACCACCCGGGAATACAAGTCGGAATAATTACTCGCGCCGTCCCATCTCTTGGTTAGTTACATTCGGTCACTCTACATTATCTGTTGTCTCATTCCATCAACAGCGCTTATACGTACCGGGAAAACACATGGAACATTACTGCCGATGACTGACAAGAGGGGAGAACGCTAGGCAAGAATATTAGAGGGGGGGGAATTTTAGTCCAGGGTGTCGCGTTCTACCGTGTTAGGTAAAGCGTTGAAATATAACGATTGGTTTTCTGCATTGCTATCCAAAATCAACCTCAAACGTTAAGACTAACATTGATAAAAAAAGATAGCATTAAAAGATATAACAATACGCCAACAAAGAAAATATTAATGATTGAATGCATAGTTTTGTACATCCAGTACACTGGGCTATTGATAGATAGATGGTCATCTTTATTTTAGGGCGAGGTTGTGACTATGAAGTCTCTTCTACCACCTAACCCCTAAGGGATAAGGGATGAATAAAGATGTTGGACGACTTTCGAGATGTGGAAGCGGCGGATGGGAAAGGTAAATCGGACGGAAATGAAACGCAGAAAGAAGAGTGGATGCATAGTACTTTGATTGGCACTTTGGCAGTGTTGAAGGTTGTGATGGACGGGAGAACGTTAGGCAAGCAAGGAATGGTAGGGATACGATTGACATGTAGGAAGGAATGAAGGGAAGGATGAAGAAAGTTGGCGGAATTGAAGAAGGGTTTATTTAGGGTCGGGTGTCCGTTTGTGTTTTGTTATAAGAGGCAAATAAATGTATCGTTGTATAATATGCCCATCCAAAGCCTACGCTAAACTGTCGACTCCCATTAATAATTATAATAAGACACGCTATGTCGGAAACATGAATGCAGATGGCAGCTCAGTGTCATCCAGTGCAATCAAAGATGAAACCAAACAAATGGTGGCTTCCGATTCGTTTAAAAATTCATTTTCTCGAACATTCATTGGGATATATTGCGCCAAAGATAACGAATTTAAAGGCAGCAGATGTGAACGGATGCAGATAAAATTCGGTTAATATAATTATAGACGGAAAATTTTCATTTTCATTTGGGATAGTCAAAAGACATGAAACCTTATTTCTGGTTGAAACTGGTCAAATCCAAGCAGATTTCCTGATCAGAGTTTTTTATAACCAAATTTAACTTTGTAGCAGTTTCCTGATGTATCCGGTTTCCCAGTCAATCCCATGATGGCTCCAGTTTTTTTTGCTGACGTCTCCCGACACCTGCTTCTCGTAATTCATCTTTGACCTTCATCTCCCATTTCTTCCATCTGGAGTTCCACCGTCTTCTTTCATCTCAAAGCTCAATGTACGGAGCAAGTAGGTAAATATTAATGCAGGCAGTTGAATCTGATTTCGAAACTTAAAATGCAAGTAAATTTATATAAAAGTGTGCAAGATCGTCCTTCATGCGGATCATAGCACAGACAAACAAAAGCGAAGGCAACGCAGCACTGCGTAAGACAGCTGGAAGCTATATGAACGGATTGAGTAAGAAAAATTAAGAATTGCTCTGGGGAGAGGATAAAAATAGCAAGATACGAGAGTGGTAATTAGAAAAATAAGAGGGAAACTTATGGGAAAACTGGGTTAGAGAAGGACGTAATGAGAGCAATCGGAGAATAGCAGAGCAAAAAAAAGACACCGAGGATTAATTAACAGCAGGAAGTCATGCAAGACATCAGCGCAGTGAATTATAAATAAATTACCAAGTTAACTGAGAAACGGAACGGCTTTGATGATGACCAATTCTATTACCTATGCGTTGCACACAGTTCAGTGAACTGCGTAATGACATTAAATTGAAATTTACACAAGTTTTACAATGAACATTCCAAAACTCATAAACATACCATAGCTTCATATGACTTTCATTCTCACCTTGGTCAAGTCCGCTCATGATTAACTAATTCCAGTTTTCAGAAACGTCTTTTTCAAAGCTAATTTCTCCGGGGCATCTTTTGTCACACCAATGAGCAATCCCGTCACGGGTGGCGGTTGACCCGGGTTGAGAACGACTACTGCACACAGAAGGCAAAGGTCACGGGCGAGAGAAAGGAGGGAGATTAAGAACCGGATGGACGAGATAAGTGTACTGACCTACCATTGAGCTTGTGACTTATTGAGCCCTATGACCCGACCATTACGGCACATTCCATTCTCAGTTATGTCTGAATCAACGCTCAGTTGGAGCTTCGCATATCCTCAAAGATTCAGCGTGTTCAATTTTACAGGTATTTTTAACTATTAAACTGCAAGAAGATTAGTAAAACATTTTTGGAACCATCCAAAATCTACGCTCAGTCGATTCAAACAGAATTACAGTGACAATTCCTAGACAGAGAGGAATAATTGATGGTTTTCGGCGTAACTTTGTGAAATCGATTCATTTTGGAAATGAAAGAATGGTAACTTTGTGATTCCACAGAAAATTTATTACGATACGACCCGGGTTTCCATGTTCAACGTCATATTCAGGTTGAATGTCAGTTGAACGTCGAAACCCGGGTCATATTGTAATAAATTTTCTTTAGTTACAATTCTTTCCTTTCCGAGAAGAATACTGTTTCTACTTATGCGAATGCGTTATAATTATTGAAAACCATCAAGAGATGACATTTTTGTTGCACATGTTCAACAAATAATTTTGAGTTGACGTTCGTTTAGTTACGAAAGTAATCAATCAGATCCTAAACCTCCACATAATGTATCGTCCCCAAACTACCAACCAGTGATTCAAACAGAGATCGACATACGAGAGAAACCTCGACGCTTCAATACCGTTATAATTTAAAAATAGTAGTTTTTATGGGAAGTGACGATAGCTAAGGTCATTTACTCCCTTAGGGATGGTTGGGAGATGAAGGGTGGAGAGAAACACGGCGTCGGGATAAGTCTACTCTTGCCGAAAGGCGCCAAGGGGTGCGCAGTTTAACTTCCCAACCAACGGACGCCGTACTGACTCAAAGTGCTCTCCACAAAGCACCTCAATTAGGGATTATTATTATTAGGTGATCTACCGGTTAAGGTAGGTTTTTGGATGGACACAACTATCAAATAAACATTTTGTAACTCCAAACAAAACCCAATCCAGCAACCTCGTCTACATCAGGTCCCTCTTCATCTCTGTGTACTTCCTTCCTCCCTTCATCCCGTCCAACATCCCTATCCTGTTCCTGCCCTTTCCTCGCTTGCCCAACATTATCGCCTCTATTACCCTCTTCAACATTCCATTACCGCTCAATACGCCTTTCATCCATTTTTCCTGCATCCATAGGATTTCTCTCAACAAACCCCTCTCCTCACCCACCATCTCCAGTACTTCCTCATTTGTTTTCCTTTCGGTCCATTTCACCTTCTCCATCAAGTAGGGATACCACTGAAAAATATAGTCTCCAGGATTTGAACCCGGGCCCTCCCGGTGGGAAACCTATTCGTTAACCACCGCACCATCCCGATCCCCGTTATAATTTACATAGCGATTAAAGTACCAATGGGGCATTCTCCCTTAAGCAAAGCGGTGTGAACAGCCATGGAATATTTTTAATGACGCAAACATAAAATAACCAAACTTACTATATCGGTAGGCTCGTAAAAATCATCGAAATCACTTGAATTGTGTATTCTAGCTACGAATTATAACATGGTACTATCCCCCATGTATCATAAAATAAGAGAAAAGCACGAGACCATCAAAATGAAATGATTCCAGCACAGTGTAGTCATGAAAAGAAAACATTTCGGGGGAATTAAAAACATTTGGGGAGAGTTGATCGAAAGAAATTCAAGAGGACGCAGAGAGGAAGGGTGCGATGACGAGGGAAACCAAGGTTAAGGGAGAGCGGAGAAGACAAAAACGATAGGGAGGCAATGGACGAAAGGAAGGCGGGAACGCACCGGAGTGTGATGCGGGGCATGAATGAAATGGGTGGATGAAAAGAATGGTGCACAATGAAGAATTCTATATGGAAAGGAATGCACTTTATCGAGAGAGTCGAGGACATCCGTGGCAGGAATACGATATTAGTCGAAGGTATCGAAAGAGAACGCACTAAAGGGAGGGCCAGCGTCATTCCCCCGTCTTTGTTCCACGAGTTCTTTTAGCGCAATGCCACCGTGGAAATGAGCGAATTAAATTTACAATCAGGTCCCCCACATTTAAAATAATACGAAAACCATTAATGTCTTAATAATAGGGAAGCACTAGCATCAGCGACTTCGTTACATGACGTTCTTTATTTAAATTTTTAGTATACTATTGAAAGATGATTCATCGAAAAACCGCATTAATGCATACATCTGGATTATTAAAGTTTAAATACCATTTACTGTGGGTCGCGGTGGTCTAGTGGGTAGAGCGTTGGACTACTGACCGGAGGTTCCCAGGTTCGATTCCCGGGCAAGGCACTCTGGGCACCTGCAGCTCCACCCAAGCTAGTTGATTTTTCGGGTACCAGATCTTCCTGGGGAATCATAACTGGCACAGGGAAAGGAACTGGCCCCCCTACCCTGATGTGTGAATATTCACACGCCGTCGGGCTTGGTACATGGGTGAGCTAGTAAATCTCCTACTAAACCGACCTTCGGGTTGTACTGTGTTTTTTTATAACAAATTACTGTTAGCACATTGATATTAAACAATACACCATTTTACCACACATCAAATAATATATCTAACATGTGACTATGGTTGATGCAAATAGAAAAGATCTGCCAAAGGCTCAATTAGCGGATATTTAGTTCATATACAACATTTATTTTCCTCATTTCATTATTGTCAAAGACAGTTACGGAAAGAACGCAAAATTTTCATTTCTTTCTTACCTGGATTCAAAGAAAATTATAAAATCGTCCTTGGCATCTCTTGAAGTTCTTCGTTGGTCTTTCAACGATATTACATCCATGGTATTCTACCTAGTTAAGGTTGGTACGTTATTGGGCGGTCGATAACGACTTTTTCCTTCTCATAATAAGTAAATATGGTTATAATTTTATCTTTCTTTTCTTGAAATTATTTCTTGTATCATTTCTTCGTAACCTCCGCCAGCCTTCATGTTGTCTCAAAATCCCAACCGTCTACCTGGCTTACCTTAAACTTCCTATCTTCCCGCACCATATTTACAAAAAACCTCGGCTTTCCCTTACTCTCTGCTCAAATTACTTTCTCCATTCTCCCCCACACACCCACGTAGGTCTACACCAACCCTGTTCCCTCACAGACTAGGTTTCAATTCGGATCGTATTACATAAGATGACATATTTCTTGGAAGACATGCACAATATAAAAAAATATCATTTGGTTCTTTGAACTAAAGGGAAAAGTTTAATGTTACAATATATTATAATTCAAAGTAAAATTGAAGATAGAATTTATCCTTATGGTGATCAGATTCTCCAACGGCTTTTCAGTAGGCATCGGTATTGGCAGGGACGAAACGAAAATTTTTAGCGAAATCGTCTAATAACAATATTAATAATTTGGAAACTCATCTAAGTGTGAAATTTTTTCAAATGTTTGAGCAAAAAGCTCCGTGCATGGATGAGTTGCTCTTTTTCACCCAAATTCGCAGGATATTTTGAAATCGGTTACCGTTTTATTTAAATTTATCATTTGAAACGAAAAGAATTTTAGACGGAGAGAATGTGTGCTCCTGGGACAATTCCAAAGTAGGCAGGAAACTTGGATGAAGAGGATTTTGATCGGGAATGGAATGTTGTTGACTGTGATGGAGGGGAGTTGGTTAGGCAAGAGAGGAAGTGGACGGAAGAGAACAGACACAAGTACAGACAACAAACCATACAATTCAAACGGTAGGCTTCCAAATAATAAATATTTTATTTCTCGAGTGTAATTTCAAGAAATGATAACCATCGCATTGTTCCTCGGTAAGTTCAATGACGCAATCGGATAGTTTAATTTGTCACCTGACTGGATACGGAAAAAAGCGTAAGACCTGAGCCCGGGAGAGGTTTTATTAACTTCCAAAATGTTAAGCCTCTAAAAGTCATTGATTGAGGGTAGATAAAACAAATTTCGCAAGGCGGCGCGGCGGTTCGGACCCCTCCCGCGGAAGGTATGCATCGCTGAGTGTACATGCCTCACCTCCGATCCTTCTATCTCGACGGGAATTTTCCTCGAGGGGTGAGAGTGAAAGTCTTTAGCACGCCAAGTCATTATACTCATTCACATTTGGATGTGCACGGCATCGAAAAGAAAAATAAAAGATCTTGATGAAGAGAGACCTCACAGGGAGACGGGGAACCTTCTCTGACGTGCATGGGACGCGGATCGTTCAGCCATTTGTTCAGCTTGAACTCCGTCGAGCCGATGTATTGTGAAGTGGCGCATTCCAGCCTGAATGAATGTGAGAGGCTTTTCTCTTCAGGAGTGTCGATATTGGAAACATTCTCATCTTCCTCAATCGAGAAATGAAAAAGGTACACGCATTGTGAATGCAAACAAACTTACTTTCAACACGCTTAGCAGGTGCATGAAGAGAAAAATCACCCAGCATAATGTTAATTATCATTTTGGTAGTCTACCATTTAAGGTAGTTATTGCGTGGACACAGACTGAACATCATCATATTTATTAGCTTCGTCTAACAAGAAACAACCTGAAAACTCACAATAACGTGTTATTCAACACTTTCTACGTCACTTTATTCCGTCCGACATGCGCATCCTTAGGCTCACTTTAAGGTATTTACAAAAAATCAAAATTTTAATTCCATAGGCTCTTTTAACCTTGCAGTCGTGGACCACGCGATGGAAAAACAAGTGACATTCGATTAGCAAGACTCTAAAAGCGATGCATCGAAACAATTCGATATCGGCAGTCTCTCTTATTTCTTCACGATTAATTTGGCCTGTCAATGCAGATCGGGGTTTTGATTAAATCCTCGAAGTCAATCATAAAACAGCAACGTTTTTACCCTTATAAAATGTTTAACCGAACGTTAGATCTCCGTTTCCCTCAGGGTTTTCCCATAGTTTTGTCGTGATTGCGCAGAAGTTAAGATACTCGATAAAAGATAAAAATTATCAGGAACCTACGCAATCATTACTTTCCACTTCCCCGCTCCAATGACACGGAACTTGATTCAATATCATCAGCCACTCAAAATACATCTTTTGGTTTCAGGAGCAAATACGTAACACTAGCCGTCGGGTTAACTTTCGAAGTGACACCAGAAATATTCACTAATATTTAGTAAGCTTAGCATCTCTCGTCATTAACAAGAATGATTGACGTGAAATGGGAAAAATATCAGGGAACAATTCCGGAGGACTTTGGAAGGGTTTCATTTAATATGGAAAACTACGGCACCTTTACCAGCAGCAGTGCTCAACAGAAACGGTTCGCTCCGTGGAACCTTTTTATGGATGCTTAACTAACTGGGTTGCGTGAGCGGGCTTCCAATGAAACAAGGGGAAAAAGATTGTCCAAGAAGAGAAATTATCAACGAATAAGCTCCTTAACACTTACTTCTTCAGGGGCTAGACGTATTTTGAAAATTGTTCCTAACTCTTTGACGATGGAGGGATTTGATTTAAAGGTTGGCAAATTAAGGACCAGAGAGAGAGAGAGAGAGAGAAAAAAGCGCTCACAAAAAATATCCAGATATTCAAAAGTTTATTAAGAAAAAAAATGATTGAGAACAATAATCTCAAAAATTACAAACTACGAATATTTTTTTTCATCGTCCCTATCCTTTTCGATTAATTTTGCTATTTCTCGTTCACAAAAAAAGTTAATATTCGAAACTGCTCCACGACCTGGAAATTGTGATTCCATAATTTAGATTCAAGACGAATGAACTTTTTTTTACAATAAAGAGATAAATATTTAACTTTGAATGATCCATTTTTTTTACTAAAATTTCAAATGATACGAGAAAATGAAAGCGGGGATAGTACAGGAAATATCCAAGAAGGTTTTCATTCAAAGCGTCTCCGGGAAACATAAAATTCACAAAAACTAATCGCGCTTACAAAAAGTACCAATTTCATTGAACCTGAAATGAAACGTCGGCATAATCTTATCTTGTTTCTGCGCTAACAAAGAATCGGGGGAAAAGTTAACTTTCCCTTATTCATTTTATCGCAAGTTGAATTGCGATCATTTATACATATTCAAGGGATTGACATATTTTTTGAGCTAAATTTAGGATTAAGTTGAAGGAAAAACACAACAAAAGGAGAACTTCTTGTCCAAAAACTAAGAAGAACACTTTGCAATTATTAATATTTGCACACCCAAACACATAAATATGATTATATTCGTACACGGATTTCAATTTAAGGAACACACATACTTATTCATGTAGTTTTCGTGGAGAAGAATACAAAAGCAAATGGCTGATAAGAAAGGCAACGGAGTTCTAGGCGTGGTAGAGGAAGAGAGATGGCTGTTGGGAGTAATTCCTGGAAGGCAGGACAAGCGGACGCAGAAGATACTGAGAGGCAATGGCATGATGAAGCCAGTAATGCAGAGAATGCTGGGAAAGCGAGATAGCGGGAGGAAAATGACACAAATTTGGGGTAGAATTAAGAAATGATTTATTACTGGTTTAAAGAAAGGTTTATTAATGAAGAAAGACATTTGGAATGGAATTAAGGGAGGGAGAAAGTATGCAAAGTCAAATAATAAGTTATATGTAGATTGGATTTTTGGGTATTCTATGTCGTGTTAGTTGGCGTTTAAGAATGCCACAGCTTCTAGCCAGGGTCAACTAAAAACATACCCTAAGTTGGTATACCACGACTAATAAAGAACTTTTTTCGTATATGGACTTTTTCGGACAAAAGACATAGCTCTGAAAAGGCATCTCAGAATGCTCTGAAGCGGTGTATATGCCTGGAAAATAACAGACGTCCCTTTTAGCAAAAGCTATCCGCAATCTTCCCTTAAATAAGATGATGATTTTTACACTACCTCACGGATCCCATGTATTTGGAGCATGGATTTGGATTTATTGCCGAGTTGGATCGCGTGCAGTTAGAGGAGCTAGATTTGTTATTATGATAAACTTAGTAGCGTATCCAAAACATTAGAGCAGCTAGGCTGGGAATCACTCACCAATCGAAGGTTAAATTAAGGATTGAAACTTTTGTATACATTGGAAGGGGGTATCTTTAGTAGTGATATTGAAAATATATTATTACCACCACCGTTGGAGAGGTGATGCTAATAAAATTAGAGAGAAGTGTAGAACAGATAGATTTAAGATGCCATTTTTTCCACGAACGATCGGGGATCATAATAACATTGTTCGACCACGGTAGGGTCATTTTCAGGTAAAAATTAGTCTGGTATGAGTTTAACCCCTGCCACACACCCTGGCGGTGCCTTGCAGGGTATATTTCAACAAAATACAAATAAAACATACTAATTCGATAAACTGACTTTTAATAATCAAACCACTTTACTTTTCCACATAAACTAAACTGAAAATAATCCTGAGGCAATTTAGTTTACTGAAAATCACAACTGAAGGCAAGGTAAAGGGAATAATTGGCGAGGAAGGCCCAAGGATGAATGAAAAAGGTAGGGAATGGAAGAATGTCATTGAAAGAAAATATGAGGGAATGAAGAGTGGTTAGCTGTTGCCGTTTGATAACCGGGTGAGCTGCTACCAACCAATCTTCGGATTAATGACTCGAGAAGATAATCTTTCAATATTGAGCTCTGCAGTTGCTCACGTGGGGAAATTGGAAAAAATAATTCAAGAGACAAATGCCGTACCTGAAGAGAACTTAATACTCCCTTAAGCATTGAGTCAGATGGAGAAGGATTCCCAAAGGACGAAGGCAAGCACACAGGTACAATAACCTAAGTGACTCCATGACACACATTCTTGACCGTTAGAGACAGCAGGCTGGGCAATCACTCACTGCAAACCACGAAGAAAAGGACCGTTTTCTCTCTATCTACCTCCCCGTCACTTCGTGGCTTCAATCTCCAAGCACGGCGTTATCTCGTGTTACGACCGCAGCCGCAATAAACATACACGCACGGCATGCGAGGACACGAGGCGTCAAAAGCTCGGAAAGGGTCAGATGTACAAAGTTTGCGTGCGTATGCGAGACGAGTGAGAAATGAGTCACGTTCGCGATCACTACGAGAACACACTGAAATCGCCACGCAAGTGACCCACTGATCTATTGCATGCACGCGCGAAATGTTAATTAAATCTCGCCATGAGATCCGGAAAATTCCGCGATGGGGGAAAAAAATGACGCAGCGGTGAAGGAGATCGAGCAAAATGAAAACGAAGGCGGAGGCAAATTCGAGGATGGAATTCATTAGAGAGGAAAATTCACAAATGGGAACCCACTTTCACTAGTTTCATAAACGTGCGGTGGAGTCACACAGTCCTTCCATCATACCACCTAGAAAAGAGAGAAATATGAAAATGCCTTTCGGAGGGAACGTGGTGGAGGCCGTGATCCCTAACGTAAACTGACGCGCGAGAGCGACGTGGTGGACACGCGATACATTGAGCACGCCGAGTATTTGGTCCACGATGGCATACAAGCGACCTTTCCACGTTTAACGCCGCGTAAAATCACTAACGCCATATTCACACCGCAACACGATTTGGTCGTCAGCACTTTTATGGAAATATTCTCGTGACCTCCATGGAAATTAATTTAAAATCTCTCTCCGTTTCCATGGAATTCCACATGAAAGCTGCCATTCCCAGTACGGAGCTCCGCGACTAACGGACCATCCATGCACGGCGTCACCATGATTTTTGTCCACGTTGCACCTACATCTACTTATTACCCCGCAAGCCGCCGCAAGGGCGTGTGGCGGAGGGTGTCAGGGCACCACTCGTAATTAGAACAAAAAAACCGTAATGCAAAAGACGCAAATTTATACAATTCACAAACAAAACATGGTATATATTCATCAAAAAAACCCTCACACCCACACAAACTACCAACTAACATACACATGCACCCACAGAAATACCTGATGTATTTGAAATATTTAATTTTGTTCCGACTTCTACATTAAATGTTTTTAATATTTCTACGATAACTTCGTTTTCTTACTATTATGATTCCTGATTGCTCGGGGAATGAGAATTCTTACGAGAATGAGTATTTGCATCCATCTGTACTGGAATCTATCTCCCTTATTTTATCTTTATGGTCTGATCTACCTAAGTAAAGGGATCTATCACACTTGTGATCTTATTATAACAATTTTTAACGACTCCGGCGGATTTTCTCTGGACTTAATCTAATTCTTTTTGCCGAATTTCCTACCAAGGATCCCAAACACTTGCGGCATATTCCAAACGAAGTCTAACTTCTTTATGTCATTATTGTAAGAGAACCACATAATACGCATTAACTCCACTGCTCCCCATAATAGAAAGACATCAGTTGACTGAAGACTGATTTAAGAAAATAAAAGTACAATGTTATCAACACAAATACTTTCACTGATCGCAGTCGTCATGATTGAGAATTCTTCATTTAACAGCCAGGTAAATTATACCTTAATAAACTGCCTTCGGTGAATGAATGAAAACTAATGAATAAAATACTCATTTATCATAAATAGAAGTGGTATTACAAAAATAATATTATTATTAGTCAGTAATATGCCGAGTTAGTGTAGCTTTTTTTTTACTATGGCACTACACACTAATATGTTCCCAAATTAACATGAAACACAAAATCTTCATGCTCCATAATACATATCAAAACTACCATTTAGCAAACTTAAAATCCATATTAAGAATTACTACAAAAAATTGAAAAGTTGATTCACTGTAGTCCCTCCACAGAAAACTATCTTTTAAGGACGGCCATAGCCTCATATGCCGCAACCTTCTTAATGTCATCCCGAGAAAATGCCTCTTCCTAGCTGACGTCATTTATGGACTCCTTGTGATGGCGTCTTAGAATGTTTTCATGTACTGTTAGTCTTAACGTGCACAGCATTTCATTTAGTCTTGGACGTACATTTAATACAACTTACTGGTGCATCGTTTTAAATGAATACACAATGTAATTTCCACACAATTTTTATTCGTACTACCGGTTTCAACGCTTCGGCGTCATCATCAGGTGCATCATTATGAATTGTTTTTGCGTTTACAGATGAAATACTTGAACCCAGCATCAGAGATTATTCGCCCACGTCAGGTAAAAAAATATTTCGCTCAACAGAGAGGGTGGTATGAAACTGAAGGCCACTTCATAGTAGAAGGATTGTATTAGCACAAGACCAGTTTTGTGCAGTTCTCCGTCACCGCTAACCTACATTGTGAGCGGCAATGTCACATGCATAATGTCACGAAAGAACTATCATGCGACATAACGCGCAGCTAAGTTTGACCTCACGTAAACCTTGCTCGCAAATTGCAAGACAAACCCATGCGAATCCTTGCACATGAGCTACGACTCATTAAAAAATTTCGCAATTTTATTTCATTTAACACGAAGATGGTTCAAAAGAATATCCACGAGCCCGGATGTTTTTCGGAGTTCAGTACCTCGGTTAAATTAAGTATTTTCAGCGTCTATTTCCTGTTGTAAAATACCGAAATCATTTAGAAATAAATATATTGTAACTCTATAAAGAAAAGAATTTCTACAACGGCTTGCAAACGTGACGAAGTCCACTTCTGAACCATTCCGACCGCGGTGCTGTTTAGAATATGAACTATTTGTGCAGATGTCTTGGTCTATGCAAATTATGGTTCACTGATTATAAATTACCACGCCAGAATAGAGTGACTTCAATCAACTACCTTGTGCAGCAACAAACGATAAAATATATCTCCTGGGAAACATCTAAAAACAGGCTCCAATAGATTTGCGACTTCACAGCAGTTGCCAATCGCTGAGAATATACGTGAAAGCGTTACAGATATAATTGAAAATGCATGTTCACACGTACGTAGGCGTTTCCTGTGTATCAATCGCGTATTTTGCACGTGTGGGCATACATATGCTAAATCCAGGAATTGAAAATATTCCGGGAGGAATCCTATCTCGCTTCGGCGGTTTTTAAAGCACGATATAAGTATCATGAGGTACATCGTGAGGAAGAGAATTTGAGAGCGAAAATTTCACATGCCCACATTCCGTGTAAATAGCGAAGTAAATATTTTTTTATCGAATGGGAATAACGTATAGTTTTTCTATCGATCGATAAACACTGGTTTTATTTTGGCAAAAGTATCAGCAAGAGGGGAAAGGGCGTATTTCAAATATTCAAGGAAATATGTTTCCACCTGAAAGTCTTTTTCAAAAGTGGGCGATAAATGCCATTGGTGCTATTGGTTTCAGGAGTGGGGGATAAAAGCGGTTAAAGATGAGAGAGGGTTCAAAAACGAGACTTGAAATCAACTGAAGTCTCACGCGCTGTAAATATTTGAGTGAAGGCAGCAAGTTGATTCGGTGCAAGTTGCTTTAATGAGTTATATCCGAGCGTGTCAAAAAAATTCATACCCAATAAATTTCCCCCATCACACACACATTTATAAGGTTGAATATTGAATATTGAATTGAAAAATATTGAATGAATTAAACAAGTTTGGCAAATCTTTACATGACTTCAGTATACAACGTTGGTGATGTTGAAACAATGGTTGGAAAATATTTATCAAACTCGTGCGAAAAAGGACGTTTGTTTAATTAATTTACTCATGGGAAATAGGAAACTAAAAACCGGAAGGCCTAGAAATACCAAAATACAATGTTTTTTTAAGAATAACGGTTAATTTCGAAAAATTATTCCAATTCTTATTGATCAAATGAGTTTAGTTTGACCATACAAATGAACATTAGCTGTTCGTCTTCCATTGACCATACAGCACACAAGAACGAGATTATCCAAAAGTTATATTTCTAAAAAACGACTTTTTTAAAGAAATGTAACTCTTCCCCAATATGATATGAATTTTGCTGCATTGCATTGGTTGCTGATGATATTTGATATTGACCATAAAACAGAAACATTTTTCCAAGAGTTATATTTATAAAGAAAACTTTCCTTAGAAATATAACTTTTATCCACCAATGTCATGAATATTGGGTGTTGAAGATATTTGATATTGACGACATGACAGACATAACACATTTTTTTTAAGAAATATAATTCTTACCCAAGAGTTATATTCCTACAAAAAATTTTTTCATAGAAATATAACTCTTGGTTAATCTCGTTCCTGTTTGTCGTATGTTCAATATCAAATATCATGAGCACCCAATGGAATATTCATGTCTGTCTTTTCCTGGATGGTGTGACGGTTTGCGCAGTAATTCCGAAAACTGAAGGTCCATCTTTATATTCCAGATTCAGAAAACTGTTCTCTGAAAAAAAACTTTCTAGAAAACGAGCTCTCTCCGGAATTCGCTTCCTGCCCACCCTCCCCACCAATCACGAGTTCGTTTTTTCATGGGTGAGCTATCCCTTACCTTGACCTAACTGATCCGCAAGACGTATTCCAACACTATTCTTTGCATTACAATCCGTACCAAAAAATACAGAAACGCGCAATTTCGATTTGAACCATTATTTCTATAGGGACGCCCAAAACTATAACTGTTTGGGTTTAAATATTCTCTTTTCATTTTCTTCTCGTTCGTACATTCTCTGACACTTCATTAATATTACTCCCTTATTTTCCTCAAAGCCCAAAATACTAGTTCCAAAAGTTTAATATCTACGCTATATTCGAATTCTCTTTCTCATTGGAGGAAATTCATTATCATCACGCGATAAAAATCCTCCACATCACTCTATACTATCGTTTGAACATACATAACGTTCTTGGAATGGAATGCTGTTTGTTGTATTCAAAATGCTCCAATGTACGAGATCGTATGTCTCGGAACTCATCAAAAACATCCATTACATTTAAGGCCAATGCATGAACTACCGAATCGAATCCACAGTTAAATTTTAAGAGACAGGCAAACGCCGCTACCCGCCGAACCAGCTGGACACTGTCCATGGAACAGTGCTTTCGGCTAACAGCCGCGAAGATCCGCCTACCCTTACGCCTTAGGCCTCGAGTGCCTTCCGTGTTCCTCGGTAGTGAATTCATTCCCGGTCGATGCCGCGATTTAAATTTTACATGTTGGCGGCGCATTAACGCAGACATCTTTATGACGCACCTAAAGCATCTCCCTCCAGGGAAACGGACGGCTTAAGGCTATGGATTACCGCTACAACAAGCACGCACGTGCGCGGCTGTAAAAAAATATATCCCCAATCAATTTTCCGACGAAAAATCTTAGCAACGGTTTGAGGTTAAGGAGTGGGTGTTATCAATCATTGACCTCATTTGCCAGAGGCAACCGTTAAAATATTTTTCGTCCCTAATGAGAACTATCGAATCTATCATAGGCAAGAATTTTTTTACATCATTCTATTCGTTTCACCAAGGATACGTAAGGGATAAAGGAATGGCATTGGATTTACTTATCTTTTCTGGTAGTTAAATCAATTTACAATTCTCAACGCGACAAATACGAGGGATATTTTTAAAATAAGTACCGTTTACTTATATTTAAATATTGGCGCTTCAGAACACAGTTTTGCTCCTGCAGCGCCATCTACTGATTCATTGAGAAGCTATAGCAGCATTTGTTTTGTTTCAGAAGTCGTTTTGTCCGTGCATGCGAACAACACTGTCCGCGACAATCGTTTATCCCGCCAGCTGTGAAGTGCGTTCTGTCATACGATTCTTGTATGCAAAAGGATTGTCGGCCGCTGAAATTCATTGGGAATTATGCCTAGTTTATAAACCTACAGTTATGAGTGAAGGAAAGGTTAGACAATGGTGCTGTGATTGTAAAAATGGACGAACAAATGTTCATGACGAAGAGCGAAGTGGTAGGCCCAGTATTCTGACCGATGAAATTGTTTCGCAAGTGGATCAAAAACTGCGATGTGATCGTCGATTGACAATTAATGGCCTGGCTGAACAATTTCCTCAACTTGGACGCACCACTGTCTACAATATTGTCACGGAAAACCTCGGATACCACACATTGCGTGCAAGGTGGGTACCGAAAATGCTCACCGACCACCACAAAGAGCAAAGAATGTCCAGTGGACGAGAGTTTTGGGTCGTTGGGAACTCTTTAAACCACCCACCGTACAGTCCTGACCTTACACCCAGCGACTACTTCCTCTTCTTGCACTTGAAATAGTGGTTCGGTGGACAACGTTTCGAAACCGAAGAAGAACTCAAGAATGGCGTTGTCGATTGGTTCAACCCTCAGGCGGCGAGTTTCTATGCAGAGGGGTTAAAGAAGCTGGTGCAGCGGTACGAAAAATGCTTAGAAGTGAACGGCGATTATGTAGATAAGTGAAGTAGGTTTGTAGCTAACTAAAAGTGCCAATAAAATGTGTTTCATATGAGTATATTTTGTCCTGTGACCAAACGGGTCTTACTTTATGAACACGCCTCGTATATGGTCCGAAATGTTCGTTGCATTCATCTTCGCACCGTTGTAATGTTAACAGGACAAAAAATGACCCTTCGACATTTATTTTTATTTATTTTTTTATATATACCCTGTAAGTCACCGCCAGGGTGTGTGGCATGGGGTAAATACACACCAGAATAATTTTACCCTTATAATCCTACCGCGGTCGAACAATGTTATTATGATCCCCTATTGTTCGTGGAAAAAATGACATCTAAATCTCACATTTAATAAGTCGGCTAAATCCAATTAATAATACGCGAAAAATAAGAAAAATATCGCGAACTCAACGACGCCCAACCCATTTTTAAGTCTCGAAAATACTAAGTTGCTTAATAAAAATAAAAATTCCGAACGTAGACGAGTACAAGCAGGCACATTTCTAAGGCTATTATTATTAGGTAATCTACCGGTTAAGGTAGGTTTTTGGATGGACACAACTATCAAATAAACATTTTGTAACTCCATACGAAACCCAATCCAGCAACCTAATCTACATCAGGTCCCTCTTCATCTCCGTGTACCTCCTTCTCCCCTTCATCCCGTCTAACACCCCTATCCTATTCCTGCCCTTTCCTCGCTTGCCCAACATCCTCCCCTCTATTACCCTCTTCAACATTCCACTACCGCTCAATACGTCTTTCATCCATCTTTCCTGCCTCCATAGGATTTCTCTCAACAAACCCCTCTCCTCACCCACCATCTCTAGTACTTCCTCATTTGTTTTCCTTTCGGTCCATTTCACCTTCTCCATTCTTCTCCACACCCACATTTCAAAATCCTCCAATCTACGTCTATCCTCCTGCTTCAGCGACCACGTTTCCGCGCCGTACATAGCTACGCTCCATATCAGAGTTTTTACGAGTCTTGTCTTAACATCCCTACTCAACGTCCCCGTCATCAACTCCCTCCTCCTTGAGAAAGCCTCCTTGCCTAGCGCAATTCTTCTCCTTACGTCCCTACCACTTTGACCGTATTGGTCTCAGGTTATATGACGTGGAATAGAGTAACATGCTTACTTTCATTAGTCAGATAGAAAGCGTGAAGCCTGCGAAGGCGGGACAGGGTGAGCAAGAAGTTACGCATGACGAATGGCCAAAAGAAGAGGAACGGAAAAAATGGTTGATTCATTCTTAAACAATATTATAAGCTTAAAACAATGTTCACGATAATACTAAAAGAGAATAATCAAATGCGAAATTGGTAATCACACATATATGAAAGACGTGATACATATTTAAATTCTAAAGGAAAAATGGAAGCCTATATTCTAGCCGTAAAAAACAACATTAGGCGAGTATCTCGAAAAAAAGGGATCATGACTAATTTCACCATTGCATTAAAATATCGCTCATATAATAATTTTGAATCCGCTTTGACCATTACCATTTTTCTGACCAGCTCAATCCTAAGGACACTCATACTTTACTTGCACTGTCAAATTAAAGAGTACCTAGTCCACCTAGGTATGTGGTACAATATTAAAAAAGAAAAACTCGTGAGAAAAAAGGGAATTATGCACGGGTTAATTTTGGCCGGATGACTGTCACTTGACAAAACTAGTACAACTCCAGCGCCAATGAAGTGGTCCTGGTAGAAAAATATATTCAAGGTTCATCATGATAGTAATGCGCATGATTTTATCGTGACGCCACTATCCACGGCAGCGCGGTTAAACTGGTCGGGAGATGTGGTGGGGGGTCTGCCCTTCCAACGCAGCTGATCGCTAGTTTGCTCCGAGCAGTCTGAGCGGAAAGACGTGCCTCCACGTGAAGTGTGTTTTTTCGAATTTGTAACACGGTGCAATGTAGTGACCAGCCACATGTCCTTCATAGTTACCAACTTTCTGGCCCGAAGCACCCCAGTCCCCGGTGGTCTCCCATCCCCCTTACAGTCCCAAATTTATTCCATGCGACGTTTTTGTTTCCCCAACTGAAGAGAGAGCTGGAAGGAAAGTATTGGGAGACCGTGGAAACCATCGAAAAGCATGTTAAAACGTTCCTGAGAGACATTCCCGTCGAGGAGTTTCAGGGTGCCTTACAGGCGTGGCAGTCACGTCACCGCAAGTGTATATTGACGCATGGGGAGAGAGTATTTTGAAGAATTCAAAGCATTTGTACAAGTACGAGAAGCAAGTCTATTTTTCCCCGAGAATACGCAACACATCCATAGTGAGCCCGTTATGTACCACACGAGCGGTTACCCAGCAATGTCCACCCACATGCGGGGATACGCCTTTGGGAGCACAAACTTGAAGCAATTTACTCCGTCGGAGAAACCGCGTCAGAACGGCGTGAAAACTTGAATTGCTCACGATATCAAACTAACGATGAAGTGGCTCATTAAGAGTTTTCTGCGGAAGCGTAGGCACACCAATACTCTTCCCATGTTTCGTAACGTAGGCGTACGCACAACCTCGATTCCATCAGCACGAGCGCCATTATCGCGATCCCAAGAGTGAGCTAACGACACGATCTTCGCGGCGTCGGAACGCCTCGATTTCACGCGTTAAAATCGCCGATTTTCCTACCCACGAGACCGAAATTTTCCCCGTAATTACGGAGGACACCCGTAAAATAGCCATCATCCATCACCGAGTGTTAAAACACACACAGATATGTGGAACTCAACGATGAAAGTTTGTGGCATGAAAAGGAAGTCCAAGATGAATTGGCCATATCCATATCGACTTCGCCAAAATTCTTATCGCTGATAACCTTGATGTCCAAAACATACAGACAGCGTTACCAAATTTGGCACCATTCTTACTTCGTCATCCTTAAATCGACCGGATGGTTTTATGCCCTTCAGAAACTCCTCATTTCCTTCCTCCGCGTACAAGCGAAGAAATATATTTCCCGGCAGGAGACCTCTCAAAAAGAATATTGCCACAATCTAGTTCATTCAAGGCCGACAAGCGAATAATCAAGTCATGTGCTGATTACTTAGCAACAAGCTTAGGACGAGAACGATTCTCTTAGCACTTGACGTAATCGGTAAGTATTTTACAAAAACTATTGCAAAACTAGGATGGCCCAAACTAAATGTGTGATATTAAAAGCATTTAAATTTCTAATCTCTATTCAACGGTAAACATACCATATTAAAGGACTTGAAGGAGCAGATGAGGGCCCTTCTGGTTGGAAACAACTGACCTATAAGCATGATTTTGTCCGAGTAGTGAATTTAGCAGGGCCTACAATCAACCTAGAGAGTAATCGATTTAATTTTTAGGCTTTAACTTTATGGAAATCCATTATCACTGAAATAAAAAACCATTGTCACTTTCCACTAACTTTTATTCGGCACTACTAATTTCAACGCATCGGCGAATAAAAATTTAGTGGAAAGAGACATTGGTATTTTTATTTCAGTCAACCTAGAGAGAATCAAATGCTACGAGAGAGGAGGAGAATTTAACTGAAATTGAGCAGAGTGTGGCGACACCTTACTCACAACTCCACTGAACGTGCTGAAGAAGAAACAGCATTTGTGCCAAAAGAATAACATTTCGTATTTGAAAAGTATAATTCATATCATCTTTAAGGATTTCTCCGAGATTATTTTTTTTAACAGCTCCAGACTAATTTTACACAAAGGATTCCTTTCAACCGACTTGAAATCGAATTCATTTCATTAGAGAACTATTAATTAGCACAAAGCAATTCCTGGATTGTACGCATACAACCAGGTATGGAATAACTCGAACGAATCGTCTGAACCTTACGTACACCGTTAAATGCTTCGGGACGCGTGGGCAGTGACCGAAGGTCGGCGCCAAGTTCAACACCGCCACCGCCGCCGCTTTACAGCGACTGAACGCAAGCGAGAGACATAAAAAGTCGCAAAGGCGTTCCGCGACGTGACCCTCCACACACACAAAAATCACCTTCACGGGCAATTTTTGCTTCGGAAGACCGAATGAAATTTGAAAATCGAAAGGAAAACAGCCATACGGGTCGGTTGTTTGACGAGGATGATTTCCTAATTAGCGCAGGGCAAAAAAAAAATTAACATCCGAAGCAGACGGAAACGGAAAAAAAATCGCGAAAGGGGCGGGGAGGAGGAGAAAGGAGAACACGATATATAATTATGCGGGAAAAGAGGTGTTTTAATGGGTTTATCGACCTTACGAAAGGCTTAAGAGGGAGGTAGGGAGAACGGAGTAGAGATTTAAAGACCGCGGGAGAGAGAAAATGCAGAGAAACTACAAGGGGGATGGAGGGAAATTCAAGAAAAGGGGGGTTAATGAAAGAAATGCTTGAGGTCTCGGAAATCATTAAGGAGTCAAAGGCCCTCTCCTTGGGGCGAGGAAAGGTGGAAAATTCGGAGGCAAGAAGCGGAGACCCTACCAGGAGTTCGCGTCGGGGCGGCCCTGCTTCTTCCTTTGGGCGAGGCGCATGAAAGTGAAAGGACTACTACCGACCAGCCACCCAAACGGCCGAATTCCCAATCCCCCCCCCACTGTCCCCACCCCGACGACCAGCCGCCCGCCGTCTGAGACGCGCCAGGGCGTGTATACCTGTGTGAAAACTTCCCTTTTCGCATGCTAACCAGCCGGCTTCCCCAAGGGTTCGACCTCCCCTCTCTCTCAATCCCTCGAGCCTGCACACACCCCTCCACCCCCCTTAGGGGTCCGCGAAAAAGGGGGTTCCAGTTCTCCGTCTCGTCGGAAGGGAGAATTTCTTTTGAGGGCGAAGGGGGGAAAGGCAAGAGAGTGAACGAGGGGTCAAGAGCATGAAACGGAACTTTTTTTTCTCTCTCTCTCTCTCTCTCTTTCCCTCTCAGCGGCACCTTACCATAGGAAAAATACAATTAAAAAAATAAAATATCCCTTCCCTTTAAAAGCCACCATAGTAGAGGAAAAAAAAGAAACACGTTTAGCGTACGTACCAAGGCCAAGTTCTGCGTGAGCTCATGTTTAACGGACCGACTGTCGTCTCTATACCTCGAGGCTAAGGATTAAGGGGCAACATTGGCGAATTCCCTTTGCAACCTTTCTGCTGCCTAACTACAAGCAGAAGCAACTGCCTCGCCTGATGTACGTTATTTATATCGGAGCGCTATAACTATTCTGTTGATGCATCCTTCCCAATGCATCCAATCCCAACCAATGGGATGGCATCCTTTCCAGAAAATATTTTCGGCAAGTAGTTTCCGGTGACCCCTTGAAAAACATCGTTTTTGCAGCTTCTTTAGTGTTTAGTTTCGTATGTATGTGTTGATTTTGCATGTGGTTTTGTTTTACGGGTGGAGACCTAACACCCCCCGCCACACGCCCTTTCGGCGGCTTGCGGGGTATTATGTAAATGTAGTGTTCATTAGGTGGTCCACCATTTAAGAGAGATTTTGGCCGCAGATACTTTAACCAACGCTAAGTTCTAAGACTCACGTAAAAACGTGAACTTTCGCGACACTGGATAAAACTTCCCTCTTTATCGCTTAATTTAAGCTTCCCATATGAAGTGTAGATTTCTTCAGTGTTTGTTTAACTTATATGGCGCGCTGGTATGGAAAAATTACGAAAAATAACCCTGATTTTAATCTCTTTCCTTAAAAAAAACCACCACACTTCAGAAGGAAGTAGGCATGTAATACCTAGATCCTAAGATTGCTAATTCAACTGTGAGTCGTTACACTATGTGAGGAAAATATAAGTATTTCTCAATAGTTAAAAATAACAACATTTGGAAAATAAAAACTTAGACTATAAACCAACGGTAAAGAAGTTCAACAAAATCTAGCAAATTCACATCGAAAATAAAGGGCACTAATATAAAGCTATGGAATGACTTATTGATGGGAAAACTCAATTACCTACGTTATTTATTGTAATATAATATTGTATTATATATTGAAATAAATTATATATATATATATATATATATATATATATATATATATACATATATGATTAAAGAGGCATGGGAAGAACTGGAGGTAGGAATGAAAGTCGGAGGGGAATTCGTAAAATCGGTTAGGTTTGTTGATGACCAAGCATTAGTTGCTCAGTCAGCCAAGGGGTTGCAAGCATTGTTGAGTGAATTGGAGGTTCAGTGCGATAAATATGGGATGAGAATCAATATTAATAAAACAAAGGTTATGCGATTTTCCAGAAAGAAAAAGGCTAAGCTAAATATTAAAATAGGCGGGGAAAAAATAGAGCAGGTAGAACAGTTTACATATCTCGGAAGTGTTTTGGACCAATGCGGTCAAAGTGGTAGGGACGTAAGGAGAAGAATTGCGCTAGGCAAGGAGGCTTTCTCAAGGAGGAGGGAGTTGATGACGGGGACGTTGAGTAGGGATGTTAAGACAAGACTCGTAAAAACTCTGATATGGAGCGTAGCTATGTACGGCGCGGAAACGTGGTCGCTGAAGCAGGAGGATAGACGTAGATTGGAGGCTTTTGAAATGTGGGTGTGGAGAAGAATGGAGAAGGTGAAATGGACCGAAAGGAAAACAAATGAGGAAGTACTAGAGATGGTGGGTGAGGAGAGGGGTTTGTTGAGAGAAATCCTATGGAGGCAGGAAAAATGGATGAAAGGCGTATTGAGCGGTAGTGGAATGTTGAAGAAGGTAATAGAGGGGAGAATGTTGGGCAAGCGAGGAAAGGGCAGGAACAGGATAGGGATGTTGGACGGGATGAAGGGAGGAAAGAAATACACAGAGATGAAGAGGGACCTGATATAGATTAGGTTGGTAGGTGGGGAGTTACAAAATGTTTATTTGATGATTGTGTCCATCCAGAGACCTACCTTAACCGGTAGATTACCTAATAAAATAAAAAAATATATATATATATACACACTTTTTTGGAAAACCCACAAACGTGTAATGTAAATTCACTGATAGTCATAACAAACACAGAAATCAAAACACACAAAAGAGGGACTCACTGGTTCTCGAATTTCAGAACAGAACTCTGTTCCTAATTGCTCTTGAGAAAGGTGGTTGGACCACCGAAAATTCGAGAACCAGTGAGTCCCTCTTTTGTGTGTTTTGGTTTCTATGTTTGTTATGACTATCAGTGAATTTATATATATATATATATATATATATATATATATATATATATATATATATATATATAAATTCACTGATAGTCATAACAAACACAGAAACCAAAACACACAAAAGAGGGAAAACTCACTGGTTCTCGAATTTTCGGTGGTCCAACCACCTTTCTCAAGAGGAATTAGGAACAGAACTGAGGCAGAGGAGGGCCCGAAAGCAGTGGTAGGAAGGAGAAGGGGAAATGGGGGAAAAGAGGGGAAAAGAAAGGAAAAGGGGGGAAAAAAGGGGGGAAGGCATTCGAGGTGAGGAGTTTGGAGGGGTAGTGTATGGCGCGGGAATTTTAAAAAAGGTGGGGATGATATGGAAGTTGTTGGGGGCGGAGGGGGATGAAATTATATGCATAAAGGGGGCAATTAATGTCTAATATTAATACCTGGGCGATTCCAGGAATCCAAGAGCCAGATGAAAGCTAGCTCTAATGTTTTGAGTTTCAGTGGAGGGTCTGAGTGTGGGAGGGATGCTAAGACGGATACTTTAAAACATTGGTCAAAGGCAGTGTTGTGTTCGGAGGCATGTTTGGGGATTGGGAGCATACCAATAAGGGAGGAATTGTTGCATGAGGCTCTATGATTATTGATTCTAATATTGAGGGGTGTGGTACACTGTCCAATGTAAAAGGCAGGGCAAAGTTGGCACTTAAGTAGGTAGACAACATTGCTGGAGGTACACGAGGAATTAATTAATTACACGAGGAATTAATTAAGGTAATTCCTCTTGAGAAAGGTGGTTGGACCACCGAAAATTCGAGAACCAGTGAGTTTTCCCTCTTTTGTGTGTTTTGGTTTCTGTGTTTGTTATGACTATCAGTGAATTTACATTACACGTTTGTGGGTTTTCCAAAAAAGTGTATATATTTGTATATATATATAATTGGATTAAATTTGTCCGATGTAAATTCCAAAAGGTGCTGTTTTCGGACCAACACGAATAAATAAATTATATCAATAGGTCAGCAAACAATCCAAAGTAAGTTCACACATCCGTTGGGATTCGGCGTCGAAGATCGATCGAGAATATGAAAATATTTCCACATTTCTGCTTGAATGATCAACTGACTTCAAATCAGAAAAGTACTCCCATTGATCTATTTCAAACCCAGTACTCTTATAAGGTGGCAAACAAAAGGCATCACCGTTTCTCTTTCGGGCAAGCAAATGTTTTATTATATTCTTCTCCTCGAGTTTCACGGATGAAAAGATTTGACGGAACGGTATTTTTTTTAATTACTAACATCCACAAATGGAAAGGTGTTTTTTTTAAAAAACGGCGGGCAACTTTTAAAAGTAATGACTCAAATGTGCCATGTATAATGAGAGTTTTCGCACTAGGTGGCAAGCCTATAATAATAATACCCAAGCCGGCGACCTCCAGACCAAAAGTTTTTTCAGCGGATTACCTCCGTTTCCAGTCTCTGGGTTTATTACGACGGTCGAGACGGCTTAGCCAATGAAAAAATCGACTCTCTAAGTCCAAGCGACGAAAAAACCAATGAAAACACGCACGTTTTTTTTTAAATAATTAATCCGATTAAACAATGAACACGTGTGGGCGTAAAAACATTCGGTTTTCTGTCAATGTTTGCGTGGCATGCAAGGAGGAGGCTTTGGAAAGCGGGAATGTCACCTCTCCCAATTCCCATGACTGAGCGGACCAATTCTCGCCATTTCAATGGGCAAGTTTTCCGCAGCAATTATACATTTATGAATTCCGAAATATCTTGCACAATCCCTTCAGTCCGTACGCACGGATAAAATAGACTCGTGAGCAGACTTACCCAAAAAGAAGGCATCCTAATTAACCATGGTCGCCGGCGGGTTTAAATCTAGCGATGGGAAGGGGTGTGCGAAAGACCAAAGAAGCCTCATAATTAATCATTATTTTCACTTTCACCACTAATTCATTCACACGAACGCCATTTTCTCCCAGCGCATTCTCTTGGCGAGTTTAAACGTCTTGAGTTGGCTGGGTTTAAGAAAATTGTACCGTAGCCGAGATTAAAAGAAAACAAGAAAGTCTAACTAGTACCCCTATAATTTATCGAGTTCATTGGCAAACTTGGGAGTACAAGATAATTTTAAGATTCTTTTTTAAGAAATTTCTTATAATGACATAAAAATGAACGGGAGATGCATCATTTTGATGATCTCTTTATTTAATATAAAACTGAAATTAGTGCTGAAAAATCAAGGTGATAGTGATTCTGATAACGCATATCAATCAATCCATCCAATAGCCATTGTACGTGTACACGCTATTTTCGCGATGTAATGTTTTGCATAATATTGCTTATAGTACTTGTATAGTACTTGGAACTTGAACATTTTCTGCGCATTTGCAAATTTGAAAACAAAAACGAGCAAGAAACTTGAAAATATTTGCAAAAACACACGCATTAAATTTACATGGAAATCAAAACATAGCCTGAATTCGGTATCCTAAAAGAATTAGTTATTCCCTTACTTCTTGCTTGTTATCTGTGTTCACAATAATGCATAATTCATTAAATTCAATGTAATTTTAACGATGTATGAAGCTACTCAAAACAGCGTAAAATCAATGTTTTTTTTTAACCGCGAATGTTATATATTTCGCCAAGATTTCATATTTGCAAATCCAAGACAACATATTTGCGATTTTTTTTTTTAAATTTGATATTCATGCAGAGGGAATTCCTTCCACGCCAGAAGTTTTTGCATAATTAGCTCTCCTATCCATGCACTCTTTCTTCATTAATCAAAACAAAAATATTTCCTGTCGGATTCGAGTCGTACGAGCGAAATAGGATGGCTTGAAATGAATTAAGTGTACCTCCCCGGTAATGAAAACGTGCGTGTATTGAAATTGATCACTTAGCGCTGGGATAAAACAATTAAAATATTTAATGCGATTGAGCCAGTGACAGAGGAGAGAGTAAAAGTGGCTCGGAAACTAATTAAGTCGGCTCTTTCAACATGATTAGAATGATTTCAGTAGCTACACCCCGCCCCGTGTAAAGCACGACGATTTACGACCTGTGAGCGACACGCACCCGACTCCGTGCGTCTAAGGGACCCGGAGGAAAAGTTTAACGCAAAGTTCTCCACGCAAAGGAACAGTGATTTATTCCCGCGTGATTGAGAATCCTGCCCCCGCGCGTCATTCTCGACGCACATTCACACATTCAATTCGCACTCTCAACTCCTCCAAGTCCCACTGAGAGTACACTGTCACTCGGCGAACACTCGTGGCGTCTAACGACATCCATCTCGAAATTATCCCATCAATTCTTCCCTCCAGTTTCACACTGCCACTTGAATTCGCGCAACACAATCCTCAATATCCTCTCGCCGAATGCTCGTTTACATAATATACCTGTAAAATATGTCATGAAGTTGAATTTCGAAGGATGAAAACGTGAAGTGATCATTTACCACTCACATTCTTGCTCTGTGATCGTTCCATTACGGCTATTTAAATGTTTCAATGCTGATCTAATTGGGAAGAATCAGGAATCCATGGTGGATATGGAGCATCAGAATGTCTGACACAAAAATAATTTTCCACTAGAGGTGTCTATACAGGTTTTCGTCCTGTATTTCGTCCAACGTTACAGAGATTTTGCTTCATAATCAACAGGGATGCGAATTGATGAATGAAGCGGTGATATCGGTAGTAACAAGTACTTTTGCAGGGAAAAATCGCTCTTATTCAGACGAAGTCCTAATAATCAACCAGCAAACGATATCGGTTAAACAATTCATAGAGCAATGCAAATAAAGTACATTCACTGAAGTTGTTTTACCTGTACCAAAGCATTGTATCACATCATAATGACTTCGATTCGTTATCGTTCCTATAGTATTTTTTCTACACGCAAAGGATTAAAACGGCCGTAAATTCGTACTGCTTTTGTTTTCAAATGAAAGAGTAAGTAGAAGTAGAATGAAATACGCTGATTTTCAACGCAATATCCCTATGTGCGTCCTCTTGCGGCTTCATTTCAAAACACTGGTAAGTAAAAATGAAGGATGACCTACTTAACGTATCCATTACGAACTTTTTCTACGAAAGAGCTCCATTATCATATCCTACACCGCAAGAAAATAAAAACTTCGTTAACCCTTAAATTCAGAATTATTGACTTTTCACCCTAGATTCATAAATTCCTAATCAATATAAATTCATATCAAAAACACACAACGTTGTCCCAACATCTTAAAATTGTCGATTTTACCATTTAGCTCCGATTGGCTAATTTTCTTCCGCCGGGCGCGTAACGGTCGTGATTTTGATTACCCACGATTCCATTGAGCTGTCCTTCCCGTTCGTGGATTGTGGCGCATTGAAAGGAGTGAGTGATTAGAGAACGTTAGTGCACCGTAAGCCACTCCACTGATATTTTGCAACACATTTACCTGGTAGCGAATCTCAATTTCATTCCTATTAATACGGTTACGATAAAACTGATATGGATGAGCATATCTCCGAGATTCGAATAATTAAAATTTATATCGGAGAGAGATCATCCCTTACAATGGTAATTTTTATTAGGTAATCTACCGGTTAAGATAGGTTTTCAGATGGACACAACTATCAAATAAATATTTTGTAACTCCAAACAAAACCCAATCTAGCAAACTACTCTACATCAGGTCCCTCTTCATCTCTGTGTACTTCTTTCCTCCCTTCATCCCGTCCAACATCCCTATCCTGTTCCTGCCTTTTCCTCGCTTGCCCAACATTCTCCCCACTATTACCTTCTTCAACATTCCACTACCGCTCAATACGCCTTTCATCCATTTTTCCTGCCTCCATACGATTTCTCTCAACAAACCCCTCTCCTCACCCACCATCTCTAGTACTTCCTCATTTGTTTTCCTTTCGGTCCATTTCACCTTCTCCATTCTTCTCCACACCCACATTCCAAAAGTCTCCAATCTACATCTATCCTCCTGCTTCAGCGACCACGTTTCCGCGCCGTACATAGCTACGCTCCATATCAGAGTTTTTACGAGTCTTGTCTAAACATCCCTACTCAACGTCCCCGTCATCAACTCCCTCCTCCTTGAGAAAGCCTCCTTGCCTAGCGCAATTCTTATCCTTACGTCCCTGCCACTTTGACCGTATTGGTCCAAAACACTGCAGAGATATGTAAACTGTTCTACCTGCCCCATTTTTTCCACTCCTACTATAATGTTTACCTTTGCCTTTTTCATTCTGGAAAATCGCATAACCTTTGTTTTATTAATAGTGATTCTCATCCCATATCTATCGTACTGAACCTCCGATTCACTCAGCAATTCTTGCAACCCCTTGGCTGACTGAGCAACTAATGCTTGGTAATGGTAAAATTTACCAAAAGGGTATGTATAATCAACAACAGAATCTGTAATATCAACTATTCTGTACGGTAATTCAATCATAAAATAAATGGTAAAATGAACAAAGCACAATCTCAGCTATTTTTGGTGGAAGCTAACTCAACGTCAGCCTTTAGTTGATTTTACTATTTTCTTTGGCCGACTTAACCGAAGTACTTATTTCAAATAATTTTTAAGATAAGTTCGGTCAGAGTGCCGACATGGGAAGTTCCTATCGTGCCGCCATGGCGTGCATGGGAAGCGCCACCAGAAGGATGGCGAGGAGGCATCCTGGAAATGCGACATATTTTGCAGAAGCAAATGTGAAATGGCGTGAATTAACAAGAAGATCGCGCGAGTTTTTCCCGCTCCCTCTTATAAAGGCCAAGGGGCCACGGAAACGGCGAAACCGTGGACTGTTCCGGTATGAATTATTAACTTGAGAAAGCTCATCGTAATGGGGGCTTCGTTTATCTCTACGGCGTTTCTGCCTCTTCGGATAATTCAAGAGTACACACGCAAGATGCATGCATAGCTGGAACCATGGGATAACCCCACTTTCGTGTGCTCTTAATGGTGCAGAGCGCGCGCCTGCGTGCACGCGATACGAAATGGCGAGAATAATGTCCGTGATAACGCTAGCACCGCGAAAAAAGGCACTCCTGCGGCGATAAAATTGCGGGAATCCATAAGAGACGACAACAAAATTAGCGCGTAAATTTTCCTTATCTCTCTACCCCATTATTGTTCCGAGTACTATTTCGATTTCACCCTGAAATGATATCTTCAAGTTAATTAATTAACATAGAATTTTTGCAAAATTCCCTAAAAAAAAGACTCCTCCAATTTATATACCCCTTCTGATACAGATTAAGTTCACCGTGTTAATGTTGGTTAATGACTTGTTTTGAATAAAAAAAACTAACTATTGTGAAATTATACTCATTTCTCGCCAATCGCATTACAATCAGTAAAGTGGGAGGACAAAAATGAATTATGAATGAAATATTAGAATATATGAATATCTTCAATGCATACAATATTTATTCTCTTAATGGACAATGAGGGGCTATGACCTAGACGCTGATAGATAATCACGCCACCAATGTGAGCAAGACAGCAAAGAAATGAACATAAAATGGGATGAGCGTGAAAAATTATGGAAACATTATTACTAAATTACGAGAAGATAATCAATGGTGAACATTGATATGGAGCGTAGCTATGTACGGCGCGGAAACGTGGTCACTGAAGCAGGAGGATAGACGTAGATTGGAGGCTTTTGAAATGTGGGTGTGGAGAAGAATGGAGAAGGTGAAATGGACCGAAAGGAAAACAAATGAGGAAGTACTAGGGATGGTGGGTGAGGAGAGGGGTTTGTTGAGAGAAATCCTATGGAGGCAGGAAAAATGGATGAAAGGCGTATTCAGCGGTAGTGGAATGTTGAAGAAAGTAACAGAGGGGAGAATGTTGGGCAAGCGAGGATAGGGTAGGAACAGGATTGGGATGTTGGACGGGATGAAGGGAGGAAAGAAGTACACAGAGATGAAGAGGGACCTGATGTAGTTTAGGTTGCTGGATTGGGTTTTGTTAGGAGTCACAAAATATTTATTTGATAGTTATGTCCATCCAAAAACCTACCATCCAAAAACAAATCTATCGTGGTGTGTAATTCAAAACTAAAACCGTGTAGCCCGCAACAGTGAAATATTAACTATTAATATAAATTACACACACGAAAAAAAGTTCCATATGCAACTGAAATACCTACAAAAAAAAAGTCACTGTACTTGGTAAAGTTCTGAAAACGCTAAGAAAACGAGTGAATGGTTTGAATACGCAATAAAATAATGACATTAAAATGTGGTCTGAAATAGTAAAATCTATACCAACGATTGAAAAGGATTAAATACCTTACATTACAGGTTCTAAATAATAATTTAAACAAATTACCTACGCAATTGTTTGATTTAGGGAACGAAGAATTAAATCCATCTAGAAAATGAAATGATCAGGAAATTCTGATGGCCATAGGCATTCGTTTGATTCTTGATTCCGTTCACACGTAAAATATTCTCACCGTCAAGAGTCCCGGAAACATTTCGATATCTTAAAGATTTCTCAGAAAAGTACTTCTCCCCCCCCCCCCCTGTGGATTTTGGAAAATAACAAGCGTGGTACTAATAAAAAGAGTTGGATAACATTTCCGGAAACCGGTAGTTGCCCAAGTACCGTTTCATTAGCTACGCCAATGCCTCGGACCGACATTGATCATTTTGGGGAATCATCCCATTTTGTGAGTTTTTAAGGTTTCACATCACGTCCGCGACGCCGTAAGCAGAATTACTTTGTTTCTGGGAAGCAAGGGGAGGGTTGGTTCCGTCAATAAATCATCAGGGAGGATCGGCTCGTGGCTGCGGCGAAGAAGAAATCGCGGGCACCGATCCCTCCCTCGAGAGAGAGCGTAAACCCGAAGTCGTGGAGGTTCATCCACAGCAAATGCCGTGCTCCCTGAAACCGTTATGGCCAAAACGATTCCCTTAACTCATCGCTTTTACGACCAACTTGTCCGCATGTCACTCAAGTCTCATCATTAATCCCCGAGAAATAAAAACATGCAATACTTTACCCTACGAATGAGACTGTACCGAATTTGGACCCTTGCGTCATGTAAACTAATAAGGACAGCGATATCGCCCTTCTTTCATTTAAAGCGTTCGAGTATATGCACAGGGGAGTAAGCAAATATTCAGATCGCGAAATCCTCTTTATGAAAAGACCCGTAAGACTCCGTAAGCAGAAAGGCTCCGGAGGATGTTACTCGAGAGCCCTAAACACGACGAAAGATATCCTCCCTCGATGCACAACGGGGAATGTTTTTGGATTGAATATAATTCAAAATAAATATTACGTAAAAGCTCGGCATTACTTTTCAATGCTTGCTGTGCCTCGAAAATAAAATTATTTACAGAAATGTGAGTTGAGATCCCCAAATATTAGCGACAATTTCCAGCTTTAACGTGATTTTAAACTTCACCCTTACGAAAAAGATTATGAAATTATTTTAACTCGTATTTGAAAATTCACGTCTCACCCTAAGGAGATCTATTTAGATCCGTGATTACATCTTCGAGTATTGAGCACCATGATCAGATGAACTGCAATTGCAACTGCACTACAGAGGGATTTTATTTCGAGTGTTGTGTGTTGTTGGTCATTTTTAATGAATGCAACTCTCCCAGGATAACGGAATCATATAACTTACGACTCGAGTGGCACTGCAGAATGATAACTTAACCCTTCCCTCGTTCATTATTAATATACCGCATGCAGAGCGACAGAGATTAACTGCGCGTGGATTAGTATTGACCGAGCCAGGCTGATTACGCTCACGCCTTTCTCTTGGGCCAAGCGCAATGTTACTCTGCCTCGGTAATGACGTAATGGCGATATCTGTGACTTGGTGTTTGATGAGACATCAACACTCAGGTGCACGAATGCAGGCGGAAGGAGTCATGAAATATGACAATCTCAATGACCCGCAAAACGAAGAGAAAGTTTCGTCGGGTCCCCTCCAGTGATGGAACGTCGGCCGGTGACGCCATGCTCGACCGAGGACTCGAATTTGTTAACCCGACGTAAGACCGGCCTGCTTTACGGCGTACATCCAATCCCCAATCGGTTATGCGGGCGAAGGACAATCTGCCTCAAGACATCCCGTCGAGGGCAGCGAAAAATCTTTATTTGGACACAACACAATAAAGCAAGAAACGACGAGACAACTAAAAAGCCTAACTGCCGAAGACTTCATAGCAACGGATGGAGAGTACTTTGAAGGGACAAAATCGACGTGGACTAAATGTTGCAAGATAAAATTTTTATGGCCTCAGTTCGTGTATTTATTGGACGGACCTCAGAATACCATAGCAGACGTGCGCAGGCGCATGAGCCCATTTTCTCGTATTCTCCTCTCCGAACATCATATCCCTCTCCAGTCGTTCCAAGTGCATTCGTCAACGGATATTCCGGATCTCATCAATGCTAATTACAGGGCAGAAGGGCAATTACCTCTTCCCTTGGGAAAACAAAGGACCCCACGCGCGTGAACTCACGATCCTCTCGGCACCAGAGGAAAAAAAACCAATTATGATGATGATAATAATAAATGAAAAGTCGACAATGGAATCGACGTTGTCGTAGCAATTTTATGAACAATGAGGGACGAAAAAATAAAGGTCGACGATACTTATATTCATGCGAGTCGTTTTGACGCAGGGAAAGGGAAGGGAAAAGAGAGCAGCGTTAAACAAGGATGAAAAAAATAAATACGAACGTTTCACGAACGTGGAGACATCCTCATCCCGAGCTGCGGTTCCCGATACCGTGTTCGCCCACGGGTGCACCCCGACCGCTGTGCCATCCCCTCCCACCATTTGGTCACCTTCGGGAGCCCTTCCCCCCGACCCCCGCCGCGAGGGCTGGGACAGGGAGAGAGCGAGAATTCAATTCCGTGGGCAAAGTGATTTTTCACCCCGGCCGAGAAGCGAGACCAACTGCAGAGGGAATTTCGAAACATGGCCGTCGGCGGAAAAGGCACTCGAATATTACTATTGCCCCCTATTTTTTTCTCCGATAACTACATTAAAACGCGACAATCACACTCTCAATATCTCAGGACTTGACTTTTTCGGCGGCGGTATTCTGGAAACCTTTGGGTCGCGCAAAAATTCCATTCGCGCATTGGCTTTCCCTAAGTCGAAAAAGATATAAAAGTTTTTTTTTAAATATCCTTCGACCCAGTGGACGCCTAATATACCTTCACATATGATGGTGACGTTTGTCGCTCATTCCCTATCCGTTTTGAACACAAATATAATCATTAGAAGATACGCACACACCCGACGGTCGGCTTGAAACGTCTCCTACGGCCCGTTCATTTCTCGTTGTGTCGTGACCACCGAAATTCAAATCCCTCATAATTTTATCTCAAAGGCAATGAATTATCCGTACCAACCGACATATCAAAATTGCTATTCTTTCCTCGAACGATAAAAGGTATCTGTAAATAACTATAGTTGGGAGTCGATAGGGAAAAATATTCATTCAAATCGGAGTAAAACGTCATTATAATTTTATCTAAAACACACATTTTACTGCTTTTTTTACTATCAGCTCGTCTCGCAACTGTATATATAAATATTTCACTTTTAGATAACATACTACATAATAGCTGTGGGAAGAAAAATGTCCATCATTTGAATTATTTTATACTAGGTCGGTATATTAAGCAATGGGACTGGCAACGTAGCGTTCGATCTGGCAACACTGGAGGCGCTGGAATTGGAGGGGCGGCAAGAGAATGTTATCCGCCTTCAGTACGGATTTGAACTCGCTCGTGTCATTTTGTTGTCCGTAGCAACTTTTTGTGTGAAACAGTTTTTTCCTATTGTGTTCTAAATAAGAGTGACATCAATTTCGAGCAACGGTGTGCTATCAGGTTTTGCTTCAGACTTGTGCACAGTGCAACGGAAAATCTTCCTAAACTTTAGCAGGCCTACGGAGATATTGTTTTGTCAAGAGCCCAAGTTTTTCGGTGGTTTAAGGCATTTTCAGAAGGAGAGTCGATTGAAGAAGAACCACGAAGCGGAAGGCCTTCATCTTCAAGAACAGATGAAAATGACGACAAAATCCGGGATCTTGTGCGTTCAGACCGTCGATTGTGTCAGAATGATTGGGAAAGAGTTAATTTTTGCTCACACCACCGTTCAACAGATTTTGACCAATGAATTGGGGATGAGAAAAATCTGCGCAAAAATGGTTCCAAAGAAAATTGGCCAGACCAAAAGGACCAGTAGTTTTTGGCCTGTAAAAACATTCCTGTGGCTCATCAGCCTCCTTATTCGCCTGACTTGAGTCCTTGTGACTTGTTTCTCTTCCCGAAGTTGAAAAATCACCTCAAGGGAACTCATTTTGGGACAGCCGAAAACATTCAAACGGCTGTAACCGGCCAGCTGAAGGCTATTCCAGTATCGGAGTTCCTGGATTGCTATGAGGAATGGAAGAATCGTCTCCAGCCCTGTGTGGCTTCAGAAGGAAGTTATTTTGAGGGTGACAATTTTATCAGGTAATCTACCGTTTAAGGTAGGTTTTTGGATGGACACAACTATCAAATAAACATTTTGTGACTCCCCACCTAGCAAACTAATCTATATCAGGTCCCTCTTCATCTCGGTATACTTCTTTCCTCCCTTCATCCCGTCCAACATCCCTATCCTGTTCCTGCCCTCACCTCGCTTGCCCAACATTCTCCCCTCTATTACCCTCTTCAACATTCCACTACCGCTCAATACGCCTTTCATCCATTTTTCCTGCCTCCATAAAGGGTGACAATATTGAATTGTAATTCTATTTGAATGAATATTTTTTTTTAATCAGTCTCATTACTTAATTTGCATACATCGTATATATTTTTTTGGTAATCATCACTTAAGCACTTGATTTTGATGTTGCATGACGTGTATGATCACCCCTGACACAAACAAATCCCTTCTCTTTAGCACTCAGGAAACATCTACGTCTACACAATAACCCGTAAGCCGGCGAAAGGTCTTGGGACCGAGAGGGGGGGGGTTTATAGCACCAGTCATTCATGCATAATTACTAATTCATGCATGCATTTGAGTACATACTTGCTCCAAAAGTACCAAAAACTAACATACCCATCCCTATACACATCATGCAATAGTTGGAGTGCTTGATTAAATCATTTTAAATTTTGATCTTGAAGTAAATAGGGGCCCCATGCAGATGTAGAATCCATCGAGGATTGAAAGAAAAATACGGACCACAGCAAGCTTGCCATTGAAAAACATTTACACGAAAGAGATCAAAGTACGGTAAAATTACAGCGGAACGTGCAGAGTCTAATACTCAACGCTAGATTAAACTCATTGGAATACAAAGGTTTCGATCGTGTGATTTTACTTACGACATCGAGGAAATAATCCAAGCTCCGCTCTACATCGGCAGGTCAGTCAACTGTGACTAAATCAGAGAGACGTGCTAGTGAACAGAAGCACTCGAGGATCTGTTTTCCATTCTATCACGATCCACGACCACATTACTAGAGAAGGAAATGCTAACAGAATAATAACCACACATCTCCCGGTAACGATGACATGCCATGCAAATGTTATGCTAATAACATTTTTTTAAAATTGTATTCAAAGTTCACCTGGTCACGTACGATGATAAAATAGGATCTCCCCAAATAATTTCATAAACATTGAGATCCATAATCCAAGATTTTATCCATACTCTCATGGCCATCTGGAACATTATGGATTCATGGCGATTGAATACATGTGTTTCTCAAATAAAACTAACACAATGTGGGTAATTATGTTAGACTTATGATAGTCACTAGTTCATAGTTGAAATCACATAAATAAAAAACACTGGCACCTCGGAATTAATCGAATGTAAGTTTTAGGAGCACGCTTACATAGGTAATGAACACCTTAGAGTTCTTTAAAAACTGTATATTCGCAACATATCTTTGAACGAACCTCGCATAAATGGGCGTTTACATTATTTCTCATCATCACCATTAATACATGAACTACGGATGGTACGTTGACTCGTTCAGTGACGATTCAACCTTCTTAAAAGACTGTTTTACACGATGCTCAATTGACATCCACCAAATGAAAGAGAGAACGCACTTTTCCACAGATTTGAAAACGATATTAATTCCGCGTACAAATACGTTCTCTCTTTCATTTGATGGACGCACAACACTTTCACGAAGTGAAGCCTGACCCCCTTAAGGTTGATGATTACTTCATTTACTGTCATGAGTTCTGAAATCAGAATGTTCAATATTAAATTCGGAATTGGTGTTGCGTATGAATCCTTTTACATGATCCAACTTCCCTCTCGTCTTTCAATTTTTCCGCATGCACCCACGCTTTTCATTTTTTGCATTGGGTCCAGAACAGAGCTCACGCTTCAATTCCAACAAGCATTCAATAGTCGCTATGCCAGATACCATCCGTATTTCCAACGAGGAAACGGCTGTGATATTAGAGTATAGTATTTCGTTTTCAGTGCCGAGAAAGAAAAAGGGATAATTGATTGAATTCACAGGAGAGCGGAACTTCTGGTAAAGAAACGGTAGTGGTAGTGTTTTGTCGATGCTGTGCGATGAACTCCTGAATCGAGAAATTAACAGAGACAGATGATACTTGCAAATGTCCCCGAATCGCAAATTGCAAACTTTTTCTATCTTCGTGCGGCCTCTTCATCCAGGAGCACATTTTTACTCACAGATCACGAAAACTGTCTTTCTACTGTGCATTCTAGAGCCATAATTGATAGCCAGTCTCTCGAAACACTCCGGACCATCTGTCATTGTCAATTCGATTCAAGAATCCGATGTGATGCAATTACCGTACCTGTTTCTCTTTTCAATACTGAAAAACGAACTACACTCATTTATCTACTAAGATTCCCCCTTTTGCACGATACAATGTTAAGTATCCCGACTACAGCACTGATATTAGTATCGCGTAGGTGTGACTTACAAATTGGTGGCTTTAAAGCGATGGGCAAACACGCTTAGTGGAGGCTTCCGGAGTAGTGTGTGATTGAAGATAATCAACAGATAATGTCCAAGCCTTTCGAGTCCCTCTTCGGTTCCTCTAATACATCTTTTTCTGTATTCAATTGTATTTGTGTGGCTTTGGTGTATGCGTGAACTACCTGCGTATAAATGTTTATCATTTAGCAGTGTTTTCCAAAGTGCATTTCGCAGAACGGTAATTAACTGGTTTTTTGGCACAAAATGTGAATGGAAATGGTCAGGCACGACGGAATGTGGCATGATGGAGGAAGGGAAAATCATAACAGGCGCACTGACACGTGGAGACCATTGCTACATTGGGTTCATTTGTTCAGATGGTGCTAAATTGTTTGAGAAAACAATGCAGAGCGGCGTTGGAAGCTGAGGCTTTAAACAAAATGCAATTGAATTGAGAATAACTTTCTAAATATAACATGGCCAAACAGCGGTACTATCGTTTCATTAATCAATTACCAATTACCGATTTAATAATTTCAACATGATTCACTCCGCACTTCAAATTTTAAAAAAACAGGCGATGGCCGTTAATCATAGAGCATGGACTTAATGGAAGGCCGAGTTGGGACGACGTAGTCGTTTTAATTGAATTTGAGTGCCGTCATAAATAACGTAATCTTTGGCATCCAAAGATGGCGTTAGTAATTCGTCGCTAACTCGAATACGATTACAACTTAAACACATGCATTGCACTGGAAGTTAAATAATTGATTAAAATAACCTCGAAAACCTTTCACCACATCGCCGAACGACAGAGCCATTACAACATCATTGTTATTATTATAAGGTCTATACATAATCTACCTGATGGATGACGGTAAAGAACTGAGTATTATCGAAGAAAAATGGGAATGTATCAAGAAAGGGATATTGGAAGCCGCTAAAGACACTATAGGAACCGTTAACGGGAAAAGGATAAGGAAACCATGGGTAACGGATGAGATGATTGCGAAGATGGATGAGAGAAGAAGATGGAAAAATGTAAACACAGAGTTAGGCAAAATGAAGTACAAAGAGTTGAACAATAAATTGAGAAGGGCCACAAATAAAGCAAAAGAAGAATGGTGGAAAACGCAATGCGAGGATATGGAAAGTTTACAGAAGAAGGGTGAAATTGGTGCTCTATACAGCAAGGTTAAGTTATTATCGGGAAGTAAGAAGGCAAGAGCTGTGCTAACAGTTAAAGATAAATGGGGTAAGATAATAGTTGAACCAGGAAAAATCCAAGAGAGATGGAAGGAATATATAGAAACACTGTATGGTAAAGAACTTAGGCCGACAAGGTTAGACATAGAAAAGGAACATGACGTAGAAGAAGATAGCTTAGGTCCAGGCATACTCGACGATGAAATAGAAAGGGCATTAAAGGAGATGAAAGCAAATAAGGCTGTGGGGGTGGACAATATTCCTGTAGAAATGTTGAAATGGTTAGGGAAAGGTGGGAAAAAGGCCATATATGGACTGATTCGTAGTATCTATGAGGAAGGAATCTGGCCGGAAGATTTTGTGAGATCGGTGTTAGTTCCTATTCCAAAAAAGGCAAAGGCTTCGTCATGTGAGGATTACAGAACAATAAGTTTGATATCCCACGCAGCTAAAGTTATTCTCAGGATCATCAACAAAAGGATAGAGAGTAAGGCAAATGATTACTTAGGGGATGATCAGTTTGGGTTCAGAAAAGGAAGAGGTACGCGTGATGCCATTGCAGTAATGAGATCACTAGTCGAGAGGAATATAGAATACAATCAGGACGTTTTTGCCTGTTTTGTAGATTTCGAAAAAGCGTTTGATAGAGTGAATTGGGAAAAATTAATGCGTGTATTGCAGAAAATAGGAATGGATTGGAGGGACAGGAGACTGATCCGCAACCTGTACATGTCTCAGACTGCTCAGGTGCGAGTGGGGAACGGAGAGTCTGGATGGGCAGTGTTAGGAAGAGGTGTAAGGCAGGGTTGCCCATTGTCACCGGTACTGTTCAACGTATATGTAGAGGAAATGATTAAAGAGGCATGGGAAGAACTGGAGGTAGGAATGAAAGTCGGAGGGGAACTCGTAAAATCGGTTAGGTTTGCTGATGACCAAGCATTAGTTGCTCAGTCAGCCAAGGGGTTGCAAGCATTGTTGAGTGAATTGGAGGTTCAGTGCGATAAATATGGGATGAGAATCAATATTAATAAAACAAAGGTTATGCGATTTGCCAGAAAGAAAAAGGCTAAGCTAAATATTAAAATAGGCAGGGAAAGAATAGAGCAGGTAGAGCAGTTTACATATCTCGGAAGTGTTTTGGACCAATACGGTCAAAGTGGTAGGGACGTAAGGAGAAGAATTGCGCTAGGCAAGGAGGCTTTCTCAAGGAGGAGGGAGTTGATGACGGGGACGTTGAGTAGGGATGTTAAGAAAAGACTCGTAAAAACTCTGATATGGAGCGTAGCTATGTACGGCGCGGAAACGTGGTCGCTGAAGCAAGAGGATAGACGTAGATTGGAGGCTTTTGAAATGTGGGTGTGGAGAAGAATGGAGAAGGTGAAATGGACCGAAAGGAAAACAAATGAGGAAGTACTGGAAATGGTGGGTGAGGAGAGGGGTTTGTTGAGAGAAATTCTATGGAGGCAGGAAAAATGGATGAAAGGCGTATTGAGCGGTAGTGGAATGTTGAAGAGGGTAATAGAGGGGAGAATGTTGGGCAAGCGAGGTAAGGGTAGGAACAGGATAGGGATGTTGGACGGGATGAAGGGAGGAAAGAAGTACACCGAGATGAAGAGGGACTTGATATAGATTAGTTTGCTAGGTGGGGAGTCACAAAATGTTTATTTGATAGTTGTGTCCATCCAAAAACCTACCTTAACCGGTAGATTACCTAATAAATACATAATCTACCGGTGAAGGTAGGTTTTTGGATGGACACAACTATCCCACTTGCGACTCTAAACGAAACTACAACATCATTGTAAAACAAAATTTTCCGAGATCATAAATTATCACTCGGAGATATTTCACCAATTTCCTAATTAAAACTGGTCATAAGAACGCATGAGTGATAGATGGAAGCGTGAAAAATTGATAATGTCAACTGAGAATATAACGTGAGATGTTTAAATGTAGGATTTTACGATATACGCCAGTCCAGTCGCATTACACTTGTGACTCCCACTATAGACACCGACCCGAATGAGGTAGGGAAAACAGCGAAAAAGGTCCTTAAATCAGCGGGAATTGTACCCAAAACCCTCGGAGCGAGAATACAAGCCACTCTAATTCCAATTCCCTCGTCCGATTCCTCGGCGAAAAGGACTCAAGCCCAATCGGCTCTCATAATAATATTGGATGGCTATCCCGTAAGCCCTTTAATTGATGTCTGGGATTAAGACGATCGATTGGCCGATAACAATCTGTTTCCTTCTCGGAAGCATGACTGGACCCGGCCCGTGGGAACGGGTGCGAAATACGACGTGCCCCGACGACATTAAAACCCACAAGAAAAACCGCCCAAATTATCCGGGGAGACGCCCCACGCCGGAGGGGTCTCCGGCCACACCGCCGGCGCACACACACACGTACGAGTCACAACTGCCGGGCCAGCCGCGTGATACGAGAGGAAGTGGAAAGGGGGAGGGTAAAGGGAGTGGGGAGGAAAGAAAGAGGCGTGAGAGGGAAGGAACACACCAGTCCCTCACTCAGTCCTACCGCCTTATCCTCGCGCAGCGTTGCCGACGTCTCTGGCGGGTTCATCGCAATGCATGCATCGATGTTAAGACGATTGTTTTTCGGAAATAATTACACGTACACCTAAGCATGTGCCCAGCTACAAGGATCTGTGGAAGGGGATGGAAATGGTGTCACCAGCCAAAAGGGAAACTAGCGATTATGATCACTCCATACGATTTTCCTCTGAGGGAGTTGATTTGCATTGTCATACGAGACGTTTTCTACAGTCGTGAGAAAAAAAAGAGGGATTTATCATCAATTTCTGTTCGCCAATCAACTCCACCTGGCGGACAATCACTCAAACGTTTCTTCATGCTCCTGTTCACCAATGCGACGCGGGGCTACGATTATCCCATCTTTTTTGTCATCTTTTAACTCAGACTATTACTACTTTTCAAGTTATTTAATTCGTGTTAGCAATCTTCGTGGTTTCAACAGCTCCCAACCCAGGATTTCCTATAATTCAAGCTTTCCGTTCGTTCAAATTGATTTTTCAAGGAACTAGGAGTGCAACTCACTAAGGAACACACGCACACACGGACATAAACATCATTGAATTGCGCTCATCGACATGTTTTTATTTTCGTTTTCATGTTCCAGCTCAGCCTTTTTCTTTCCCGTCGATCGAAGGCACTCGGTGCAATTTTGAATAAAGAGAGATCTCCCAATTCCGAAGCAACTGGTGACAAAAAAAAAATAACCTCACTATTTATTATCACAGAAGTTTTCGGCTGCAACGTTGAACATGTAAACTGCGTGAGGGTAAGAAATGATTTTCTTTGGTGTCCCTCCGTATGGACAGTAATATTTTTTTTTTCAATTTTACATCCTACCTTCCCGGAACATCCATTAGTTAATCTACCGAGTCATACAAAATTCCGGTACACAAGCAGAGGTTTGCACGTAAATCGGACCCTAACAGCTGTTGTCAGAGGTTCATAGATATGCAAAACATTGAATTCCTGGACCATAATACGCGATTCTTTAAAATTGATCTCTTTTGATCACTATTTATTATGAAATTAAGAATCTACATCTTCTAGCGACCCAAGGAAATACATTCTAAAAAGCACTTAGCACTAAAGGCATTTCGTTTGCTTCATGCATGAAGACTGAACAGTGCACTATCGATTAAGAGTTGATGGAAATGTTGCTTCATGAAGTACGTTTGCTGTCAATTTATTTATTACGTGCAATGAGGACGGTGTAAAAGTGAAACACGACAGGTTGAGTGAAGCAATTCAGTGTTAATTTAAATTCCAACATTGAATTTCTATCCCTTTGTCTCTCAGTGCCATCGGATTTCCATAGACCTGACGTGATCGCATTATGTCGATCCAGTCTGCAACGTGAATAACATCGAGCATACTATAGCAGCGAGTGCTTCTTTCTACACTAAGGCACGAACTCGCGGGCGAACGGCCTTCCCGAGAATCGCATCGTCTTCGCCTGAGGATATCGACAGAGCGATGCCTCCAGAAAACGGACGTCTCCAACGCAAGTAGGTGGCGTACACGTCGCAACATCGCAGCGGTCGCCCGGCGAGAACGGGAGTGAGATGGAAAGGAGAAGGGAGACGGAGGAGGAAGGTTGGAAAAGAGAGAGAGAGAGGGAGAGGATAGGAAGAGGGAAGGAGGCGGAGGTGACGGATTCGTTGATGGTAGGGGAGGAAAAGGGGATGGTGGGAGGGAAAGCAACCAAATCCCCCACACTATACTTCGATGAGCGGACATCGACTCCCCATCCCCTACCGCCCAAAAAAAAAGGCGTCTCGGAGATCCCTCACTCCACGGAGCCGCTCGCACGTACCGAACCTCCCTCCTCCTCCCTCTTCGCCACACTACACCGACCGTCAACCCCACCAACGCTACCTCCTCCATCTCCTCCCCCTTTCTTCCACTACGACTATTTGCCTCTCCACGACCGGTTGGGACAACCTCATACCACACACATACGCTGCCCTCCCTCCATCTCTCTCCACCTGCCTCTCGAGGGTCTGACCCCTTCCCCCACGACGCTCCGGTGAAGACCGAGGGATTTTAGGGAGAGAGGAAGGGAGGGGGCGGGATATTGAGATCTCCCACCTTATGTTAGGGATACGGCAATGATATGTCGATGAATGTGATGATCCACGGTAAATTCGTTGATTTTGCTCATTTGACAAATTTTTGAGAGACATCGGGTACCGAACGACGTGACGTTTCAAAATATTTATTTATAATAAGGTAATCTACCGGTTAAGGTAGGTTTTTGAATTGGCACAACCATTAAATAATTATTTTGCGATTCCGAACAAAACACAATCCAGCTAATCTACATTAAGTCCTTCTTCATCTCTGTGCACTTCCTTCCCTCCCTTCATCCCGTCCAACATCCCTATCCTGTTCCTGCCCCTTCCTCGTTTGCCTAACATTCTCCCCTCCATTACCCTCTTCAACATTCCACTACCGCTCAATACGCCTTTCATCCATTTTTCCTGCCTCCATAGGATATCTCCCAACAAACCCCACTCCTCGCCCACCATCCCTAGTACTTCCTCATTTGTTTTCCTTTCGTTTCAAGCATACATTTTGCAATTAGAAAAAATTAAGCTGTGTTATTTTGAACAACGACTGCTTTAGGACTGACAGGTACATATCTACTAGTCAAATAAGGCATTGAAAAAACCAGCTGATCGTCACATCCCAAGAATACATCTTATATAATATGCAGCAATACGGGAAAACCACATTACCTATAATCCACACACGATATTATTGACTTATTAAAGACATGCATACGAGAATGTTGAAATAATAAAAATAAAATAAAAGTTCCCGGCGAAATAACACTTAGTAGCTAAGATACAAGAGTTTAGTCGGTTTTACACACGAGTTGAGTTAAAAAGATAACGTAAAAAGGACACTAAAATAAATGTTTTACCTTTTCGGCGATCATTTTCACTTCCGTCAGTTGTAGAGGAGTGTAGTCAGCATATTCTCAAAATATCAGTGCATCGAAATCTCATTTAACATCGCGTATCGCAAATAAGTGCGAAGTGACGTGGCGTTCTAATAGGTTTAGCGTAGAGCTGGATGGTCTTGGGTTCGCATCCGACCAATCCCAAAGCCTTGGCCCCAGCTGTCCGATTTTGACAATATAATAAAACTCTCAGGAAAACTGCAGGTGGCACGGAAAAGAAGCAGCCCTTTTCTTTACGTTGGAAGTGTGAATTTCACACGTATTAAGCCTCGTTAGTATCATGTGATCTCTGCTCTCACCTGCCAAACGAAACTTCTAGTTGAGTATTCAAAGTGTTTCATTTATATCTATTTACGTTAAAGTTATGCGAGATTTAACCAGCAGATGGCCCTTGTTCACCGATTCGATAAAGTTTTATAAAGGAAGCTGAATGTTGCGCGTCTCGATTTATAGTGCAATGCTGTAATGAAATATATCGAATTGCACAGCGAGTACATATCGAAGTATGATTTCGAAAGAACTTCGCATATTGGTGTCAATTAATCATGTAGGACAATTCCATATCGACTATATTTTATGATATTATATATATATATATATATATTTATATAAAAATATATATATTATATTATATATATATATATATTTTTGTATAAAAATATCGACTATTCCATATCGACTATGGCTACATCGATACTATGTCGATATTTATTTTGTACCTATCAGGTGGGAGATATGGATAATTTTAGGTGGTAGATATATTAATGATGGATAACTGTCGCCGATGAAACGATATTAACGAACTGACGATATGATATTATATGGTTGATATTCAACGATATAACTACCCGAAATTTATCGCCAATTTAATGTATCGTTCCTACCTAGACGGTGACTTTATATCGATGGAAGCTATTGAAAAACATAAATCGCAGATCCGTATTCGCATTGCTGGGTCGATATAACTCAATATACCTACCCGAAAATTATCTCCTTCTCGATCGCGATCATCTCGATACTGATTTCATTCGGACGATCGATATTTCTATGGCGGAGCCCCTAAATAGCGCGTATCGAACGACTCTATCCCGTGGGCATGAGAAACCCCGCTTCCCTTCGCATCGCTGCTCCGGGTAGAGGAGGGTGTGGACGGAGGGTTTTATGAGAGGAGGGAAAGGATAAGGTGGGTGGGGATGGGAGGGCCGTGGCCTCAGGGGGCTCGTGCCAAGAGAGCCATGAAGGAACAGAAGAGGATGTCGGAGAGAGGGAAGCGAGGGGTGGAAAAGACGAGAGGGGGAAGGGATAGGAGTGAGGAGGAGGGCCTTGAGGTGGTTTCGGCGTCGGGAAAAAAGTGATGGGGGAGGTGGTGCAGGAAAAACAAATGAGAGGCGAGGGGCGAGATACAGAGGGACCGTGGCCGCATCCTGCAGGCGGGATTCGTCAAGAGTTCGTGTGCCACGGTTGAAGGGTTGTAATATTTTCTCCCCATTCTCTATCCCCTAGGGGGAGAGAGTTGCACGGGGGCGGAAGCTCGTGTGTACGCGTTCTTGAGAAAGGGAGGGAGAAATGAAGGAGCGTAGAGAGAGAGAATGGGGTGGATTCTCTCTGGATTTGGCGGCAATGCGATACTTAAAAAAAAATAAAACCTGAATGAACACACCCCTTGAGACGTTCCAAGTGTTATATATCAGTGGTGAAGGCTTTTCCTCTCCTTCCGACTCTTGTTGAGGTGAGTCTCAATTCGCACTCTCGTTCACTTCATAGTCATGTTAATTGAACTTAAAAATGTTCCCCTATGAAAAGTGGCCGTATCCGTCAAATTAACCTAAAAATTCCAGATCATTTTCGTGATTTAACGATAAGAGTACCTATTTTTCCTCGTCATTTTAACACGGATCTAAGTTTTTACCGGCTTTGGATACATCGCAAGATAAATTTAAACGAATAAACTGAGTTGTCTTATTATTTATTATTATTCGTTGTCATAGGGTACATTGTCGATGGTCCCAGGACACTACACACTACTGTAATTCTAAGCCCCGACGAACAGGACACACAATATACTTAAACCCCATACTGCGTACATATTACAGTAACTAACTTCTTCATCTTTGCACACATCCGAACTCCAATCATTCCGATCAAAAGGTCGATTCTTTCTCCCTCTAGATCGCATTCCCAACAACCATCGAATTTTAAAATAAATATTACGTAGCATGGAGAATTAGAGCCTCTTTGCTAGCTCGGGAAAATTATCAGCGAGTTGTCTGAAAATTTCTCAATGCCAAAAAATTGAAATTATATCGTGCTATAAAAATAATTTAAGCTAATTGTCGGTATCCTTATGGTTGAAAAGCTTAATTGATTGTCTCAAACAGTCAGCAGGGTTGAAGAATTGGGACACGCACCCTTCTGCTAACCTAAAAGACAAAGTTTTCATTTCCGTCATTATGAAGAGTGTTATGCATCTTAAGTATGTCTGTTTAGATGTAAGAAATGACTTCACGTGTCGTACTTAGGCAATCGCATACGTATGACATTAGCTTAATGATTAATGAACCAATATTCTTCTATGCTGAATAAATTCCGCGATGATTTATGTTTAGTTTCAAGCAGACACACCAAGTTTTCCCAGACGTTCCTAAGAATGCCTCGACGGAAAAACGCCACCACTTCAAACGGCGATAAGACATAATGATGTAATTTCCTCATGTTCAGCAAAATCCACAGGTTATATTCCAATATACCCAAGAAATATCAAGCTAAGCAGAAACGAGTTCGAGTGGCAAATGGTTATTCAAGAAAAATATACGGAAATGCATATGAAGGATGCTTCATGAAGGAAACCTGAATGTAATTTAATTGCAAAGAAATCAGGTAACAAAGAGGAAGTCGCTTCACGAGTCTTTGAAAAAGAATTGCGGTAGGGTCACATTTGGGTCAAAATTAGTCTGGTGTGTGTATTCACCCCCTGCCATACACCCTAGCGGTGGCTTGAAGGGTACTAAATTAAATTTTAAAAATTAAACAGTGAGGAAACGTCAAATAAACGCGAAGTCCACCCTTGAATGTCATCAACGCAAGAACTCGGTCACTAATAGGATTCCAAAATCAGTATCCCATTGTCGAAATTCCTAATATTACCGCATCACTCAAGTTGTAACTAGTAAAGCGCATGTAGCATTACACTATACATATTCACTTACATACGTATAGCACATTTACGCTATACTCATATGGATGAAGGCAGAGAAAGAATATATAGTATATCCCATATGCGGAAGTGAACCGCTCGTTAATTTCCATAAGAGTAACTTGCGAACATGACTTGACCTCGTGTTGGAACTAACAGCCAAAGAGGCGCTTTTCTAAGCGAAACGAGTGGACCCAGCCTTTCTAATGGGGGGAAAAGTTTTTTTTTTAAACCTTGCAGAAGTTTCTAACGTGCGATTAATGAGTCAGGAGATTAAATAACTGAGTTGATGAAATACGAGCACGCTTCTTTGAGTGGAAGGTATTCTCGAAAAAAATGGTGGTCAAAGTGCTACATGCAGCGTGTGTTAAGTCTGGAAAAGTTGTAGGCATCTTACATTTATAATAATTTCGTCGGCGATGGCAAGAGTACGCATTCAAACTAAAATTTAAACTGAATAAAAATAAATAAGAGTATACTGTCAGAACACTAATCTTACGATGAAGGTTTGAATCATTAAAAAGTTAACCATCGTGTATCCGGTGTAAAAATAATGCCCTCATAATTAAATTAAATAATAAGTTACGTCTTTTCATTTCCTTATTTACCATTTAACAAATCTTTTTGATTTTAATATAACAATGGCATTGACTAAAAGTTTTCCATAAGCTTATAACTATTAGCTATGCATAGTGATGTGTTCCATCGGATGTACGGCATTTCTAATCCACATTTGTTACTAGGAAGTACCACTGCCCTTTACACACCAACTACGAGTTTATTCGGTGTACACGCGTAGGCATTTTGATGTGCTGTCGGACAAATATCACACATTACACAAACAAGCGCAATAAATTACTGCAAATAATTACGCAAGTTTGATTACGTCCGTGCGTTTGGAGCGTGGCTGTTTTCCGTACACGAATACTCCACGTGTCTAAGTGTTATCTTAATCTTGGAAAAGCAGTTCATTTGCATTTAAGTGCGAAACGGAGATTCTAGGCACGCAGGGTTTTACTGTCGCGAAATTTCGCACGACACAAAAACAAGTTGACGGAGACGGAATGAAGTAAAAGGGGAAAAAAAGACCAATTTTACTACGCATTCACCCCCAGGATACTCTAATTAGGCATGGAAATCGCATTAATGAGATCCGCCACCAGAAATGCCCAGGGTAACACGGTGATATGCCCGACTCAGTCCAGCGTGGAACATCCCAGAGGCGAGATCAGAGGTCGCCAACCAAGCCGCCAAGAGATTGGTTATTATTTTTATCATTTTTTTAATAATAAAACTAGGGAAAATAATCACCCGCGGTTTTCGAGGGAGAAGACAGTTATTTTCTCCAGATTTTTGGGAGAGTTTCGTCGGCAGCTTGCGGAAAAAAATATCCCTCTCACTCACGCATTTAAGGTCGAGCACACACCTCACGTCGAGGGCTCCGTAATTTTCACTCGTGAGCGAGAAATAATGCCAGGCGAACCAGTTCACGTGACGCCGAAAGGGCGAGCCACGATTCCATGGCGAAAATGAGCGGTTTGCCACAAGTTTCCCCAAGAACATTCCCAGCGTCAAACAGTTAATTCTCTTTCCCGAGTGATTCCTTTGAATGTCACTCAGTGATTTTTTTTACCATATGCCCGTTCCAATTGCGGAAATATTTATCAAAACATTGAAAATGAAGGCAGCACTGTCAGCACTGGCGGTTTTCGAAGCCGCCACCAACGTAGACGAGTTCAAATCGGGATGAGCCACGGGCCCGACGAATACGGTGAAAGTCAGAATATGCTTAAATACTACTGTTGCTGAAAAAACACGCGGGTATTTAAAAACCCCCGACTATCTCAAAATGCACGGGTTTCGCAATCTGGCTGTCATTTATCCTCCCAGGTCCCCCGTCAGAAGTTTCGACGGAAACTTTAAAACCACGGGTGAACTGCGTCTGATTTTACGTTGTGACGTAAAGTTTATTCTCATTTAATCATTTCTTCGTTGATACTCGCTTCCAGTACTCTCTCATTTAAATAACACTGTTCCCCCACGATTTGAATACTGTCCTTTTACATGTAAGAAGTTTCTTTCGTAGTGACTAATTTTCTTCCAAGTGCAGGACGGAATTAATACCAGTGTAGAGATGTAATAATTGTGCATGTATGTCTGATGAGCTAACACCCCCTGCCAAACGCCCGCAAGGTGGATTGCGGAGTATTATGTACATGTAGATGAAGTATGTATATTTGGTAAATCAACTATCGGCAAGCCTCTCGACATAACCAATCCAAAAAGGCCAAAAATAAATTAAAAATTACCGATTATCATACCATTTGAACATTTTCATAGTAATATCTGCATATGAAACATCATATTACATACATTATTGAAATCAGCCAAATAAATATAGATAAATAACATAATCATCAGGGTCGTTCTAACAGACCTCCGCCGGGTGCGTTTGCATATTGGTAATTAGTCATGTATGCAAAACCTGTCCCACTTTAAGTAGGTTCGTTTGCATTTTGGCATTTTTGTCGGGAGCGTAATTTCTCATATATTCATATTTATAGTTATTAATTTGTTTTTTTGCTCAAGGATACATGTTTTCTCTTTTAGAAATAAAAAATACCATTGCTAAGCGCAATGGAATAAAGATTGGCGAGAAATGAAATCCATGTCCGACAGCGAAACCATAAAAATAATCCTAACCATGATGTGATAAAAATCCCGACAATCGAAAATTAAGCTTGAACCATTTTGTACCAGATGATACCTTGAAGGCCAAACTTCGTCTAAATTTCACTTAGTCCTCAAAGACCGTGTTATCTAACGTAAAAGGCTCGAAGTCCATATTCACAGTGAAAGAGCACAAGTGACTCAGGCTTGTACATTTCACGATGGCAATCTTCAACGCATGCGAGGGAAGAAGAAAGGAATACCTAAACATTTTAGGGGAATCTAATAAAATCTTTTATCAACTTAATCGAGTGTGCTCAATAAATAATTCAAAACAATTCACTATGAAATCAAATAAAAAATATCAGGACGTGCAAAAGGTATTAGCAGCCTTATTCCGCCGAAAATGCCAAGACAACGAAAGAATAAGACAGGCAAGAGATGCAGACGAATTAATGGGAATTCTGCAGTCGTAACGTGCAGACTAACCGTCTCTCTAGTTCCCGCAAGTCATCGACCAAGTCTCGAGTACATTAAGGAACTCGGAACAAATCATTTAAATTAATGGGGGAGCAGTTGACAAAAACACAAGGTAACAACTGTCGCAAAAAAAACCCTATGAATGCCACAGCCATATCATGGGCCAACAAAATAAAAACGAAATTGGCACATTACGAAGTCATCATATTCTCTCACAGTCATTATCCCCGCGCTCGGAAATCATGACCACGGGAGAAAACCATCGCGACAATGATTCATCGGAGAAAATTCGCAAGCAGATACGATTCGTTTCAGCATTCGTTCTTTTTCTTAAAAAAAAGTGGTTTGTTCCGACCACAAAAGCATTCCGTTGTCCCTCAGGACAATTTTTTTTTCAAGTATTTCGTAGCGCATGTGGGTTCGTCTATGACTAACGGAAACATGGATCCTGGAAAATTTTAATAGGATGCAGGATTGGTAATAATAATGTAGGAAAATCAAAACCTAAAGCTTTTCTTCGGGTATAATTTATTGCGGATAAAATTTTCCATGGCGTTGCAACACCACCGGACGGGTAAGAACGTAAAAAGTACGTCATTAAGTACCTGAAGTCGTCTGCACGAGTCGATGGCAAGAGCAGCAGAGGGGGGAGGAAGAAAAGAGGAAAAATAGGAATATAAGATGGCAAAACAAGTGATGAACACTGCGAATGTTTTTTTTCAAGCGGTGAAGCAATATAATCATGCAGGTTGGTGTAAGCCAGTTTCAGAGAAGCGACAAGAGATGGCAGTCGAGAGAAATGGTGAGGCACAGCCAATCCGTCAGGGGAGAAACGGCTGGGTTGGTGAGTGGGGCAGGAGGGACAAGGATGGTCGGTATGTTGGGCACTTTGGTGAGGAGAGTGAAAGGTCTACAATGGGATCCAGGAGAGGTCAAAGTGGAGTAGAAATCTGGTGACAAGTTGAGAAGGAACCGGGCCAAATAAAGGGTGGCATTGACTGTTCACATAAAAAAAATTACGGATACGAGAGCAGAATAATAAAGGTTTTCGAATATGGAATTGCAGCACCCCTAACATTTATCAAATTCGCTGTCAATTATTAATTACTCCCTTTAATTGTTTCCACAAGAGGTACGGTTATTATGAGCTGATGACTGATTAATTATGCAGATAATTAATTGATATGACTTTACAGGTACGGTTGGAAAATTCGAGAATGTTTAAGTGCCATCGTTTTTAAATTCATGTTGTTTCATAAATGTTCTTCTTGTGCATTACAAGAGTGCATTACTGGACCGTTGCCACCGGGTCATTTGCCTAATTGTAACGAAATTTAAATAATAATTATTATTTAGCATTATTATACAGAAACCATGAATCCGTTGCCACCAGGTCATTTGCTTAATTGTAACGAAACGTAAATAATATTAATTACTTAGTATTATTACACAGAAAACACGATTAAGTGCTAGAGAATGACCGGATGGTCCAGGAACCGAAACTTGACCGATGCCTTTGCATATTGCCAACAAAAATTGGAATCTACGTGATAAGTGCATTGGGAAAGGTTTGGTAAAGCGACCGTATGAATGAACTGTCCCTTCTATCCAGGAACAAATATTTCACTCACGTTAGGGTAACTCTTACCTTCACCAATCCACATATCCTTCGGGTGGATTACTGTGGAAGGGCCATCGGAACAAAATCACCGACTCGGTATGTCCCTAACAAGAGGGATGTAATGGGATTCTTTGTTTAACGGTAGTTATAATGTTATTCCGATTTCTCTTTCCGAAAACAGGAGGCGTCGACCAGAATTTTGGACATACCTGTATCAATGGGAGAAAAATCCCCCATGGAAGGACATCCACAGCATGGCTCGGCCAGAGGCACCTCATCAATGATTTGACTCGGCAATTCGCCCTTAGCCGCCGGCGAAGGAGCGCTTGAGTGATCCTCAGTCGCGTTGCAACACTTGCTTCAGTAATTGCAACCAAGATGGTCTCCACACGACGGAATCCCAATCAATACATTCCACCTCTCTCGGAACATTAAACTCCTAGCGGTTGAGAACGTGGTCGGAGGACATTCATTCCCCTTCTCGATCCGAAGGTTAAATTAAAAGAATGACGCGATTTAAAACAAAATCGACATCACAATAGAAATATCCATCAGTGTGGCCATAAAAAACTCAGAATATGATTCCAGGACAGTTTCAGATTTCCCTTACCAAAATAGAGCAATTTTTTCCAGGTTGCAATTTTTCGCAATTCACAATAATCTCCAATGAACATTAAAAACTATGAATTTGATAAAATATGCTTTTATATTCTATTGTTTCAGGATTCACTTGGTGGAAGAATTTAAAATCCATACGAAAAAGAAAGACTTGTACTTTTCCACACATTTTTTGTTGCATGGTACAACGCGTTTCACCGACTTGCGGTACCGGATGATGCCGCAAGTCGGTGAAACGCGTTGTACCATGTAACAAAAATCTGTGGAAAAGTACGAGTCTTTCTTTTTCGTATGGAAATATGCTTTTGATTCTATTGAGAACCAATTTATTCATAAAAAGAAGCATAATTCTCATATTTAAACTGAGAAATTGCTCTTCATATAATGGGAAGCCTTTGTAAAACTCTAAGACGGGTGATCTCAACGAAAATTTATTGCTTTGAGCATTGACGGTGGGTCATTCGAACACACACAATTGGGCATAACATGGAAGATAAGCGCGCATGATAATAGCATCGTAATGAAAGCTAACATACTGGTAAATAAAAAAAAACCCATCACCGATCGTCCTAAATTCCGGGATATTTTTGAAATGCTGGAGGAAACTCCCAAACACTTTCAAAATCATGTAGATTTCCAGATTTTTCATGCGCGTGGCCACCACGTTTGTTCAAATAGAATGCTCCGAATTCACCATTGCGTGTATCCAAGGACAAACGTTTTCGTTTGGCTAAGCCTTCGCAGGCGAGTTAAATTAGGGAGACATTCATCAAATTTACCATAACCGAACGATCTTCCGTCAAAGTAATTGGCTGACGACATTAAAGCTCTCTGACATTTACGTAGCTTTTGTCGATTTGTAATGCGTACAGAAAATTATGACGACTCGGTTTGAACGTCGCCACATCTAATAACACAGAGACATTCGATGAGTTTTGTGTTTCAGAACTGGGTGGAGTAGATCCTGATGGAAGCAAGAGCTCCGCTCAAGTAAAATGAATAAATTATTTTTTACATTCGGAAAAATGGACATGATAAACTTAATTTACTGAGATAATTTGTCATGAATTGACAAAAATCCGCAGAAAACCCGAAAAGAGGAAAACAAATTACATGCTGATGTCGGTGCCAATGTTTCATTTTTTAAATACGCAATAAACAATACCGTTATTCAGAGTCAAAAAACATTAAACATATACGTGATTGCCAATCCGTAGCGCCGGTTGTTTCCTATTAGTATAGTAGAAATATTGATTTTGATTGTTGCGTTCTTTTATTTCCCAAATTTATGGGTTTAACAAGAACGTGAGGATCTCGCTATGTTGTATATTTTTCATACTTGTTGCCATAGTTTGATAAAAATAAAACACTAACTATAAAAGCGTTCTGTTATTATTACTGATGCAGAGCACCGCCATTGGCTACAATCCATAGATTAAGATACAGGCACTTTTTCCACGATCAAATATTCAATGGCAACAGCATAAAAAGCCCCCTGAACCTGTAAAGTTCCCGTTGCGTAAGCTTTTCCCATCCTTTCCTTCACGCCCATAGATAAGTACTTTAACCCCCCTGCCAATCACCGCTGAGCGAATTCCGGGACACACATTCTACCGAGACGCAGAAAGCTTCTGTTTTTGCTTTTTGGTCTTCCCCGCACGAGACTTAAAGAGGGTCGGAAAAGAAACGCGTGAGGATTTAGAGGAAAAGAAAATAATATGCTCGCCTAGAAAATGCAGACTAGTATTGGAACGAAGAGAGTTCGTGGTAAGCGTGCTTCTTTCCATGTCCAACGATGAGTCCCCCAGGCCAACCGTCTCAATTCCCCCACCCTTCGCGGTCCTCCGTTCAAGGGTAGGCGATAAAGAGAGCTATTATACACGCCTTTCGAACTTAAAAAAAACCGCTCCTTTCAAAGGCCTTTTCGTAATGCGAATTGCTCTCCGACTGTCGGAATGTGGAAAGACGTAAATGACTGTTCTCGCAATTACGATATTCACGCCATTTTGAACGGTAGGTAGTCATGCATCGGGAATGGGTAAAAAAAATTGCAAAAACTGAAAAAAAAACCTATACCTTAAAAAATTTGCGGGCTCCTCCCATTGGGAATTACATCAAAGGATTTTTAACAGTACCGCATTAACAGACACAAGTAAGACAAAATAAATCTGGATTGAAATGCGGATTAACTCGTCCTACCCTTTCGGAGTTTAACTGTCTCGAGAGGAAGTAAGTAGGCAGCGGGGCCTTAAGATGTGCATTCAAAAGCAGCTCGAAGGGAAAATGAAAAGAATCGTCGTTTTTATTCCATTGATAAAATGCCAACATATTTCAATAAACCGTGCAAATTTCCGTAATGACTGCCCATGACTAAGAGACTTCGGTTAATAATATTTTGCGAGCCAACTTCGTTAGCCTCTCAACAAACAGAAAAATACTGCTTCACCACCCGATTCAATTTATCGCGTTGGATCGTTTCCTTATTAGATTGATAATGTTCTGAAGTAAGCATTTCATTATGAGACTGAACTTCAAAACGTGATCAAATTATATCGCCATTGCTGAGTCAACCTAAAGATAAAAGACATCACATGAATTTTATAACGATACAGAGAGTGAAAGAGATGAATGAAAACATTTCTGCGCATTAAAAAAAATTCCAGCCAGTTCCTCTTCATTGGCTGCGCTTGTCTTCCGCTGATACACGATCGCATTTGACGAAGAAACTTGAAAGTAATTCTGGAGAGAGATTGACACCAAATGTAAAAAAGCAACTCTTTCTGAGAGGAGGAGACTCAAATGTTAGGTTCGTCACAACAGGCAGGTAATTATGGCCGGGCGATATTTCCATGCAACAGTTATGACCCGGAAAGTTAATGCGCTATCACAACATTATATCGATTTTATGGTGCAGATTTGCGATGTGCAATTTATACTTTAAATATAGTTCCTAGGAAAATCAAATACATAAAAGTGATCGGAATATTGATCGGCTGAGCTCGGGGATATCTCCAAAATCTTTGTCGTAAATAATATACACCAATATTTGCGACACATGTATGAGACTACTCGACACTACTACCATAAAAATGTAGTTCATTTAAATTGCGATGAGTATGCATCCACACCATTGTTTCATTCCGTTTTATTCACGTCAATCGGTCATTTTCTTAAATGAAGAAACCCACGTTTGAAAATATCTACTCGGAAATACACACAAGTGGTCAAAAACGTATCCACTCTACACAAAATCTGAGTATTCGTCGCATATTCATGGGTAGGTATATACATATATAAACACAGTAATCAACCCGAAGGTCGGTTTAGTTAAATATATATATATATATATATATATATATATATATATATATAACTTTTGGACGGCACAATAGAACAGGTCAGACCTGAAGAAGGCCTCGGAGTAGGCCGAAAGCTCAAATCATCTACAGTGTGAGTGTCCTTTTACGTGTTATCTGTTTTATTCTGTGTTCTATTGTGCCGTCCAAAAGTTATATTGCTCTCGTGAGTACTTCCACATCATCGATATATATATATATATATATATATATATATATATATATATATATATATATATATATATATATATATATATATATATATAATTTTTAAGATTTATAAACATAAACGGTTGGTACATAGGTTAACTTTCATCTGATGATGAAAGCATAGAATAGATCACTCTCAATAACCACAGTCACGTAAATAACATTTTACGGCTCCTTCCGTCAATCTCAATTCTCACCGAAGATATTGCCAGTGAGATATCCAACGGTTAGAACCATAAAAGATGTTTTGCTTGTGAAGCTGAATCTCCTTGGAAAGAGGCAATGGAAGATTTTCCCGAGGGTATATAGAGAAAGATATATTTCACGAGTATTGAGCGGGAACATCTGTTTCAAATCTCCGAGATAGGCCATGATGAATTTTGCACATTGCACAAGCGATTACGTGCCCGAGAGATTTTACGTCATCAATACACGCACAGTAGGTGCCACACGATTCCACCTTGAGTGGATGGAACGAAGTCAATCGATTGGAAATTTTTTGTATAATCCCTTCGACGTGACCAATCTAATTAGTGACGCACTCGTCAGGTAATCCTAAATCGACGCCCGCAAGTCGCAACGAGGGAGTACGGCAGGTGATGCTAGGTCTACACCCAACATAAATTTGTGATTAATAGGATTTCATTTAACTTAGTTATTAGGGCGTGGAATATTTTCATTTTCGAACTGCCGCAATTGAGTTTTCATGCATTTTTGGTCACGGGTTGTGTGAAGGGAAGAGGTGTCCTTATATTAGATCTCTGTTCGGTGGTCCATTTCGTCCTTATTTCCCGTTTTGGTCTTGCCTGACTACGTAACGTGGCACTAAAATAATTCTCTCTGTCTCGGCGTTAAAATCATACGATTTGCACTCACCAAGTAGTTAAAACCGTTTATGTGCTCCTCGTGTGATTCAAACCAGGTTATCCAATGTAATGTGACGCATTTTGTTCCTTCATCACCGTTTTTTTTATAAAGCAGGCAACTTTCCTTAGTCCTTACTTGATTCCGAAACTAAGGCTTTACCATAAATATACCCTATATCGAACCCTCCGATAAATCCCCTAAAGGGTTCTAATTTCGGAGTCGGAGAAGTCGAAATCGGCGAGTTCTGATTTCATCTGGACCAAATCTGATGTTCCATATTGTCAAGTATCGATGGGTGTTTTATTATTTGTTATCACCATGGTGTTTTCTTGTGATAATAGTTGTGCGGTGGCTAAGCTCGCGGTGCGATAAGACCTCGGCTGTCTTAGCACCCTCAAAAACAAATTATTATAGTTATTGGTGCGGGTGGCGGTGGTCTAGTGGGTAGAGCATTGGACTACTGACCGGAGGGTCCCGGGTTCGATTCCCGGGCAAGGCACTTTGGGCACCTGCAGCTCCACCCAAGCTAGTTGATTTTTCGGGTACCAGATCTTCCTGGGAAACCATAACCGGCACAGGGAAAGGAACTGGCCCCCCTACCCTGATGTGTGAATATTCACACCCCGTTGGGCTTGGTACACGGGTGAGCTCTACCATCACCTACTAAACCGACCTTCGGGTTGATTACTGTGTTTATGGTTTTATAGTTATTGGTCGCATTGGTGCGAAACACTGGAAAGGATACGAAGGAGCGGAGGGTTAGCAAAATCTTTAGAAATGTCTTGAACAGAAAGAACTTCTATATTAGTGGAAGTATAGCGTGGTGAATTAGTTTCTGGACAGTCCCCGGACACTACTTTTTCTGACTTCATCAGATACGATATTGAGTATAATTAAATTTTCGTGTAGGCACTTAATTTTTTTGATATTGAACAATAAACAACTTGGCTTTTCCATGTAAAATTTTTTTATTCACTACCCAGGTTTCGTTATAGAATAACATCTTCAGGTCTGACTGAAAAATACCTTAATATGTTATACCATAACGAAACCTATGTGGTGAATAAAAAAATGTCTATGTTGGAAAAGCCAAACTGTTTATTTTTAAATTTCAATCTGAAGCTTTTCCACCAAGTCAGGCCAGAAACTGTTTTGTTTTCCTTACTTTTTTGTGACATATACCTGACCTCGTTTTAAAAATCATAGGAACTCATGCATGACATAAATCCTACCTCCGACAAACTTTCGCGAGCCGCTTCGTAAGAACTGATGGGGTCCTGATATCAGGCTGACGAACCGTAATTTCGGCAACGCTACTTTCCATTATCGCATTCCTCGTCTCCTCCTGTTTTTTTGTACCACAATGTGCGCGATCCAAAATACCTCTCCCCACTCCTCTATGCTTAAAACACCCTTAGGAAAACATTTTCCCATCAAACGTATTTTAAACCTCGATATTTCCTCCTCCTTCATTCCTTTTATATCTGTCACCACCGAATATCGTTTGAGAACATCCTGCCTTCCTACAACCGGTCGTCTTTTTGGTTATTTCCGCTCGATCCAGATCACAGTTTATTTTACCAGTTATTAAAAACTGACAGAAAACACTGTAACACTATTTCAAACAGCACTGAATTCCCGCCAAAGATCATTCGGTGAGTTTGGGCGCAAAAGAAAGAGCGACGAACGCGACATGGGAAAGACTCGAAGAGAACCTACTGAAGAAGGGGAGGATTAAAATTTGCTGAGTTTCCTATGAGAACTTTTCTCTTCCTGTTTCCAAGACGGGAAACGATCTGAATCTTAAAGATTACCGAGCTCCTACCTAAAACGCAAGAGCAGGAAGAATGAAAGTAAGAGAGCATAAGCAGCTTCCGAACTCCCGCCTGGCAGCCTAAACATTTTAACCAATCAGTCATCGCCGCCTCCCCGTCAAGGGCCACGAAACGAGGAACGAATAAAAACCCTGACTAAACAAACAAAAAGGTCGGGGGCCTAGGGCGAGGTAATAAGTGAAGAGTCATAAAACTACCCTCCTAGAGTGTTAAATTTTATTTCGCCTCTAAGCTTCGGAGAGGCCTGCGCTTAAGACAGACATAGGCCAGGGACATCGAAAAATGTCAGGAAATTTCTTTCCTTCTTTACACGTTTACACACTACACCAGAAGGTCTTGTGGCGGAAGTCGTTAGGGCACAAGCCTCTTTTTGTATAATTGTGCACATACGTGCATGAATATAAGTACATATATTTCGTATATATTCTCGTATGCACTCGTACATAAACATTTACGCACATGCTCGAAAATATCCATCAATTACGTGAAGTAATACAAGTATGCAAGTAATACTTGTATGCGCGTCCGGGTATAAAGTTTTCAATACAGATTTTTTAAAACAATCCAAGTATGGTTAAACAAACTGACCCGACTCATTGCAAGAACCCCATGTTTTATTCCAAACGACAACATTCCAAAATAACTCCATAATCAGTCCGTAAATAACCTCATATTAAAAGCATTGCATAGTTTTAGCAGATCACTCCCTCATTCCAAAAATCCCCTAATTTCCACCCTTTGGTCCTCAACCCTTCCAACGCGAAAAACTAAATATCCCAAACAGGTCCCTTTACTCTTTCCAAACACAAATCTCCTAAATTTCCTCAATCCTTACCACCTTTCACCCTAAACTAAATAAATCTCATACCCCCTAACCACCAAAATTTAAACCGAAAACAAACAAAACCCTCATTAAAATGAAGCTAACAGGTTCTGGCTCACCTTATTCCACCAAACCCTACCTGATCCGCTGACCCTGTTAACCTCATCCCAAACACACCCATTGGCCGTTAACTATCTTCCTTATACCCAACTTGATAATTGACTTTTAATAATCAAACCACTTTACTTTTCCACATAAACTTTTTAATTTTTACAACCCAGGTTTCGTTATAGCATAACATCATAACCTGATGATGTTATGCTATAACGAAACCTGGGTTGTAAAAATTAAAAAGTTTATGTGGAAAAGTAAAGTGGTTTGATTATTAAAAGTCAGCATGAAGATTTAATTAATAATTAGATTAATAATTCTAATATCATTTAATATTAAAAACAATATTTTTAAAATTACAAAAATTAAATAAATAAACAATCATTAAAAATAAACATCAATTAACACTTCCCAATGCACTCCATAGCTACAGTGGAACCTGGTTCCGAGAGAGCAGAAAAGGAATACTAACATCGGATTGGCATGAGGCATTCAACATTTAAAAAATTACTAGGGAGTACGTTTGATTTGGTTATGCGTATGGCTTTTGTGACAAAAAATAAGAGAACGGAATCGGAGACTAACAGAATCTATTGATCGTGGCGTTTCTCTTATTTTACCTCGGTGGTACAATACGTCAATTAAATGAGGGGCCATAATAATTCCCTCGGTATCACAAGTAAACTCGGGTGATCTGCACGTATATTAAGGCCATTCTGTAATGGGTCTTGAAACTCAAGACCCAAGTATCAAAACTTGTGTCGTTTTTACTCCACCAGTGTTATTTTAAGAAGTTGATTTTATTTTCTATTTCGAGACGTCAGGCCGGCACCATTTACGCCAATCAGCGCAAGACAACAGCCGTATTCAAAATTCACCACTCGAGAGAGATATAAGCTTCGCTTGCGACTTAAGAAACATAGTGGAAGGGCCTCAAAAGTTTTAGTCTTGCCTGCTCCCTTCGTGACTCAAGGGACTCCCATTCTAATTCTTCCAGCATTCTCGTCACGCTTACTCTTTTCTCGCAGCAATTTTAAACAAATTGGACGGATTTTCTCTGATGAGACAGCGAGCGAGTGAGAGAGACGGAGCGGGAAGTGAGTGTGACTCACCATCCTTCAATATAAATAAACCTTCTTCTCACAGGTAACGCTTTTTTTGAATGAATTTTCATGGGACCGCCTACATTAATTAGATCTGCTATACCAACTTCCACTTTAGGTCATAGGCGAAATAGCCGGTCCACGATTTTATTTAACCTTTTTCGACCGAGAGAAAAAAAAGGAGCACTTCCCCGGGGGGGTGGGGGGGGAAGGGAACGAATCGGTGATCCTTGAGGGACTAAGTGAGAATTTGTGAAAATAAATCTTAGCGCGAGGACACCCCCTGCCCTTTGGGGAACTCCCGCGGAATCGGAACGTCTTAATTTGACTTTATTTTTTTGATAATGGAACATTTCATTATAAACTCGATGGTTTCAGGCTTCACTTTGTGGAAATCCATTCTAATAAATCAAAAGAGAAATGGTGCTTTTAAATAATAATATAATAAATTTTTAAATAATAAAATAATAAAGTGTGGAAAAAAGTACCATCTCTCTTTTGATTTATTACATTTCATTATGCAAAACTCCCGGTGCCAAACACGGAAGCAATTAACGTCGCTCTGAGATAGGGCGAAGAACAATTAAGGTGACACGCTCGGCGTTTGACGATGCCCCCTCTCTTCCGACTCGCTAACTAATAGACGCGAATTGCCGGAATCAACAATTTTTTACCGACACTTTTCCAAAAGTGCGACCCTTTCAAAGCTATCCATCCGGACGGGATAGGACTTTCCTTTATTTTTTTTTTTGACGGAGTTGCGTGCACCCGAGTATAAAAGGTTTGACGGCAACTCCCTTCCCCGACGGCTATTAACGGTCCAAATATTTATCCTCCCTAGCCTCCTTCCGTGCTGGGAGCAATAGTGCTCCTTTTTCCACGATGGGGGAGAAGAGAGCGAGAGGGGTGGAGAGGGATAAAAAAAACGAGAGAGCGCGAGCGCGGTGAGAGAGTCCTTCTGCTGACTTGGGCGGGAAGAAGAAAATGACGGAAATGCAATGGTGTTGTTGAGGGAGGGAAGGGTGGGATATATAAAGGTGAAGACGACGGTGAACCACCAACCGTCTTCACGGAAGAATCCTTCCCTTTCTGATTGGCGAGGGCGATATGCCCGAAACGGTCCCCCGTCACGCAGGCATTGCGGGGAATACGGTGGGCGCCGACGCGTCGAGGGAAAAGACGTGTGACGCCGGTCCCTCTGCCATCGGGAGGATTATTAAGAGGATCGTTGTGATGGCAAGGCGTCGCCTCACAGCAGGGAACGGAAGGCACGGTCGGCAAACACCGGCAGAGCACAGGGGAGGATTTATTCCCCGACAATCCTCCTCCGTCTTATCCTATCCCACCCACCATCGCTCTATATCCGCACGAATGTGATGATCCGTTATGAGACGGGATTTTGTGGGTTGTGCTGTATTATAGCATCACGGGTCGTATTATTAATCAAATTAGGAGGGTTTTCTTTTAAAATATTAACCCCAATCATTCCCAGGTAAAAATTCGGCGAGTTCTTTCCAAAAGTCCCTGAGAGTAACTGATACGTCTTATAGAAATTATGCTTCAAGATCCATTAGAGTTGGTACTAAGGTTACTAAGAGTAACAATATTTATTTCTGATCAGTTCATAAAATCATACATATCATTAGCTGTAATGAAAATGAATGAATAAAGCGCTTATTAAATATTAAGTCCAGCTATATGCAATTTACTGACCTAAAACCTTTAATACAATATTCAACATTTCAAATTACAGCTTAATTAACGGCATATAGTCGATGCTTACTGCCAATTAAAACAACGATCAATTATACATACGTATCAATTGTGATTATTAAATAAATGCTTACCAAATTAGGTTATCAACAAAGATAGATAAGTCACTCAACGATACGAAACCAAACTCGAGCAGAATATTACACTCTTCGTCAATAAACATTGAGAAAAGATAAAATTAATAAAACTGTACTAATAATCGTGAGCAAATATAAATGGTACAAATTAAATTCAAAGTACACTCATGTTAATGCTTAATACGAAGCCAAGAATTGGCCCTACGATCTCACTACTGGAAACGCTTACTTTAAAATATTCCGTTCTCCTGAGTCTTGCTAAAAACTTCTCGTAAATATGGCGAGCCACAAGCAGAGGTGGAAACCAAGCACATATTTGGGATTTTCGAATGCGTATTCCCTCCTAGATTCTTTACAAAGAAAGGATTCTCATTACCGCGAATAAACTTGGGTTTCTAGGTTAATGTAATTAGGGCCGACGCTTTATTGTCAGTCTCTTTTCTTCAATGAAGTTGCTGCGACAACACTGACTACCAAGAAACTATAAAATCTACAGAAGACCTTTAACAATTAAGGCACGGCAGTGGTAATTAACGAATACAAAGGAAGCAATTTCGTTCTATAGTCAGTAAAACACAATATGATTTCATGGGTACGTTCATTCCTTTCCTTTTCTGACACTAAAATGGTACAATTATTCGGTATTGACAACAAATTCACATTACACACAGTTTCATGCGAATAATAAGGTAGGTGGATAACAGGAAATGAAATAATGGTCAATATTTGCTTCTGAGTGAAGTGCTTTACCATTCTCGCCTTCATTTTTTTCGCAGGATTAATGATTATTTATTTCATATGTAATAATTTTCAAGCATGCTTCATAGCATTCATGGACCACCCGAAGACTACCTTCACCAACTAACTCTAATGCATATTAAAATGCCTTTCGTTGAGAAACTACGTGTGTGTAACTTGCAGAGGCTATTGTAAAGTACTTCCTAATTTTTCGCGAGGGAATTTCCTTTAAGTTCTGAAGTATTTAAAAATAAAATAAAGGCATCGTTAGGTTTTTCATAATTCCAATCAAACCATAATACCTAAGAGCATGCTCATTTGCAATTTCTTATGACAATTCTTAAAGAAGAAGAGGTGCGGTTTCGACAATAGGGGCAACAAAGAAAAGAAGATTGGAGGCGACGGAAAAGTACTGCTAACGTAGAATGAAGAAACTGAAGTAGATTGAGTAACTAATGAAGAAGTAATTCAACGCTGTGTGATGGAAGTATTGTATAGCGGACACTCACAAGAATAATGATACTAATTGGGCACATCCTTCGTTACGATAGCTTACTGAAGACGATAACTTCGAGCCCTATTTCATATCTCCGAAAAGTAATTACAACCTTCAGTTTCATCATTCGCTAATATTTTGTTACCATTGTTTTAAATGATTTTTTAAGCTTACGTTAGTGATTCCATGGCATACCAGTAATTGGTTTATGTGGACAACTTTTTCTAATTATATAACTAAAGGTAACGTGAAGGGGAAGAATTAAAGTGAAGGACAAAGAGAGGCCAAGAAAGGAAGGGAGGTGGACAATAAGTAGACAATGGAAGATGTAAGTGTAACTATGAATGAAAGAAGAGACGGATGGGAAGGGAATTATTATTAATATATAATATAAACCAAGTGGCAATTAGGCATTTGTCCTGGTGGCAACGGTCCAGTCTGATCAATGGTCATTTTTGCATACACGTACACACACAAGAAGAACAGATATGAGACAAAATGCCCTAAAACACAATGACACTTTTAGATTACCAACCCCTCCTTCACCATCACACAAGAGTTAGGTTCACACCATACGAGTACGTACTACGCACCGTCCATCGCCACACTCCGTCTATAATCACCCACTCTTCAATTTTATATACCGTTCAAAATCACGCACCCGTTAACACATCATTCACTTTTGCAATACAATTCCTCACTCCATCCACACCACATATATATTCAATATTTTAATTATTACGACAATATAATAATCACTGATCAATGAAGTTTATTACCCAGTGACTGCTTTACATTTATTCTTAAAAATCGGAAATAGAAATAGGAAATACGAGTACGTAGTTTGGATATAAGCTACAAACCAATTCAAGGATTGATAACCAGCGATGATGAATCTAATTATACGTTCAAATACGTGATTTATGGAAACATTCGATCGCGTATGAAAATGTAGGTCATAGGTCATATCATTACTTACTTACACCTGGACTTATCATTAATTCTCCTTCCATCTTTTATTGTTATCCCCATCTGACCCCAGGTAACGCCCATATTGATCGGCCGACGCTCCCATAGTGTGGTGAGTAAGGTACCCACCCTCGGACGAGTAGGCATATCCACGCACACGCCGGGCCGAGAGAAAACAGCCAATAATCACATCAATCCGTCCCGTCAATCAGTGCGTGAGGCAAAAACGATCAATCTCCTTCCCAGAATTCCGCGCTTCGACTAAATTTTCGTACCGTGATGGAAGACTCCTCCCTCCTATGGAGAGGTGGACAACATCGTCAAATGAGTCCAGTCTTAGGGCCAAAAACTACCGCGAAAAGGCTCTTTTACCGATTTCGCATTGCGGATGAGTGATGCAGACGTGACTTGGGCATCGGAGGGAAAAACGTTAGGGCGGCAGACGTACGGAAAATGGCTTGAACGATGCGGTGGTGAAATGAAATTGAAGTGAGCAGGAAATAACTCTTCCCCAATAGGAAAATAAACGATGGTGGACCATCCAAATGTGACAAAGTGGATCGAGATGATAAATGTTAAGAGGCAGAGGTTTCTTGTAGGGTTTTGCAGAAAGGATTTTCCAGAAAATTTTGCAGAAAAAATTTCCAAAGGGTGGAAATGGTTGTTGAGATAAGTAGCGGCATTATGGGGATGGAAAATAAAATTAACTACAAAAGAAAAAATTAGATAAAATATTTTTTTGCATTTTTCAGCTCTAAAGAATTCGTGATAATTTCCCAGGGTGGACAAAAATGGCAAACCATAAGATTACCTAAAACACGTAACACTAAAGCGTATTATGTATATGCGTAATAAGTATTAAGAGTAATCCACCGGTCCTGTTGGAATTTGATGGAATTCTGCCACTCGTAAGCCCCAATATGACAATTAACATTCTAAAAACTCCATTGCAATGTACCATTGTTTAACTTCATATATGTTTCTTGCCTCCATTCATTCTACCTACATGACCGTACTTTTCCTACCATAGCTTAAGATATGTAAAAGTGTAATAATTTTTTTTCCCTGAGCTCAGTACACTTATTTTCCGGACGAACCCTGTATTATGAAGTTGGATAATTGTTACGTGTTAAGCCTTTCTAGCATATGTTCCAAGTTCTTCTGAACAATGTTAATTTCTTGTGACAAACAATATTATTCCATTCCTCGGAGTTTCCATTCCATGCCCTGAAGTGTTTTCCTACCGAGCCCTCGCAAAAATTCTCTCTATCAAACTTTCATGGTTACCTAACAACATCCAATTTGTAAATCGACCCTTGGACTATTTCACTATCTCTAAACCTCTTCATAACCAAATTTCATTAGCCTCCAAATTCACGCAAACGCTCTTTCATAAAAAAAAGAGCAAGATTTTGAGTCACCCGAAGTAAAGCTCCACAATAAAGTCCCCCTGCCACACACCTTTTTGGTGGCTCACAGGGTATTTACGTAGATGTAAAGTCCAAACTAATATTTTATTTACTTTTTTAGTTAAAAATATCAATAATTTCCTTCCCTGGGTGGGTACTTTTTTATGCTATCGCAATTATATTGCTTGAGATCGAACTATAATACCCACTTTTGTCTAATACATGCGTAAAAAAAAGCGGGATGTGGTGGCGTCGTGAGTAGATGGATAGCTACTGACCGGATGGTCGCGGGTTCTAATCCCGTGTGACGCCCTTAAACAACCTCATCTAAAACTCAAGTTGCGATCATTGCAATTTCTCAGGAAACCAAACGATGGCAGTGGGAAAGGTACTGTCGTCAGTCCTCAGCTTGATTGTTTCTTGACTTGTACAAGCCTAAGTGCTCACTTCGTGATGAACGCTACCCTCACCAACCAAACGCGAACTTCCGAGTTCATTCCTCTGGTACTGCGTATGAAAAAATAGTGAAAAGGCGGAATGATAAATTTTAATTTGAACCGCGCACCGAAATGAAATAAAGAGGATGCATTCTCAAGAAAGGAAACAAAATTAGGTCCGGCATTAAGTTCCCGATCAGCGATCGATGAGCAAGATGGCGATCAAATCCCGTGACCACGGCAACTAGGCCGGGAAAATCAGGCAAATGGGGGGCATTTAGCGACTCATAAATTATTGCCACACGTTATTCATCGACAAAGAGAAAATGAGGGAGGGGAATATGAGACGAGGGGGGAAGAATGGAGGGGGGTAGAGAGCAGGTGCGAACAGCCTCCCATTGAGGATTATACCGTCGGCAACATCGGCGTGACCGGGGTGTGCGTCTACGCCTTCGGGGTGGTCGCCGGGATTATTTTTCGCGCTGAGCGGACTTTCACTGAGAACTAAAACACATCGGCTACTAAGGGTACTCCGCGAGAGGATCTATCTTCCGATCTGACACCCTTTCCCCGAAATGAACGTCGCAACCAAGTGGGCGAACAACGAACCGGGCAGGCGATGAGGAAGGAAGCAGACATACGGGAATTTATAAATGAATAGGATCCAGAAAGAAGCATAAGAGGAATTGGGGCGGCGCAGTAGCCCCGTGGGTGGAGAGTCCGGCTACTGACCGGAGGGTACCAGGATGATGGATTTGGACAACTCCATCCAAAATCCAAAAAGCAATATCTTCCGGGAACGAGAATTTCATGGGATATCTCAGGTAGCAAAAGGGAAGGAAACCCCTACTTTCAAAGCGTGAATTCCCCACGGCTTAAGGTCCCTTTTTGGTCGAGCTTCCCTGCTAAAACCATCAAAGCAAGCCTTTGTTATTGTGATTACCGTATTTTTTGCCATAAGAAATGCTTTCAAATATATTAAACCGAGTCGCCACCCTGCCAACTACGAAGGAACTCGGATAAAAATAGTTATTCATTCCACCGGTAATAATTGAAAATTACTTTCTACGTACTCGCAAGGCTACAATCCCGTAGATTATACAATAGTCTGAGTCGTTTTTTTTATTGAACCTTTCGTTTGAGGCTTCACCAATTTTAAAGCATTTTCAAATGTTCCAATAAAACAAATAGTTTCATGCGTACTGTGGTAATTATTATTAGGTAATCTACCGGTTAAGGTAGGTTTTTGGATGGACACAACTATCAAATAAACATTTTGTGACTCCCCACCTAGCAAACTAATCTATATCAGGTCCCTCTTCATCTCGGTGTACTTCTTTCCTCCCTTCATCCCGTCCAACATCCCTATCCTGTTCCTACCCTTACCTCGCTTGCCCAACATTCTCCCCTCTATTACCCTCTTCAACATTCCACTACCGCTCAATACGCCTTTCATCCATTTTTCCTGCCTCCATAGGATTTCTCTCAACAAACCCCTCTCCTCCCCCACCATTTCTAGTACTTCCTCATTTGTTTTCCTTTCACTGTGGTAATTACCCACGGTGAAAGTGCAAGGTGACGCAAGCAAGCGCAGACGATGATACGCAATGTTCACACATAATGAACACTCCAAGATGAGCCATCGGATTTCAATCACCAAAAATCTGCTCTTTTTTGAAATTTTTTTGAAAAACTCCTCCCGGATGGCAAATACTTTTGGATGCCCACACAAAGACGTAGAAATGTACATCTCATAAGATCCCGGTTACAATATGAAAATAAGTTTTCCCATTCGAGAACATCGCTTCTGAAGCTCAAGGAGCCCGAAGGTTTAATGTTTTACTTAAGAGCAGAACAGTATTCAAGAATTACCAATGGCATATACTATAGCCATAACGTCTACTCTCCATTTAAAACGAAACGGAAAACTAATGACCCAAATAGTTTTCCTACACAAAAGAGACGAAAAGTATTCCTACCAATCCATCCCGAATTTTCTTTCATTCATAAACTCACGGCTGAATAGTAATAACCTCACGTCAAAAACGAGATGATAATTACCATGACGCGACAAGTACAAATTTAGTCGCAATTGTGACTTGGACGAGGGTGACCGTCGAACAATATTTCGCAGATCGACTTGAAATTTGGACATTCGTGCACAGATATGAGCGATTTATCCGCATCGGACCGAGGCCAGTCAAAAGGAGTTACCACAGGAGTAGGAGAAAAGATGGATGAGGGTATACGGAAGGATTAGGCCATGGGGTCGAGGAGACAGCTTCAGGATGCTTTGGGATTTGGATGGAATGGGTAGATTCCTTAACAGATGTCTGGACCAGAGATAAAGGTTGTACGAGATGTGGATGTGTATACCTAATATCCCAAAGGATCGTTTTTCTAACACCAGGCACGATAGAAAATTCACTGACACGGTGGATAAGATGGATATGATCATCATTGCCCATTTTCTGCCATTTTTATTTCATTGTGATATTTGATGAAAAGTCCGCAACTTCAAACTAAAAATTATCCGATAGCCAAAATCTAATCTGAAAGACTTCTACTGAGGATGGAAGGAATATTTCTAATTATGTCCATGTAGATGCAGAATCTGAACGTTTTGCCAAAACTCAACGAAAAAAATGAACAGCTGAATTTATAAAATGATTAAAAAAATGGCATAACAAATAACTTGCGTAGAAAACTCACGAAAGTATTACTTCTCTGGGCACAAGGTGCGTACCACAAGTGAGGAACGCGGACAGAATCCAGATAGTACAATTACACAATGCAATTCAGATGGCAGAGATAAAACCGTTGGGCGGAAATTGCAATTACGAACAATTCTTATTCACGGACACTTCGTGGTAATCAACTGTGATTGCAAATGCGGATTGAAATTTTTTCACCCACACGTTGAAAATCGAATCACCTAATATATAAATTCAAGGAATAATGAACGGGATTACTTCATTTATTCCATTGTTTTCAATTTAAACTAAATTTCAGTTACATTATTAATTAAGCAAAAGGGAAAAATCGGCTTATGAACACATGTCACAATACAAATCGTGCTAGATAAGCCTTCATATCATTCGTTCGCTCAACATTTTACGAATGAAAGGCTGGTCCGGGATGGATTAAATGTATAATTTTAGCTTCCGATATTTTTAGAAGGAAAAAATCACTATTATCAACTGCTATTAGCACGCATGATGCCAATAAAGATGAGTTACGAGTGAAAAAATATTAAAAACGTGATTTTCTCTAATTTAACCTAACAGCCACTTGACTTTTTCATAAAAAATCCTCCTTTACCGTGTGACACGACGATGAAAGGCTCCATACCAGTCTGTTTAGCTTCGATTTGCATATTATTTTCGAGAAAATATATCCAAACAAGTCTTCTCCCAACCTTAAATTGATTGAAAACGGCGTAGTACGGACACGTTAAACAAAACTTTGAACGGCGACACAAAATAACGCATGGATAACTCCTTACACACGTTATCCACCCACAGAATAATCCCCACCAACGGATGAATCAGGTTTTGAAGCTGGCGTCAAGTTTTTAAGTTCCGAGGCGCATGCGCGAGCGCAGACACGAATCCTCAAACCCCCACATCCCCGAAGAATGGGGAAAAAAGAAGGAGACCGATAGAAATCTGGGAAACCCTTCCCGACGATCGCCGTCGCGGAGGGGGAAACGAGGGTGGGTGGAGGACGACGCCATAAAGGCAGACAGTCTAAATGTATGAGAGAATGCACGCAACGCCCTGATGCGTCCTTTTCACGTCCTGGGAGCACCCTTTTAAAAAATAAAAAAAAATTGTGACAGAAAATAAAAGAAAGCTGCGCCCCGGGACAAGCGCAATGCTCACTCTTCTCCTCCTTCTCATTGCCTCGTGTTTTTTTTGTCTTTTTTATTCTTTCACCCCTTTTTTTTCACTTGCTTACCCTGAGGAGACCCCTCCCTCCTCCCACTCTCTCCTTCTCCGCCACCCTTCTCTCTCCTCCCCGCCACCTGCCACCACGACTCGCCGGTATTCGGCAGACTTCCTCCTCTCGCTCCCTCGGAAACCCCGAGCCACGCAATCCCGCTAATGTTCGCCCCACCCTCTTACGGCGCGCGGTCCGCACCTCTTCCGTCTCCGTGAGCACGATCCTCCCAACACACACGGATCCCCCTCAAACCCAACCCCCAACCAGTCCCCTTCACTCTTTTACCCTTATAAGCCAGGTCTTCCTTCCCGCCCGCCCACGCCCCTGTCTCGAAATGGCGGAGAGGCAGACGGCCGCAGCCGGACCATACCAACGACGCGGTACGATGGATGTTCGCTCTTTGGCAATATCGCAGAGAGCTTGCACGCGTCGCTGACGTCGCGACGTGAATGGACGGCGAGCCTTTTCACCGGGCGAGGACTGTTTAATCGCGACCTAGAGGGGGGAGATGCGAGGGGAAGGAGGGATGGAACTTGCGAAAAATTCTCGCGATAAAATGAAAGGGGTCACCGAAAAACTGGCGGGCCAGCGTCGGGGACCGTTGGAGAACAGTCGATTCAACCCTAGACTCGAATATCGGAAAAAAATGTAGGGAGAATTTGCTCCTGAACTCCAATCAATTGTCCGCAGACCAACTTTTAAGCGCCTGTCGGAACGCGAATATAAAATCACAAGAATAGATGTCAGGAACAAGAGATAAAAGGATTCCGCTTTTCCACGAAAAAAATGTACGTGTAGCAACGACTTCGAGGTCTTCATTCCGAATCAATTATACGGCGTTGGATAGTTTTAGAAGTTACGCGTACAGGTCGTAGACAAATGGTACGTCGATTTGAAACCCTCCCCAAAAAAAATCGTTCTAATTAAAACTAAGCATGTCGTTTTGAAACTCCGCAAATTTGACAAAATAAATCACTAATCCTAGCAACGATCGGCAACGATTTAAAAAGTTTTAGTTCTTTAATCGCCATATCATCGCAGGTACGTCAAACAAATCGGAATCCCCCTTCGATTCCTCGTAAGCGACACACATACGTGACGATGACATATCGATACGGATGAAAATGCTAAAAAAAATCCAATCTCCTTTATAAGCTCATCACGCCCATAGGTATTCATACTAATGAACGGAATTGGCATGCCTGGCGGTCCGAAATTTTTATCGCAATGTTCGCGGACCCGCAATCGCAACGCAATAACTCATGAACATCGACCAATGCATTTGATGCCTTGCGATATCGCTCAGCCGCCCCGCACCTTCCTCCCACCAGGGCGTCCTCTTTGCCCGGCATACCAAAAAAAGAAAAGGGACCACGCCCTCAGAATTTCCTCCACTAACGACTCCACCCACCCACCCGAACCCTCCTCCCAGGATTCACCTCGAAAACGCCCTCCTGATATCGAGGATGGGGGTATAGACTTCCTCCAAACCCTGGCGCAGCCCTTCCCCCCTTGATCCCTACCCTCCTCCCTAAACCCCCTTTCGTCCTCGGACCCTGGGCCGAAAACTTTCCCGAGTGTTCCCAATCGACTTTCGTTCCGGTTCGTCATTTTTTTTAGTTAAACTATCCTTCACTAACTAACACCACTCCAAATAATGAGTATGCCATTACATTTTTTTGCACAATATTTAAAAGTGTGCGGGTAAATCATATCACACTCTTCCGCTTAAAACAAAGGAACGTAATCGAGGATGGCAATTATTTACGTACGTCAAGAACACAAGTTATTCGCGTTCCATTAAATAAATGAAATTCCGCACCTTCCAGGATTTTCCTGCGAGCCTTTATTCGGTTTCCCAAAACGCTTTGCAATACTTAGGTAATAATTGACAATTGAGGACAAAAATCTCAACAAAGGTGAAATAAGTGCATCCACATATATATAGTAATTCCGCAATGCGCTACCAAGGCATGTTGACTTGAGGTGTTATGCCATCCGCCATTAGGTTTCATTAGCGATTTTGAAGAAGAATTAAGTAGCGTTTTATTTCCAAGTACTTCGAGAGGGTTTACGTCTAAATTTATTACTGTCGTGATAACGACTTTGCGAATGAAAAAAGATATCTCACATAATTTAACTTTTCCCATCTCGACTCGTTGAAGTTTAAGAAGCAGTTTTCATAAAAAGAGTTTACAGTTAAAATTAAATCAAGAGAAAATCCAAAATTCACTCACAGACACAAGAAAATAATCAGACACGGGGATTTTCAGGAGTCGATGAACAAAACAACACAATCAGATGAGAATAGAGCTCACCTCGCAAATCAACCACGCGGGGTGCTAAACTCGCACATTTAGGGTTGTAGGAGCAATTTTTTTTCCCTGCGCCGCCTTTTGTTTCCCGTAGCCTATCGACTACATGGTCTTGTAACACAGAGATAACGTCTCAATTGTCATCACGTGAAAAGCTGTCATATCTCTCCTCTGTATGTTTCTACATCCATAAAGTCAAACCGATGTCATCCCGAAGGTAGGTTTGATAGGTAAGAGTATAGAGCTCGCTAAGCCCAACGGCGTGCGAAATTCACACAGCAGAGTAACGGCCCAAGTTCCTTTTCCTGCACCACCTATGGTTTCCCAGGAATTTAAAGGTAGCCGAAAAATCACACTGCTCGGGTGAAGCTGAGGGTGCCCAGAGGCATCCTAAGGAATCGAAACTGGGTCCTCTGGTCAGTAGTCCAACGCTCTACCCACTGGGTTACATCTCATCTACATCTATAATCTCCTATGAATATTATTACATAAGTTTGTACCATCAAACTCATATATACTACATTTCGGCTCTATCGTCGTAATTGGCTATGTACTCTACATCATCATATGGAAAATGGTATTTTTGTTTAACACCAACGAAAAAAGATTTTGCACTCTATGAACATCGAATTAAAAACACGAATAACAAAATTGAAATTAAAGACCATAAGTGGATGAAAATAACCCTCAGAGGTAATCGAACCCGCGACCTAAGTGATAACTAACGATAAGATTATCCCGCCGCTTCCTCATGATGATTAGCGAAAAGAGACCTTACATTCATTCCTTAAAATCATTGATATCGACCTGAGCGATACGATATACACATCGGAAAATTTATCGATTCACTTAATCGACAACCTTATCGATTATCACGCGTATATTAACTGTTTCCTTACTCTTACCTCCTCCCAGAATCGATTTGGCCCTTCATTTCATACTCAAAATATGGAGTGAACATAAAAAATATATGGTCGAATCCAATTTTAACGGAATACTTCGAGCCACCTGTTTTCTAAACAAAGCTTTATCAATAAATTACGACAACAAATTTCAGGCGCTGGATTTATTCCCTAGAACGAATGGGAAATTAACAATACAGAAGGAATAAAAATGTTTATATTTAATAAATATGGCGAGCCAAGCTAACATTTCAAATAATCTGTGGGAAAATCTAGCCAGATAACTATTGTATATTTCACCACGATTTAGTGACTTTCCCCTACTTTCTCCCGACGTAGATTTGGTTCTGGAGCACCTAAATAATAAAATATGGCACATTACAAAAATTGAGAGTTCCAATATAAGAACAACAGAGCCTTCAAACATCACTGCATCTTTAGGCCAAAAATATTTTTCGGTAGTCAACTGTTAAGGATAGGATTTTGGGCGAACACAAACTCAATACCCCTATTGAGAACCACTTAAGAGACACTCTAACCACATAACACTACAACAAACTTTCTTCAATTCTGCATATTTTCAACCCCCTTCATTTCGCCCAACATATAAGTATCCTTAGAAAGAAAAAAGCTAAGCTAAATATTAAAATAGGCAGGGAAAAAATAGAGCAGGTAGAACAGTTTACATATCTCGGAAGTGTTTTGGACCAATACGGTCAAAGTGGTAGGGACGTAAGGAGAAGAATTGCGCTAGGCAAGGAGGCTTTCTCAAGGAGGAGGGAGTTGATGACGGGGACGTTGAGTAGGGATGTTAAGACAAGACTCGTAAAAACTCTGATATGGAGCGTAGCTATGTACGGCGCGGAAACGTGGTCGCTGAAGCAGGAGGATAGACGTAGATTGGAGGCTTTTGAAATGTGGGTGTGGAGAAGAATGGAAAAGGTGAAATGGACCGAAAGGAAAACAAATGAGGAAGTACTAGAAATGGTGGGGGAGGAGAGGGGTTTGTTGAGAGAAATCCTATGGAGGCAGGAAAAATGGATGAAGGGCGTATTGAGCGGTAGTGGAATGTTGAAGAGGGTAATAGAGGGGAGAATGTTGGGCAAGCGAGGTTAGGGTAGGAACAGGATAGGTATGTTGGACGGGATGAAGGGAGGAAAGAAGTACACCGAGATGAAGAGGGACCTGATACAGATTAGTTTGCTGGGTGGGGAGTCACAAAATGTTTATTTGATAGTTGTGTCCATCCAAAAACCTACCTTAACCGGTAGATTACCTAAAAAAAATAAGTATCCTTTTCCTCCCCTCCTCGCTTGTCTAAACGTTCTCCCCTCTTTTACAGTCTTCAAAATTCTATCGCCAATCAAAATCCACCTTTCCAGCTTCCTTTGGAATTCTGCCAATAATCTCCTCCCTCTCCCCCCAATCTCCAAATCAACATTTCAAAAATCTCCAATCTATGCCTCTCATTTTGCTTCGACAACCAATGTTTCCGCGTTTGAACCTGGAACAATTTTTACAAAATCTCCTTCCTTAATGCTATAGTGCGGTCTCTAATTCTCTAAGAGCAATGAGTAAGCAGAAGATCTGGAATCATCTTTAAGTTATATTTTACTTCTGGAAAACAGCACGAGGAAAAGGTACGCCTCAATTTCCTAACGCGCTATCTCTTTCTGTCACTTGGATGGCATGCTGGGAGAAATTAAATAAATTTGACTTCGCTAAACGAAAACCAAAAACGGGGAGTAATTTGAGAAAAGTGGGAAGTTGGAAAGGCTTCTTCACCCGTCGCTCTCAAATAATTCCGCCGGGGGCAGTGACACCTACACACACACACACACCAGCCCACAGGCAATGAATGCTTCACCTTCGGGCCCGGGGGGAAGATAATGAACGCCTTTCCCTCCACCAAGGTTGTATCTCCTACCGTCGACGAAATCCTCCGCTGCTGCTGCTACACCCACCGACATTCCTGCGTCGAACAAAAATTGTACCCACCAAAGGTATTATGCGCACCTGAGTGAAAAAAATAAAAAAAATAAAAACTTTGAAATCCTACCACGGAAAGGTGAAAAAGATCCTCTCTCGGTCCTAATCCCCTCCTGTGCTTGCGTGATCACGCTTTTTGAGGATAATCTCTCACCGCCCTTGCATTTACGGCATTGTTTGTTTCACGTGCGGGTCGGTCTCCAGCGTTCGGTTCCCTAATAGCTGCCGCTCGCTGCTTTGGCCGGTCGAGAATGAGAGGCCGGGCGCGGTTCGCCGCCCCGGGCCCTCCTCCTTCGCCGGATGACATTTCGAGAAGCACCGGGCTAAGACGGAGGAGGTTCCTTCGGAGACATTTTCTACGGGCGACGTTGTTGCCATGGGCGTACTTGGAATTTAAATCCGTGACCGTCTCGACACGAGTTATACGGACCGTCATTTTATTACGTAAGACCATTTTCGGCTTATTTTAACCCCAACCCCCTCCGCAAGGATCCGTAAGATATAAATCCCCAACCCCTTCCCACATCTTACGCAATTACGTGCGCTATCATTAATATATTTATACATATTTTTATATGCATATTAATAGGGGGTCGCGGTGGTCTAGGGGGTAGAGCGTTGGACTACTGACCGGAGGGTCCCGGGTTCGATTCCCGGGCAAGGCACTTTGGACACCTGCAGCTACTACTTTCACTACTAAACTAGTTGATTTTTCGAAAAATCAACTAGCCAAGCTAGTTGATTTTTCGGGTACCAGGTCTTCCTGGTACCCGAAAACAGGGACAGGGAAAGGAACTGGCCCCCCTACCCTGATGTGTGAATATTTACATGCCGTCGGGCTTGGTACACGGGTGAGCTCTACCATCACCTACTAAACCGACCTTCGGGTTGATTACTGTGTTTTATATTAATAGGGCAAATTTTTCTAAAACTATGAAGAAATGACAATTAATAATGACGAGAGCGTTTCCCCCTCCAGGACTATCCACTCGTATGGCAAAAATACGCGCGTTTTTTTTGCTGAAAAAAGTGCACCGACATGAGTGACCATTTTTTAATTTTGTTTCGACGGCATTTCAATACGCACAACGAAATGAGACAAACATTTCGAAAATCTTTTTAAAAGTTCGACGAATGCTTACGCCATTACGAAGAAACAGTTTCATTAGTGAACATTTGCAAAATGTGCTCTTTCGCGATCAGGGATAATGAAATTCTTCATAAGAAATGGATGAAATAACGTAATGATAAACCTTACATACGATCCCTCCTCAAACCCCCCCCCCTCCCCCCATCTACCCTAAGGGAACGTAATGAAACGGCACGCTCCCCTCTCCCCAGAACCCTTGTGTAATTTAAGGACACTACCATTCCCCTAATCCCATCCCTTGGAACCCTAGGGCCGAATATTACACCGAGTTGGTGACAGTGCGGAAAACCTTGTCGGTTTTCTCCTTCGGGGCTACCAAATTTACGGGTTGCCTTTAAGGAGGGGTACTATTGGACAGGCGTTGGCGTGGTGGTCTAGTGGTAAGAGCGGTCCACTGTTAAAGTGAGGGGTAGGATTCATACCCGGGGGACTCTCCCCCGGAATCCTCAACTTCACAAAAGCTGTGCTAGTTCTTCGGGAGTAATATCATCATAGCAAAATTACAAGGAAAGAAAGGACCGTATATTTACCCTAATATGTCAATTTTCCATGTCGCAGGGCTTGATGACATACCGCTCGAGGTGAGATTTGCCCCTCACAAAATCTTTTCGAGCTGACTATTATTAACTATAATGAATGTGATTATCTTTTGAACCAAATGCGAGGCTCGCAAACTGTTTCGATATCAACGCTCATATTCACCAAATGTTATCTCGTTAATTAACCCATTTGTTCTACAAATGATTTAAAAACTTGGGTTGGGTTCTGTCTAAAGTAAAGTTTGGAAACGAGCATAGACTGTTGCGATCTGTGCGTATGTCACACCATATTAAGATAGAGAATTGTGTCCCTCATCCACGGCCGTAGCTCAAACGTCACCACGGAATCATGGAGAACGAGATCATGGGTAACAATAGGCATCCACTGGCCTTATAGCGGACAAGAAGAAAGGAACGATCAACTGAATGCAAATTATGATTAAGCTATGAAGGACTTCAAATACATCGGGGAAACCTAAAAACATGTTCGTATTATTGAAGGGCACCAGAAAACTTGAGGGCTTTCTCTTTGCCAGAAATCTTTTAATGTCTTCTGATTCAATTACGAGTGCCCATAACCATTAAAGAAACCGGACTATCCGAGAGCAGAACTAAAATCGATTATAAGGTAAGCATATCATTTTGAAACGTAATATCTTTCTTCTATTAGATGAAGTATAGCCTTGAAAAAGATTTTCAACATTCATAAATATGATGAATGGAACAAATTCATTATTTTACACTACAGGGTGATTTATGCATTTGAATACTTTAGTATAAAGTTATTGTTAAGATTAACCAAGCCAAAATACCTACATTAGAATCGTCAAAAGACGTTTCCACTATGGGTTTTTGGTAGAACTACAGTAATAAAACACAAAATCTCCATTGTTTTCACCAACTTAAGCCATGACTACTAAAAGATGACAAATACACAGAGACCGCGAAGCATAATAAAAAATGAAGAACGCGCGTTGAGTACATGAAATATTGGGATAACAGAAAAAAACAAGAAGAGATGTTTTCCAAGTTACACAAATGCAAACAGCAGTCGGAACCATGACCTAAGCAGCCAATCCCGCAAAGTACGGGGTGCGATAAATCTTTGGAAGACCAATGGTATTTAATTTTTGGAAAAGCCATCGATTTTCTTAAAGTTGGTACGGCAGAACAATATGCAAAAATGGACGGAGATAAAAATCAACTGTACATTTGGTGAGAAGAACTTCAATACGTAAATTTAACACAAAATATCTATAAAGCTCCGACGGAACCAATTACGCCCTTCCTCTCATTGACTGACTTGCAACGAGGCGAATTAATTACCCCATCAAAACAAAAACCTAGAACACAGGTAAAAATAGTCTCCCAGGGAAAGGGGGAAGAATGATTTGAAGCAACCACCCGAGAGTAATAAGGAAATCAGATCAAAGAGCGTTTGGAAAAGAAAATAGAATGAAATTATAGCCGCCACCGCAAGAACTAATAATTTCAAGAGTAATTATGTCTTATTGATGACGCTGATGCTCGTGCACCAACATTTTAAGACATCTATGGGAAGCAGAGGGGTCTCGAGAATAAAACAACCACATGTAGCTCAAAATAAACCACAACTCCTGTAGGCGCAATGGAGTGGTAAGACGAAACGCAGGCTATTTTGGTGGTCCCCTGAGGGACGCTTTCGACCTTATCGCCCTTAAGCTACGCAAAGCGTGTTTACACATCCAGACTAATTTAGGGAATATGGCTGTGTTGGCAATTAAAAAAAACCCGGAGATTCTGACAGCTGTCATCAGACAGGGCAAGCAACGCCCATGCTTCTGTTCTTCGACAAGGCAAGACAAAGGGATCAATATTTTCGTATTTTTTTTATTAATGCCTTAATGGCAAATACCTACTGTGTGTGCACTTATTAATTCCATTCCCGCATTCAATTAACGAATCATAGAGTGAAATTATTTTTCATTTTTACTGATTATTTTCTGGTTCGAGGACAATTCATTTGGGACTCTTTTGGGACTAAGTTTGTAACTAATGCTCGAGGAAAGCTTAGCGAGACATTAGGGATTAAATATAAACAGTTATGTTACATAATTGATTTCAACATATGATATACTAATTTTTAAATTCATCCAATGTTACGACGCGCAGTATAATTAGCTGCTTGTAGTAAGTTTCTCAGACTTGATTGCATTACCCTGAGCATACGTACAAGTCAAGATATGTAGGTTGCATCAAAATTATGGCTCGTATTATACAGATATGCTGTCACTAAGAGTTATTTATCAGACTAAACAACTATTAGCATTGATCTGCTAGTTGTTCTTTGGTTTGTAATTAATTTAAAAAGATCTACGGAGCTACCTAAATAAGTGTTCCATATTAACTACTAATAGCTTAAAAAACAAATGCATTAATCCTCCAAATGCGAATAAATTCTTAACCTCACAACTTGTCACGCGAAATTTATATTTGATAAGGTTTTATCCCGATTAAACGGTTCATTTTGTCACCTTATGATAAAAGGAAGAGACAATACAACGAACATCCATGCGTATTTTGTAAACAGATATTCCATTATACAATTTTTAAGCACTCAGCTGTTTTTATTTTTTATGAGTGGTCTAATAACTAATTTTGGACTAGTTTAGAGGCTCCAAAGAGTTTAAACTATCCAGAAGTTACGAAGAAATTAAAAAGGAATTAATATAGGGCAAAGAAAGAGGTCGTTTTAGCAATACTTGCAATACAATAGATCTACGTCCTAAACCAAACAAATAGGTTATATAACACCTTGGATTGAATGCTATTTCGGCTCTTTTTCCACAAATTTAAACGCATGCGGGTAGGTGCTGTTACGTTAATTAAAATAATACCAGTTTTTCGTGAGAATGAAATTTATTTCTCCATCATCAATCCGTAATTATTTCGGTGGTAGTAGTCCACAGTCATAACAGCAGGTATACAATTTAGGACTTTTTAAATTTCAATTTTCATAAAAACTAACCCAGGGAAGATCCTATTTTATCATTTTCATTCACTCAAGACAACAGATTCAGAAAATTTTATAAAAATGACATATACCTGGCATTTACCTCCATGAGACCTGCTTAACGGTTCAGCTGACAAAGAGTTTTCGCAACAACGGGGTCAGAGTTGACTATAATCGATATCTCAAGTTTACCAAGGACCGTATTGTAGTCGAGACTACGCAGTGAATTTAATCACCGCTTCGGGTTAAGCACCCTCACACCAAGGTTGATCGCCCACATGGAATTCGAAACCGCGAACATTCGTGAGTCTCGTGGAATGTAATCCGTAAAAGAATTTTTTTTTCTAATCCTCGACACCGTGACTCAATACTCGCGTCACGCCCTGAAGTTCCGGCATTCCGAAATCGCAACATGATGATAAAACGCAAATACACTACATTCCGCCGCACAAGCTCCACACCATGCAACCGAGCCCAAGTCTTTTGCGACAGTATTCACGAATTACGCAAAGTAATCGGATCCTTGCCTCTCACACTGAGGAGTACCCGGGGAATTTGATTTAAAGTCGGAATAAAATTATACATTGCAAAATACATTAGGTGTATCTGTAAATGCATGTGTATGCTAGTTGGTAGTTTGTTGTGTGCATATGAGTGGGATTTAAGGGTTTTTGCATGAATGTATAAAATGTTTTGTTTGTGCCTTGCATAAATTTGTGGCTTTTGCATGCTTCTTTTCTTAATTACGGGTGGTGCCCTAACGCCCCCCGCCACACGCCCTTTCGGCGGCTCGCGGGGTATTAATTAGATGCGGATGATCAAATTCTAGCTTGCACGATATTTGATAAATTTCTTACTGTATCCCAAGGTGCAATTATTTGTTAGTTGATAGTATATGTAATTGTATGTGTGTAGAATGAAAGGCAGTAGATACGTATTTGCATGCGTGTAAAATGAAAGGATTCTTGAATGAATGTATGTTCCACTGTGGGTCTGGGTTTGCGTGTATGTGTTGGTTTGGAATGTGGTTTTGTCCCCTTTTACGGGTGGTGACCTAACACCCCCCGCCACACGCCCTTGCGGCGGATTGCGGGGTATTATGTAGATGTAGCTGTAGATGAATCAAGCGGATAAGAATTTCACTGTTTATTTAACCCAGCAGAGACACAGTACGAATGTGAAGTATGGACAGCGGGGTATTATGCATAACAACTGATGGAGCATAGAACCATTCAGAATTCGAATATCCAACCAAAATACCGATGTAATAGCTCTACAATATCTTCTACATTACATCGCCTTTGAAAATTCTCCGCATCCAATTTTTCCTGCCTCTTTGGGATTTCTTCCAAAAAACCCTAACTCCTCCTTCAACAACTATAGTACCTCTTCCTTTGCTTTAATTTCCGTCCATTTTACTTTTTCCCACCATTTTCCAAAGATATATCTCAAAAGCCTCCAAATCCACGACTATCATCTTGATGCAATGGTCAAGTTTTTTTCGCGCGATATTATAAAACCACACTCCATTTAAAAGCATCCGGACTCGTGTAAAAAATCCTTTTCCCCACGCAAAATCCGATCCGCAAGAGTAATAAGCATCACGTACGGATTTTTATAACTCCCTAAACAATAAAATCACAGGGAATTATGATGATAATCACCAATTACCCTAATGCCCAGCGACCTGTAATATCCAACTCCCAACCAGACACGCCCTGGGTAACATGTAGACGTGGAAATCAAAGTAGCTCAAACAGAGCCGTGACTTGAACACCAAAAAGAATAATATTAGCTTCATTAGCGAATTTTTAATATAATGACTTGATTAACGTTGTTGATAGCTCATTGCATATTTATTTTATCCTACATTTTGAAGTAGACCCTCCCACAGTTTTCCCGTGACACATGAATTGCAATGAATGAAGTAATGAGACTGTCACGAGGCCATAAACTCGACAGTTTCGCTCATTCAACTAGACCGTAGCACTAATTGAAATCCCTGGGGTTCGTGGCGAATGAATGTCGTAGTCTGTCCACGTAAGACCAACGCAAGCTCTTTACTTTCAACAAATGTGGTTAGGCATGTTTCTGACGCCCGCGATTCAACTCGCGCCTTCGTGGGCTAAGACCCCCCCCCCCCCCCCTGCATGATTTCTACCCTACTCTCCTCCACTGGATGGCTTCCTTCTTCATAGGATAAGACTTTCGCTTGAATCACGAGTGCGAAAAGTCCGTTCGGACGCGACAGGGAGACATACAGCGCTTCTGGTCATTCCCCCAGAGTCACTCGCTCCGACTCACCAAAAACGTCGGCACTTAATGAGGAGCCTTAGGGAGGAAGGAGCTCATTAAACTACATGGTGACGGGTCCTCATGAAGAGTCGGGCAGGCCGCCCTCTCATTACGATCTCCGAAATGAAAACCAGCGCAAACCGTCCGCCGTAAATCCCTTTGTAAGACACCCATACCTTCAACATCTAACCCCATCCACAACCCAACCGTTTGACCCTCCTCTGGAGTCAATGCGCCACGAAGAGCGCACCGACTTTAAACCGTTCCGACAGAACGCATGTCAAAGAGGGATAAATTTCACGGGTGCTTTAAGTCCTCCATCCTTCCGTCACGGGGGTGGAGGGTAATTTTTGTGCGCGGGGAGGGAGGGAGGGAGGGAGAGGTGGAGAGAGAGAGGGGAGTTTAGGGACCCTGTGGTGTCACGTGTACCACATTTGAGTGGCCTGTCAAACCACTCATTAATCCAGAGACACCACGCGTAAAAATGCGCAAGGGGTCCCTAGGAGACGCAAAGGCCATCCGCGAAAAAATACGTGACGAAAGGTGTAGGGTTTATTTTATCCTTTTAGTTGATAGGGAAAACAATTTAATTTAACTTGTCTGTAATTTTGCAAAGCTAAAACATTAATTGGCAATTGACACTGAGCGAGATGAAAGGATAAATCAAAACGACTATACTCGTACATGTAGTATAGTACAGGGTTCGGCAACAAAACTACCCTTTTTATGCAGAAAAATCCCCTTAAAAAAGGAAGTTATGTAGCCGCACTCTGTAGTATGCATGTAGTGTTCACTGCGAGTGATGTCCGAGTATACGTAGATGGAATATTTATAATATTTTACTGATGAATAAATTGTAAAAATATTTCATATCGCATACCTTTCGAAAACGCTCATTTTACGTTATGTAATCGGGCAATAATCCACATGTAGCAAACCCCAAATCAGTGAAATTTACTCATATAGCGTAAGTGTAAACCTTTAAGCAAATAACTGGCTATCCCCCGACTCCTGATATGGTACGAAATGACAAGTATTGGCACTCAATGCAGGTATTAATTCTTCGAAGGGAAAATCCTGGGTTTAAAAGACTATTTCATGGAAGAAATTCCCGCAATTATTTTCAACATGCAATTCAGCATAAACTAGTAAACCAAAGGAAAGGGTAAGATTAGAAATAAATGGAGAAAAATGCACGGCCATCATATTAGTCAAGAAATAAAAAAAAACGATTGCTGAAGGGTAAAAACCAAGCAAATATGCATTACTTAGAAAAAAACAACCACCACAAATGGTAAGTTTCAGACGACCGTCTTGATGATTACTGTTAAGGATGCATAATAATTATTTATAGGTTTTTAACGTTCTTTAGATCTATTACCAGACATCGTCCACTTACGAAACATCCTAAACAACATAAATATCTTGAAACATGTTCGCCTTCAACTCTTCATATTTTCTTAGACTTTATGTAACGTCACTTTCTTACTATTTTTCCCCCTCAACCTATTTCTTACCCGAACTCTCACCAAGGTCACCACCGGCGCACTGCTTTAAACTTCCTTACATAACTTATTCCGAATTCTTCGAATACTATATTCCCCCCAATAAATTTCTCGCTTGCCTAACCATGTCTAACATATTCTCCTCTGTCTCCAGCACTCTTTTTCCAGTCCTCTCGAAAACAAGGCCTCGAAAAGTCTTACATTAATACGCTCACACTATTTCAATGAACAAATCTCGGACGCATTCAATTCCACCACACTCCACATGAAAGTCTTCACGCCAGAGTCCCCCGTCATCACTTCCCCCGGCTTGATACCACACTACGAATGCTTTTCTTCTCCCACGGCCTTTCACTATAGTGCCATCATACTCATTTTCGTCCAAAAACTGTTCAACCACGATAAGGGTTCCACCTGATTTAATTTATACTTCATTCGGATTTCCTCCACTGAGTTTTCCTTAAATTGGAACTCTTTCATCTTTTATTTTTCTTCTTTTTTCACGCCTACCAATAATTGATTAGAGTGCCTCATCCGAGGCAGTCGTCTGTAGAAAAGGGGAATCAATGACTTTAGCTCATGGGCTTCCATTTTCAAAAAAAAAAGAGAAAGGACTTCCTGAGTGTGAAGTCATGCGCAACGCCGATAGATTATGGCTAAAATTAAGTTAGTCATTACGATATATATAAAATAATATAATATATATTTTAAAAAACCATAAACACAGTAATCAACCCGAAGGTCGGTTTGGTAGGTGATGGTAGAGTTCACCCAGTACTAAGCCCAACGGAGCGTGAAGTTCACACATTCGGGTTGGGAGGCCAGTTCCTTTCCCTGTGCCGGTTATGGTTTCCCAGGAAGAGCTGATACCCGAAAATTCACATAGCTTGGGTGGAGCTGCAGCTGCCCAGTGAGAGGCTTGCCCGGGAATCGAACCATGGCCTCCGGGCAGTAGTCCAACGCTCTACCCCTGGACTACCGCGACCCACACACACCCACATAACAGGTATATATATATATATATATATATATATATATATATATATATATATATATAATGACGATATATCTGATGACGACGGCCGTGCCGTCGAAACGTAAATATCTACTGTAAGTGTCCTTCTTTTATGTTTCTGTGTGTGTAATATTTATTATCTTAGTGTTTGTGTGTTTATATATATATATATACATAACATGAAGCTTATATAAAAACAATATTTACACCATTATACAACTTTTGCCTTCGGATAAACTGCGACCAACAATATTGATACTGTCTAAGGTTGACTGATGAATTTGGCTGTAAATCACGGGAGTGCACCCCATAATCAAATCCCTGTCGGGCCTCTGGCTATTGAGCGGAAAATACGAGCTACCGCTTTCATTTCCTGGAAGCCCCAAATTCCATAATTTTTCATATGAAACGGAAGCAGATTTCAAAAATATACCTTTAGCGTTTCACTTCGAAGGGAACTATTAAAGACGTGTCCCTTTCCATTCCACTACACGCGAATCCTTTCTAGAGAAACGCGTAAGACTTGGCTTGTTTATCTAATTTTTTTTCTTGACCCCGCAATCTAAGTCGGCAAATCTTGGGAGGATCTTGGAATGATTTGGCCCGCAAACCGGGGCAGGAAGCGTACAAATTAAAAAGAAAAAATAACACAGCCTCCCGAGCTACACCAATATTAACCCGACCAGATCCCGGCGGCAATGCCTCACTGCTGCCGCCGCTAAATGGCATCGCTCGCACAGGGATGCGCGTGGTTTATTCCACGGTAGACTTATACACCATGCTTCCCTTCTCACACCCGAGCAGGAGGGAGAGGATGGTTCCGATAAACGAAAGAGCGGGACCGCGGGCGCAGAACGAACCCTTCCCGGTCATAAATTCCCGTCAATCGAGAGACACACGGACGGAGTTAACACACAAAATGTTTGTTTGATCTCACCGCCATTGTGACCGAGATAACGAAATGCAACGACGGCAATAAAACGTTCGCCGGAGACGCTTCAAATAAAAAAAAACAGCAAAAATATTCGTCCGGGAATCGATGCCCGAACTAACTCCTTTTCAATCCCCACTCCCGAGTACCCACGCCCGTTTTCCTACGCTCACAACCTCTGGTTTTCGTAGTACGTACATACGACCTCGTTTCACGTCAACTTCCCTTATGATAGATCATTAGATACCTCGAAAGATTAACGGCGACAGGCCACCCATTCCAAAGTTTTGTGGATAAAAGTAATAGAGAGAGAGCAGTAAACATTTTATGCATGGGTGTGCCCCACTGTTAGCATTTTGAAGCGGCGTAGGCCGTGAATATGAACGAGTCCGTGTTAATCTGTTTGAGGTGTACGGAGGCGTTAACTTGGTGCAGCAGTCGAACCGGAGAGAATTAACCTAGATGATATTAACACAAATATTTTCCAGCGGAAAGACTTAGAGCAACAAACGCCGCCACGGACAAAATTAAGAATCCTTATATGTTAAACACAGAAAAAAAAGAAAATATCTCCACGGAACGAAGCGGGAGGCACAGGTAAATATCCTCAGGCAGGAATATTTGGAGATGACATCATATAAAGAACCATTAAGGGAAAAAATCCGCTATTTTAGTTTAATTTGTGGCCTGCCCATTAGTCCCATTTGGTAGACTCCCAACTTAACAATTCATCCATTAATCCGTGAAATTCGATCAAAAGTTACTGTTTGTAATGACGAGTAATTCGGGTATACTCATTTAATTACACCCAGAGAATTATTATCCACGGGTCATGCATTACCGATTTGATGGATTCAGTGAGTACTCATAATTGTGACTAAGTGCGGGGTGTGGGCTCCCCAACCGTGAGATTAATGTTAAAATTTCTCTCGTTAATTCTCTTATGGGAGAAGAAAAGTTATCAACATTTTCAACTCATCATTGTAATAATTAGCGTTACATGGGTATGGGGAAGGATGGGAAAAGTAAAATGGAGGGATGGGAAATCAAACGAAGAAGTCCTAGGCATGATGTCGGAGGAGAGAGGATTGTTGGTAGAAATCCAATTGAGGCAAGAAATATCGTCTAGTTCAAGAGTTTTTAATAGCGATGGGTTATTGAAGGTTGTGACAGAGAAAAGGACGTTGCCAAGCGACGTAGGGAGAGGAAAAGAATAGGTATGCTAGACGGAATAGAGACTCACGTTATGCCCAATTAGGAGAGACTTAGAAATGTAGCGATGGTTAATCTGCCTCCTGTCCAAGAATAATTTAAATGGTAGACTAATATTGTAATAATAATTACATTCCAGGCATTTAATGCAATATATTTGAACATTTAAGGGGATCGGGGTGGAGCGGTTGCAATTTACCTGCTTCTCACCTCGAGGATCGGGTATCGAATCCCATAGGGAGCATGATTTTCATTGGTATCCCAATCACTACTTGCGATGCTTTGTGGAGAGGACGTTGAGTGATTACGCCGTCAATCTGATGGGAAGTTAAACTGCGGATCCCTTGACGCCTGTAGTTAAGCGTACTAATTCCCCCGCCAGATTTCAGTCCACTAATAACTCCAATACCAAAACACCCTGCCAGATGATACCCACCTATCCCTAATGGCACTAATGGCCATATCTGTCGATTGCGTCCCGTCGTAATTTGGTCCGTGACCTAACATTCCCTGCCACACGCCCTTGTGGGGTATTATGCAGATTTAACAACTAACCGAACGTCCAAAGTATGCCCTAAACTCCTAGTTCGACGTGTCCCGATTTCATGCATCCATCCCCCCAGACCTGAGGACGTCTTGATGTTCCCTAGATGCTTAACTGGGCTGATGTGCTATAACATTTGACGCATAACGCTGACATCAAATTCCTTGAACATAATGAAAGTTGATCATTCCCCTCACCATACCATGAGATGCAAAAATTAAAAATAATTAGCAATTTTTTCGCAGTACTCAGACCACCGTCCAACCAAATGCCGATATGGATGGTGGGGATGAACGGTAACAAACACACAAAGGGGTCTCCACACCTGCACACACGAACGGGAATCCCACACGACAGTGTCTTCCCATGACGATGGTCCCAAAACTTTCACTCCTCATTAGCGACCACGGCGGAGGAAGACAATCCACTCGGAATCCCGTCCGGTTGCCGGTTTAAAAGGTAATCCACCGTCCATTCATTGCCCGTTACAGTGAAAGGGAAGGGAAGGTAAAAAAAAAGGGGCAGCATGGAGGTCAGAGAGAAGAATTTTGGGGAATGGGGTTGACGGTGAGACTTTCTTTCAGCCACGCGCCCCAAGAAATTCCAACTTTGGCTCCCATAAGGAGAGCCTTTAAAAAGTCACGCATGTGGCGTAGGATGGAAAGAGGAAAAACCGATTCCATGATTCCATTACTGGAAAAATCGCAGCAGCCACACTCACCGAACGTTCGCCGGTATGGCGTGGGATGATATGGTGGTCTTTGCCACCATCAGCAACCAGTTTCACCCGTACAAATAAAATAATAAATTGAAATTAATAAGTTACAAACGGCATTCACGTACGACGCAAACATAAAAGCTTGCGCAATCAAACAAGTTTATACACTCGCATGTAGGCTAACGATACGAGTAAAACAAATTGCAATTATTATTTGCTGCTTTTTTTTACGTGCCTTCTTTGACTAATGAGTCCACTGTAAAGCGAAAGGGCAATTCGTAAAGGTAGACTTGCGGAGAGACATTTTTCGAGAGCGATTCGATCAAAGCATGGGTTCAGATTGGCTAATTACTTTATCAACATTTACGCGATAACACAAGCCGACGCATAGGCAATAGAATTAAACTTAAAAAAGTGCGTAGTCATACATTTTTTTGGAAAAAGAGCAACTCCGTCGCGAACGTCTACTGCATTCGGAACACCGAAATGGAATGTTTAGACCCAATTAAACACCTAGGCGTTACCCTCACTCACGATCTCTCCTGGGTGAAACACCTACGGGGAGTATGTGGACAAGCTAACAAAAAAATTAGGATCTATTAGAGGAGTACTGGGTCAATGTGATGAGAAGGTCAAAGAGAAATGTTATATGTCGTTGATTAGGCCTCATTTAGAATATGCTATAAATAAGATCCTCACGAAGTTGGATCAATTACCGAATAGGATCGCCTTCAGCGTAGATGAGCTAGATTTGTAAAATGTCATGATAAACTTCGTAGGGTATCCAAAATATTAGAGCAGCTAGGCTGGGAATAACTCACGGAGCGAAGGTTAGATTACATATTGAAGCTCCTGTATAAATTGGAAGGAGGTCTCTTTAGCAGCGATGTTGAAAATGTATTATTACCCCCATCATACTACGGTAGTAGAGATCATGCTAATAAAATTAGATAGAGTAAAGGTAGAACGGATAGATTTAAGATTTCCTTTTTTCCACGGACGATAGGGGATCATAATAACATTATTCGACCGCGGTAGGGTCATGTTCGGGTAAAATTATTCTGGTGTGTACTCACCCCCTGCCACGTTGGCTTTCAGGGTAAATATAAATAATGAAATAAAATAAATAAATAAATACTTTCTTGTTTTGAACATTTACATCCTTCGCAATCCATCAAGTGAAGAGATCATCCTCTGGAAAACTACAATGACGTCAATTCGCGGGAAAAAAATGACATTTTTCCTACCGGGAGAAAAACAATATGGGCATGGCAAATTAGGGGGCAGTTCAAACGTTAATACGGAAATAAGTGAAAAAAAGGACGACTAAATTCGCACTGGAGCGGTTGTTATGTTGGCAACTACAGCGGCCACATGACTCAAATTTTAATCGCCTAGATAACGTACGAAGCGGTGGCCAACGAAACAATTAAACTGAGTACATTATCGCAATGGCAGACTTCCTTGTCGAGGATAAAAAAAAATATATCTGAAGTCCAAAACCAGCTCCTTCAAACGACTTCAACAAGCACTCGACAGAAGGGCAATGAAAAAAAGGAGGGCAGTTTCTGACAGCGTAGACATTAAATTAAATTGAAAAATATGTCATCTTTCCTGTCCGTGAGGGTTCTGCTTCGTATAATTTGCGTCGAAATGTGTATAATGTGTGAAAATGACTAAAAATCCATTCGTTTTAATTAATCCAACTACATAGCAACTGATGGAGATAGCTTCCCGAAATACCATTTTGAACAACGCATGGGAAATACGAAATACGTCGCAAGCAATCCAATTGTATCATTGACAATGCCAACACTGGGTGATTAGATCAATGGAATATGTTTTTTTCACGAAAATTTGCCCCATAAATTAATTAATGCGGCTGTCCCTAATTATCCATGAAAAACACCTAAGAGAAATCTTCATCGAAGCAGTCGTAAATGGACTAGGAGCGGACAATTGGATTTTTAAGGCAAAACCAATAATAGAACAAGAGAGCTCAATTATAAAGTCTGTTCTTTCCTTCATCTCTAATTACAAAAGACAGTTACTTGGGAGTTCCGAATGCCCTCCAACAATGAGCAGGAGAAAACAACGTTGGGCAAAACGCAGCCTAAGCGTTGCTATCCAATTGCATGGAAATTGTCTCCGCACCCCAGAGTCAAGTTCTTCCGGAGTATCTCGGGTATCCTCGGCACTGCCAACTTAAGGAAGCCACCGTAATGCCTTCAATACAATCTGAGAGAAACAGAAGCTCGAATACAATGGATGAGTTAATCTAAAGAGTCGGATATATTATTCGGATAGATTGCACGTATTCGAAGAATTGAGGAAAGTAATCATTCAAAACACGAACAGTAGATTCCAACAAAACTATGTGATAGGAAATATTTTTCGGGCGTGAAACTCTAAAATTGTTAAAAACTCACCTTTGTATGATATAATACCTACTAATTATTAAATTATGCTAACTTAAACTCACATTTGATTAAATAAAACAAAGCAACAAAATGTTATTCTGGAATATTACATCTACATTTACACAATACCCCGCAAGTCGCCGCGAGGGCGTGTGGCAGGGGGTGTTAGGTCACCACCTGTAAAAGGGACCAAAACCACACGCAAAATCAATACATCCATGTAGTAAATCTATACCCAGGGTGGCGTATACATTCCTGCAAAAACACACAATTTACACGCATGCAAAAACATATACCATCAACTAACAAACGATTGCACCTTAGAATGTAGTTTGCCCAATAACGTGTAAGCTTGAATTTGATAAGTAAGAAGGCAAAATTCCACTACAACACGGACATGCAACATATAATGGTCTACTCCCCCAAGAACACAGGTAGGGAATGTGACCCAACGCTGAAGGTAGCGAGAGGGTCCCCCCACAGAGAGAGAGACGAAGGATATCAGGCGCAACTATAATAATAAATAATTGGAGTATAAGTGGCACCAATAAAAGCTTACGTTATTTTTTATATTAAATTTGGCTTTTTGTTTCTTTGATCCGTTGGGCATTCATAAGTTGTAGTTTTACTTGTAGCTTGTAGCTTTACTTTACTTCACTTGTAGCTTTAAGGTAACCTTTTATTACAGGAGTAACCTTAAAGTTACCTAAAGCTTCATTTTAGTTGTATCTTTTCAAGCGTACAGGCAATTTTGGAAGGTAAATATACTACTATTGTTATTTGGTAGGTCTTGGATGACCAGGGAATGAACGCTTCTACAATATTTGGCTAACAAAACACAACCCCACACTACATAAGACTCCAATTCGGAATTCTTTCTACCTCCCTTCAGTCCATCTAACATGTCTATCCCCTCTTTTTCTTTTTGCAAAAAAAATTGGCTCTGAGGCTTATACGGCTCGTGTACAGTCAAAGTAGGGCATATTATCCTTCTATCTGGAATTACTTATGCGGCGTGCCTAAGTTTAACAACTCATGTTACTCAATATTACCAAAATATTTATTATCAAGAAAAAGTTTTCCTCGTAACTTCTAGATGCTTACTTTGCCTTCATCTTTCTGTGTTTTTTTTAACTCTTTTAATATCTTGCGTCTAAGTTTTCCAATATTTCGCAAAAGTGAATACATCGCTCTCATTAAGTTACTCCACGTAATTAAAAGGTTACATTCTATTCACCGCCCGATTTCTTAATGTAGTGCATTGGTAAATTAAAATTTCAAAACACCCAAAACCATCAAGGGAGAAATTTGGAAGTCGCAAAGTTCCAACCTAACGGTTTCAGACCAGCGCAGTGGCCGCAGGGAAGAAAGACGAACTCGGAAAGATACGATACACTGTTCAGATGGTAGCGGACCTTAAAAGAAGCAAATAAATAATTCAATCAATCAAACAAATGAATGCCGTTATTAATATGCCCTCGGGGCGAGGGACGAGTTCATTCGTTTCATAATCAAGGCTGACCATTGTTGAAGGTCAAATGGCAATCCTCCCCCCCCCCCTTCATTCCAAATCAGCATACGTTTTACTGGAACAACATATCTGAGATTGCCCCCATCAACAGCACCGCGATTCGAAATGAACCGAAATGACGACTCGAAATCCGAGCCATTATCGCAAACCGATCGATTGATAATTGGGATCATGTTCCTAATTAAAAAGACGGCCATGGTATTAGCAGAGAGTATATCGAACTAAGCGTTGCAATGTCCTTTGTTTCCGGCGAACAAGATTAGTATGAAATACTAGATAGCACTTGATGTAATGTAGATACAGACAAGGACTTGAAAATGGAATATTTAACGCATTTTTTCCTCTACCCTAGTAAGTATTGTAAAATAGGCAAAACGAAGGGGAAAAATAAAACAGTAATTTACGACAAAGCAAGAAAATGCACGATAAAAAGAGAATTTAGGAACCTTTTATCATTGGAGTCACAAAATACTTGGTTTTTTTTACATACGGTGTTAGCCAGGTTGTGTTATGATCAAGTCTACGAAAACTAAGCAACTGCGCTTCAACTAAGAATAAATTCCATAAAGTTAAGCCCGAGACAATAAATTTAACCTTTTGATTCTTTACGTAGGACACGGCCCAAAATATCTATTCCAGTAAAGACTCAAGTTCGAAGTGCTCGTATTCCATTTTATGGGCGGATATAATAATAAATACATCGAGATTTCAAAACTATCTCAGCATTTAGCACAAGATTAATTATACGTTTAAGGCAACAGTTTCAAAGTAAAACGTTTCAGGATATTACACTGCTATTATTGTCCTCCCGCAGACTGGGCCCACTTTCACGCGTGGAGGGCGGTTATCGCGTAAAGGGGGAGCTAATATGCAAAGATCAACATTGTTTGGCCTTTTCTGACCCCTTACTGCGTGTGACAATGCCATTTTAAACGCCTCCACTAATATTACGTAACATCTGCTCTTTACGCCCCAGCTAATTTGCATATCTGAATCAATATTGTCAACGGTACATCAGTCGCCAAATCGGGACGTCGAATATGAGGAAAATGACTCCCTTTGGATGCAATACCCAGGGGAGGACGAGGGGTAGTGTCCAATATTTTTTGGCACAAGGAACTAGAACGAAGTTTGAAAGATATTGGAGTGATCAAAAGTTCCGATGATTTGTGGGAAATGTCTCAAATTAGGTCATGGGGTCGAGTGGAAATCGCTGTTGATTCCAAAGGTATAAGGCATAAACCAAACGACTAATTGATAAGCGAACGGTAATTAACGTTTAATTCTAGTGGATAGGGTGTGAGGCTATTGATCAGGGACCCGGGTTCGAGTCGGGATTCTGTGAACAGCTCCAACTGCACACGAGATATGAGATTTTTCTGACACCAAAAATTACTGGGGTATAAGGAACGAGGCGCAGCGTGTATGGCTTGAACCCTTCTCTCAATCACCCAAACCAACCTTTGGGTTAAAAAGTACCTAAGGTTTGTTCTCTATTTCGAAATTGTGAATTTACAGACGGTACAAATGTGAAAACGGCGTGGGGGATTATATGTGCGAGGATTATTATTTTAGTCCAATTATACGAGAAGCATACTTCCAGATGCGATATAGTGTTTTCTCGGACGATATGGAAAATTATTTTAATTGCTAAAAATTATTTAATTGGTTGAGTCACGTGCGATTATCTGTCTTCCTCATTTGTATTAAACTTTACGGAAACGTAAAATACACCGAAGAGAATAGTAAATAACTTGCATTCATCCCCAACTACCTGTTTGTAATGAATGTAAAGAATGTTTGTAAAGAAATGGGGGCATACCCAAACCTGAACTATCCATAATTACCACGGTAAAAAATAATAACAAACCATATTTGAAGTAAAAAACGCTTTCCTCTGAGAGTACAGTGAAGAGCCTTCAATTTTATATACCTCTACACAGTATCCTGCGAACTACCATCAGGGTGTATGGCATACTGTGATTCCGACATCAAGAATGCAACGTCAAAATAAAGCTTTGATTAAATGTTATTTACCAATAAAATGAAAACTATTTCAAATTTTTGACGCAATGTTAACGTACTACGATATCTAACTGCAAAATACGGTATCTAAGTACAGCTCTTCGCATGTAAGACGAGCTGCTACGTAATTATAAGAAGAGCAATGAAATAGCGAATAGAAATAAAAATGTCAATATTCGAGCTCCATTAGAATTTATTAACTGATATTTCTCCCTCATTTATTGGTAGTTTGCAGTTTTTTTTATTTCTTATCGTTCACAGAAAATATGATACCTTATAGATCTCTCTTTTAGGCTCTGAAGAAAATTGACTGTTTAAACAATAATTTTCTTATATTAAATGGTAATAAAATACGTAACCGAATACTTGAGCCAATTCACCAAGTAAAACAATTAATAACTAATAAAGTACGTACTATTATACCATTTCATTCCCTATGAGTAGTCTAGTGGACGAGATAGATTTTGACGGACCTACGGCTAGGTCTTCAAATCCACATACTTCCTGCCTCCCATATTATGTCCAACATGCCTATTCTTTCCTTGCCTCTACCTCATTAGGTCAACATTTTCTCACCTATCTTAGGGTTAAACTTTACATTACCATTAAATAAAGTCAAATATTTATCTTTTTTTACATTATTCTCACTAAAACTTCGGAATTCCTTCCGCAAATCGCCGACAAGGAGCTAAAATAACACCAATGCGGCTGAAAACTTTCCATGGGGCGATAGCTTATTGCCTCCAAACTCTCGGAGACGATTTTGAAAGCACGAGGATATGAAACGTTGATTCCCTGGCAATTACACGAGGAGACCGTCAGTTAAACCGTAAATGTCCCCAGCAGGATACACGATAAATATTGGCTGGACACGCATTTACCACTGACCATTGTCACACTGAGTAGAAGGGTAATCCTCGTGGAGCTAGTCAAATCCAGTCTACGGTTACGGGTACTCACCCTCTGTGTGCGGGTCTCTGGTTCCTTGCGCAGAGCCCTGACGAACGCGGGGTCCATGTACTCTGTCCTCTCGCCTTCGCCGGCCGCCGGGTCGTCCTCTTCTTCCTCCTCGGCGCCATCCGAGCCGTCCACCACCCACTCCTCCTCCCTCAGCACCCCCTTGCCGTCGTAACCGCCTCCGACAACCTGGCCGGCCCAGCCCCGCTGCTGTTGTTGCTGCCGGCGCATCATGAGATGTCTTTGTAGCTGCTGTTGGTAGCTTAGCTGCTGATGATAATTCAGTTGGTGCTGGTACGTAAACTGCTGCTGGTACTGCTGCTGTGGATGTTGGTAATATTGCTGGTGCTGCTGAGATTGGTAACCGTATTGCGGTTGCTGCTGTTGGTAGGCGTATTGTCCCAACTTACTGAGTTGCTGCTGTTGGTACTGTTGCTGCTGGGGAGGTGGGCGACCTTCTTCAGGTATCACCGAGGGGTAATGCTGGTAACCTCCCCCTCCCACTGCCCTCACAACGATCCGGGACCACTCGGGGTTCCCATTGTTAATGTTTCCGTTTCCGCCGAGGTGAACTTCTTTGCCCGCCATTTGCACTTCCAAATGCTCCCTCCTTCCCGGGGCAAAAGCATGCTGGTGATGCTGGAAGAAAGGCGCTTGGGCTTGTTGACTGTTCTGGTAGTGATGTTGCTGCTGCTGCTGCTGTTGCCGGGGCCACTGGCACGCTTGCTCACGGCCACCCATTTAAAGGGGGCCTTGTAGTAGACCCCCCTTGGAGACGAAAATGGGAAGGTGACGATTCCGTCCCGAAGGGCGCGATCGACGCGAACCGTTTATCGCGGGAGAATCCGGCGCAAGCGGAACTTGCGCGACCACTGCTTTCGGAGAATTCTATTCATGTATATGTCGTGGTGGTTTGACGCGGGAGAAAGACGAACTCCTCGCGGTTGGTGCACGGCAAACAGATTAACCTATTAATCACGCACGCACCAGGACACAAACAGCGGGCAACGTTGAAAACTAAAGTTAAAACGTGAACGTTAGTACGCTAGCATGGTAGCATCATACGTGTGCCTACACATGTGACATTTCTTCCTCTTCGCGCTCGGATTTACAATCCGACGGGGTAAAAAAAGAGGAAAATAATGTAATCCAGAAACGCACTGCACGTGATTTTCCTTCTCTGGGGACAACAAAAAATATAGATATGTTATTTATATACGGGGGCGGACTGATTAAAAAAACCGGTGTGAGGGGGAAAAGGGAGGGTTTTCAGAGGGGCGGGAGGGAATTGCGATAGGCAGGACGAGACTGCCGTAGCAGCTGCCACCCCTACCTCGTGAGGGTCTTCGAGGAGGGAGAGGAGAGGAGACGAGAGGCACACGGGCGCAATAGAACACACACACATAAACACACACGGGAAACTCGACACAAACCACGTAGAACGAACACGCCTCAACAAATCGCGCGAAAATATACCGGAATGAGACTTCAAAAAACCAAAGGTTAAACGATTACGGCGCTAGTAAAAAATAATCAACACGCTAAACAACGTAATCCCGCCGTAATGTTTTTATTCCCAAAACGAGAAAGGGGGGAAAGTAACCGAGGACGACCGGGAGACTTCGGGCTCCAACCACCGACGACCGTAGGTCAACACCGGCACAACCACAAAACCACTCTCCCTGTGTCGCGACGGATATTTACGATACTTTTTTTCTTTAAAAAACGAGGTCTGCGGCAATTGCAGGGCACGTGTTGGTCACAGCAGCACACAAAGAGGAAGTTGGCAACGTTGTTGGAGGGAAGGAGGTAGGAATGGGGGATGTCACACGCGCACACAGTATTGGAGAAAAGCACACACGAGACAGCGAAACTTCGGAATCGCTCTTCCGCCTGAAACTTCTCCCACGAAACAATGCACAATCGGAGGACACTCGATTGGCGAGGGCGACGGACTTAGATGCACTTCCAAACGCAGCGAACACGTTTAAGGCGATCCTCCCGAGTGAGCGAGTCTCGGAACGGGAAGTTCGAATGCTCGGAAAAACTTCCCACCTTCTTCGAGAGTCGTATGAATCCAGCTGTCGAACTTCGCGGAAAGAATTTTCCGCGGGCCAGATGTGGAGGGAGCGGGAACGGGGTGATAGTACGCAAAAAGAAAGAATTTGAACAGTTTGTTCACAAAGAATCCTCCTGTTTCTCTCTATCTATCGACTCACACACTCACCCTATCAATTTTTTCTCCCGTTTATTTTTTTGAAAATATATTTTCACGGCGTCGCAGATATAAAAGAGAAAAATCCGGGCGGGAGATTACGAGAAAATCCTCCCTTCACAGAACGAAACACTTGTCCTCACCGGTTGTATTTCTTCTTCCACTCTCCACGACCGCTGCCCACGGGAAAGGGTATGAACGTATTTTTAAGGAGATGAAGTTCTTCAACGCCACGGCACCGTCGGTTAACTCTCCGGGCACGCGATACGGTTTCCCTCCCCCAACTTCTTCCAGCAGAACACACGAACGAAGCGGAGAAAGAAAAGGGGGGGGGGTTCAAACGGGTGGGATTTCCGCTCGCACCCCTTTCGTATTTGAGAGGGAAAAATATTCACGTGAGTGGGGGAAAACGAAGACCCTGAAAAGTACGTGTATGATCGATCGCTTTTTTCAGAAGGAATATGTAAATAAGTGTGTGTGGAGGAGGGAGGATTGAGAAACAGAAAAAAATATGTAGGTATTATATACGTGTGTGGACGAGCTCTCTGACCGGAGTAGCGTCCGGCCGAGAGCGCTCCTGGATACGGTTGGCTGACGCCGCGGAAATAACCGTCGAAAAACGTGGGACGTACCACGGCGATATAGAAAACCGCCCCGCACACGCATACAAACGCACGGTACTGCCGGCCGGCAGGTGTGTTGACCGTACGCCCGTCGAAGCTTCTCCCGCGAGCTCTCGGAGGCCACTGAGCGGAGGGGAGAGTGAGTGAACCTGCCAGGCCGCCCGCTCTCCTCCTTGCAGCCAGCCAGGCCCCGTCTGCCGCTCTTCCGTCACGCACCGATCGCCACGCCCTCTGCCGGAGACAGCTCCAAACACGCCTCGTGGCGGTGGAGTTGGGAGTCAGTAGCGGAGGGTTTTTCGCTCTCGGTGTGACTGTCGCGGTTGTGTGCGCGCGGGTCGTCTTCTTTCCTCGGCAGAGTCCCGCATTTTCGCCACAAAGTCTCCGCTGCACAAATTGACACGGATCCCTCGGGTAATTCCTCAATCAACTCCCTCATCGCCACGGATCCAAGGACCTCCCAATGAAATCGGGAGAAAATTTTCGGTACTTAGAAATGGGCAGTACTTATTTAGTGGAGCATAATTAATTAATAATAGGTTATTACAAAACAGTGCCTCTAGTTACCATTTTAGGAAAGCGTAATTGGCTTCGTTGCTAATTTTTATACGTGTACACGCGTTATGTTCATTCCGTATCATCCCAACAATTTTAAACGATATTGAACGCGATAGTGAATAAATCTTACACGGGTTCTACAAGACCGAATTTTGGAATTGAGCTCATTTTTAAAACCGTACGCGGCACCCAAGAACGTTTAAATATGTGTGATAGGTGAAGTCGTCAGAAACAAAAGTTCGAAAACAAATGTACAGATCTTAATCAGAAGGATATGAGATTAAGTTTTGCATGGGAAACATTTATAAAAGCGATTTCAATATTAGTCATAACAACTAACGCTCACAAGAAATTTTAAATCACTAAACAAATGTTCCCAGCGGAAAAATCATTTTTAAGCTTAACAATCTCCATTGAAATGATTTTTAGGCAGCATTCTACCGGATTACAGTGAGTTCCTGATGGGTCTTCTCACTACACATTAACTGCACTCATAAGCTTGTTTTACATTACACAAAATATCTTTAAACCCAATTCTTCATATTACAAAAACTCATTTTCTATCTCAGGATATTTTCTTCTCATTAGCAATGAGTAATAAATAATGTCCTCATTGGAGGAGACGTACCGTAAGTATTTTTCGACAAACTTGATTATTCAAATCAGTTGAATCATTGGAAAGTAATATACCGATTCTGACGAGCATGAAGTAAGCTGGTTTCTAATCTCCGCAATGGGCCGATATGCACCTGCGATTATATCTATGATTTTCAGTATTCTCTGCGGTGGAACGGTGAAAGTAAACATGAGCATCTGACGAAACACTCGGAAATAGCCCATCCCAAGTGGAAGATTCAGAGGAGCGGAAAAGACAGGTCATTATTTTTGGTCATCATCTCCTGCTTTCGCCTCTTTGAGAACTCAAACAGCGGTCCCCCACAATTGCCATCGGCAGGCCTGCGATGAATAACAGGACTATATATTTATAAAAGTTGCCTTCTCGAATCGTTCTGCCATTATTGAAGGTGCGAATTCCTTGGTTTGGATGATTAGAAGTAAATTATAAAGATCAGATGCAGGAGTATGCAGACTTCCCTAACAATAGAAGCAAATCGGAATACGAAGCGTTTTACGGTCAGTGTATATATGATAATGAAGAATATATTACCGGAAAGGATGTTAATGATATTTATCACAGCAAAAGAAATTGTTTTTAAAACATACTACGAACGTCGTATGTAACCAAATGACGTATAAAGAAACTTAACCATTAACTAATTAGTCCAGTGGATGTTTGTCAACGATGTGGTGATTGGACAGAATTATATAATTAAGGTTACATATGATAAAAAAATATGTGTATTCACCTCTTTTTAAGTCCTTAAGCTCTGTCTCCTTTAATTAATATTTTTTAATATAATGCAAACGTAATGGCACGTTTTCAAGATGCATAAAATAAAATCAGTACGAAAAAGAGACTCAATGTTTAAACCGAAAACCCCTTATATCCATCAATATTATTTCATATATTACATTGTCTTAATAGTGCTAATTATTATATCCAATTAGTATGCAAATGTCTTATTACCATGGACTTGATGAAGGAATAGAGAATCTTTCGTATTTATATTGTTCCTAACCTTTTAATCGGTCTTTGGCCAATAAGCCTCCCCCTTTTGGCTAGACTGTGATTGATGCCATAACCCTAATTTTTTGTTTCACTCATGCATATACGAACTAAATTTATATGTGAATTAATTGAGTATCCAGGGCAAATTATACGTCATTCACGTCCTTCCCAATCCTCCATCTCATACGGCTCGGACTAGCTTCATTAAACTGGTAAAGTGAACGAAATGCAGTCAACAGTCCTCCAGAACGTCCTTGGAGTAAGAAACGTTAAAATGGCAAAAATGAAGTCTTCAAACGTAATTTTAGTTTCACGATCGGAATTCAAATTTCGGAGATAAGACAGAAATCCTGAAACTCCCCAAGCTGTCAAATCTTCGTAATCAGAAAACGATACCTTGTATTAGGTTATTTAAAAAAAATGATGAAACAAGATTTCAGACCGTAACTAAATGCAAATGGAGGAATAAAATTAACAAGGGAAACAGAGTACGCAGTACATCAAAGAGTTAATTTCTTAATCACATGGACCCACCTCCCCTCACAATTTCCAGAAATTTTTCCCCGGTGGCCTCCTGAAATATTTTTCATCAGAATCTGTGCTCAGCATAGAATGGAACATCGCCTTCACGAGACAATAATAATTTCTTTGTATCTCTGTAACGAGCCCCGTGAAACGAGAACTTTATGCTAATATCCACATTTAGCAAATGGATCGAGCTCGTGGGAAACTAGGGAATGAAAGTCAAATATGCGGACCTCTTCCTTTTTCCTTCCTTTTAATTAATGAAAGAAAAACGACCCCACCCGGTTTCCGGCTAGTTCCCCCAGGCATGGCTATCATTTCGGGGATTATCTCGTTTAATCACCGACACGGAATACCGTAACGGACTAAACCGGTCTCTTTGCCTTAGAAGAGGAATCTCTAAGGAAGGCGGGCATTCAGCGTTCCGTCCGCTGTAGAAACGGAGTAAGTAACGGGTTGGCGGCAGAGGAGAAATTTCTCCCGCGAGCTCTGGTGCACTTACGTCTGGTTCCAGTCGGAACAAAGACTTTGCTCCTGTGGTATGGGTTATTTGGAAGAGGTGACCGATAACTGATGCCATTATCGCCCGCCATTAGGGGGCAGCGAGTAGGCTTGGGTTCGGCAGAACGTAAGGTAGCGGAGAGAGGGTAGACAGAGAAGGCGACCTCAGGGTTCGATAGTTGCCGATACCTACGGACGTAATATTTCTCTTTAAGAACTAACCGTAAGGCATACAAACAGGGCTTGGAAAATAAAATCTATTCAAATTGGAAATCGCCGTATTTAAAACCAGAGGATCGGGAGTACTAGTCCCTAGGAGGAATCGTACTAGTCAAATCCCATCTTAAATTTGACTTAATTCGTCTAAACTGATAAGAGTATTTAAAACTGGCGTCTCACTGCTGGACCTTCGTTGTAAATATTCTTGTTTTGATTAGTTTCAAACTACACTATGAAATCTTGGTTGTGTACGACGCGGAAACATGGCCATTGAGGCAAGATAGAATGAAGACTTCTGATACATAAATGTGAAGGATTGGCTAAGTAAAATAATAATAATAATAATACTTTACTCATTTGAAAAATGGTACAACCATATTAAATGTCGTCAGTATAAATTAGTTCTTAAATATAAGTAAGTTTGTCACAGAAGAATTCATCCAAAGAATAAAGTGGGTTAGCAAATAGCCAGGTATATACCCTATTCTTGAAACTCTGGATACAGTCTAATTTCAACCGAGTAGGCAGATAGCTATACAGCCGAATGTTCATATTATGGAAGGTATTGTAGGTTGTTGAAAATCTACAGTAAGTGGTGTTTATATTTGATTTACCTCTTGTGGAGTAATTGTGGATATTAGATCTCAATTGATAAGTTTCTAGATGAACTTTTACATGAATCAAGGCCTTAAACTAAATACAGTCATGATTCCATACCTAATAAAAAAAGGTTTGCGGGAATCACGTGGTGGTATATTAGCAAGGGAGCGAATGGCCCTCTTTTGTAGTAGCAAAATTTGTTCAACATGTGGGGAATGACCCCATAACTCAACACCATAATTCAAATGACACTGAAAGAAGGCATGGTAAAGTGTTAAACGATACTCATTTGAAATGAGAAAGTTGAGCTTTCTTAACATATAAACAGCTTTACTCAGTTTATTAAAGATCTGACTGATACGAGTCTCCCAGTTAAGTTTTGTATCAATATTATTTCCTAGTATTTTAACAGTTTCAAATGGACGGTGAATAAAGCAAAGAAGTACTAACGTTGGTGGAGGATAACGTCATTATCAGTTGTAAACATCGCTTTCCTTAAAACATGAGATTTTTTTTTTCGAGGGAGCTGGACGGATCCCTGAGCTTGATAAATTTTTGGCAACCTTCTTTTTCATTTACCCAGGAACTTCCGGTAGATCAACGCCTATATTTTCTAGATCCAACCTTAAGCATTCACCGACAACCAGTTCTCTCATTCAATTTACTTAGAACCATCTTAAATCAACCATTTTCTTTCCATCACTTCAAATAACCACCATTCATATTCATAGACACGCAGATTTCTATTTTCTATCGCACAGACTTCTCTACAGCCTCTTAAACCTCGCAAAGTTTCGAGAAAGAAGTCACAGTAATAAAATACACCCTTAAGCATTCACCGACAACCAGTTCTCTCATTCAATTTACTTAGAACCATCTTAAATCAACCATTTTCTTTCCATCACTTCAAATAACCACCATTCATATTCATAGACACGCAGATTTCTATTTTCTATCGCACAGACTTCTCTACAGCCTCTTAAACCTCCCAAAGTTTCGAGAAAGAAGTCACAGTAATAAAATACATCCCTTAAAAAAAACAGAAACTCGAAGAGAGTCTAAGAAAAGCTCCCAATGGAAAATTGAAAGAGCAGAAAATCAGACTTTTTTGTTTTCTCAAAGGAAAGGAGTAGGACTCCAAATCACATCCCATCAGCCTTCTTTAAAAGGGCTGCGTTTAAAGCCTATGGGTAGGACAATCAGATAAATCAGGCAAAAGCATAGATCAGAGATTTACAAGTTCAAACTTAAGGTTTGCAATAGTATTTACAAAGGAAAAAAGGACCGTAATTTCAGCATTTGAACCAAATAACACGAAAGCCCTTAATTATCTGGTTCAGTTTCTTAGCAAAGACATACTCAAAAAAGTAGCACCCAACATTTATTTGAAAAGAAGGAAATCAAACTGGATTTGATTTCAAGACCTATCCTGTGGCAGTTTGAAATTATCCGATATAATGTTGGGTCGGAACGCCCTCCAACTGAGCAGATATTACTAGAGAATAGAATTTCCAACAAAATGCCGGCATCGTAATTGCCTACCCATAATTGATTTTTTGGAACGATTGGTTTTATTTAAACTAAAAGCACCTAATTTTGTCCTTTTAATTTGATTTTATAAGTTTCTTGAGATTTGAATTCAAAGTTTTATTATTATTCCCAACTAACAACCTCGTATTACGACTCGGACGAAATAAAATATAATATATAAAACTTCTTAATGGAGCTGGCATTTAAACCCGATCGGTAAAGCTTACTCAAAAGATTCGCTCCAGAAATTCTGAGTAATTTCAAAATTAATGCTAAATGACAACATAAAATTTTCTTTTGATAATTTTAATAAACATCTGATTGTGCTTCGCAATAGTTGTGAAGCCGAAAAGGTATTTCTTTGTTTGAAACCGCAAAAGGAATGCTTCTCAGCAAATTTTATTGTCTACTGACATACAGCTCATATTATCGATACTATAAATTACTTTCTTTAGTGACTATTCCCTTTTTTTACTGCTTTTTTCTTTATTGCCTGCCTTTAATTTTATTGTGCCTGAACTTCTCCGTTCTAGTTATTACACAACCACTCCCGTTGCTGCTTTCCACATTACCTCAAAATTTCCCATGAAGTAATTCAACTCCACTGAACAACGATAGACCGCACCCTTAGTCACGCCCTATCTACTTCCACCCATTACTAACTTCTCCTACCCGTCGTCCCCTCACATAATACCTAAGAGGTATACGTATGCGCTTGCCCTTCGAACAATGTTCTCATCGGATGATGACAGTATTCGTTCAAAACCGGTCGTATTCCGAAAGAAAAATGTCACTGCGATAAAACGCATTCCTTTACAAAATGGCACATTTAAATTTTATACCAAAGAACGTTGTTGTTTCTAAATACAATGCTATGCATTTTTCATGTTAAAAACTCCACCAAGGAAAGAAAACGAACTAGTTTCCGAGGGTGTAAAATTATGATTAAGGAAATTTATTTTAGCACACGGAATCCATTTCAATATCCCTGTTAACGATAAGTAATAATTTCGTTAAAAAAAACTCAGAACTATTCTGTACAGTGCACATATCATTATGATTCGATTATCGAAGATCTACCGGGTAAGGTAGGTTTTGGCATGGGCACAAGCTGCCAAACAGTTCACCTACTAGGAAACAAAGAAAATCGTTGTGTTAACACGCCTAATCATGAATTAATGTTCGCTGTTGATCAAAGCCTTTATGTACTCGCAAAAAACAAATTCGGTCGCATTATTCTACCACGAATAATGCATGTTCGTGTGAAGTGCTTAAGTAGGCCGTACACAAAGCAAAAGTGCTTGAGGTGCAACTTGACCAAAGTATCTATGTATTAAGTTATGATAATTTATGTCACTACTATGAGTCTAACCATCAAGATATCAAATCACATATTACCTTTTATGATTGTCATAATTCATTTAATTTCATTTTTGTGATATCTTCCAGGAATCTTGTAGCAGGGCCTTCTAGGACTCTTTGGAATGTCCTAAGACTTGACTGAGATTTATTCACACATCATCCGGTAATTTAGATACCAATCTCCTTCAATCCAACTCAATACGTGTGAGAGATTTGTTTAATTGATGGTACTAGGAAAAGTGACAACAGCCATAAACAATAAATCTGCACAAATGGATAGCAAGAATTCAGCTGAATGGTTTCGTTAGACCTGATAAAAAAAAACTGCTTTAATTTTTACTTTTTCATGTCGTACGGCTACACTTAAATTTCATGATGGTAGCACACATACTATAATTCGAATATTGTTTTCGGTCAAAATTAATTTCCTCTTCTGTTACATGAAGCCATCATTCTATTTTCCTCTGTCGATTGACGGTTTCTCATACAAGAACCTTCTCTAAAATAAGCAGAACTATTCCGGGGGGTTGGGGAAATTTACAGGAAAATTGGCATCGTGAATTCGTGAAGTGAACGTCGAACAGGGGTCCACTCTAGCAGCAATCCAACTACTGTAAATGCCCACAGTTAACTAACGTGGGTCGCGTTGCTTTCCCAAGATCTCCCGTTACCTTTCCCACCACAAATCACGCCACTCCAACCATTTGCATCGGTGGCAAAAAAATCATTCCAATTATTTTTGGGACGGACCCTGCACACATTGGGTTTTGTATAAGACTGGGATGATCTTTATCAGAATCGGATATTCGGTAAATTTTTTCCTGAAATGTATTTCATTAATGACCCGAGCCATCATTAGGTTAATATGGTCAAATACATAGTGCATTGAGTTTATATTTGGTCCGTGGGAAACTGGTACACGGTCCGTATTCGAAAGAATACATGTGAATTTTATTAGAATAAGTACGACATTATCCGTAGAAGACGTTTTATGTCATCACAAAAAAAATCTGGGTAATTTTCTAGAGTTCATCATGATATAAAAAATCCCACATTAAATTATGTGCATTAGCGAACTTGTTTTCGGGTTGACCCAAATATTTAGCATATGCACCAGTCGTTCTACTTTTCGCGATCACAGCTAGCAAGGTAGGGTAAGGGAAGGCAGAGAGGTGAAGAGGAGCGTGGCCTGTACCCGACTTCAAAAACTCTCTTCTCTCTCTCCCGATTTTTCTCTTGTTTTTTTTTCAAATCCCGTGCGTTCCTTCCTCTCCCGCCCCCTTCCCGAAACCCTTTCCACCTCCAACGACAGGAGACATCCCTTGGTCTTCACTCTCCCTCCACACTCTCCCTGAAAAGATGTAGGAGAAGGAAAAAAATCCCCTCTCCTTTCACTCGGAGCAGCGGGTGTACGTATGATGAGAGGAGGGTGGGAGGAAAGCAGACGAGAGTTTGTGGATAGGGGAAGGACGTGGGGGGGGAGGGGGGAAGGGCATGGGGGATAAGGGGGAAGAGAGGGTGGGGAAGGAGGGCTTTGGGCAGGTGGACGCGAGCCCACATCCACAGCCGCGCCGTCGTCGTCAGGGAGCGAACTCCTTTGGCGGTCGTGGAGGGAGCTCGCGTCGGGAGGTCACGGGATGGGTGGGTTTAGAGAAAGGAAGAGGAAAATAGGGCAGGGATGAAGGGGGCGGATGGAAGCGGTGAGCAAAAGCACCCGGAGAAATGGAGCTGGAATCAGGGTACCGGAGCCAGGACGGAGAAGCTGTGCTCCGGATAATTTCCTAATTTCCGCCATGCTTCCTGTTCGATTCCTACTCCGCTAAGACTGCAGAAAACATCCAGATAATATATTTTCAGCTTTTCATTTCCATTGAAGATGTAAAAAATCAACGAAGTTCTGATTTTTTTGGTGGATTGTAGAAGAAAAAAGGACATCTCCATCACTGCTGGACAGTTTAAAATCCACAACGGCATCCCTGTTTCAATTACCACTCCACGTTTAAAACCTAAAGGATGATGTACTCACCAACTTAGATTTCAATTATTCTGTTCCCTTATCGCTCTGGTAAGAAATTTCATTTTGCAAATGTGAGTTGCACAACTAATCATTATAATTTAATTCAGTGAAGGGTGCATTAGGTTTTTAACATGATGGCAAAAATTATACGTTCATTTAATATGTCTTAAAAATGTCGTCAATGAGTCTTTTCAGTCTTGTCAGAATTCCCCAACCCTATTTCTTCAACAAAATATCGCACAACTAGACTTATTATTACATGTCCAAAAAATGTCAATTCTCTTTATTTTAAACAATATGGAGGCAGATATTAAAATACGGTGATGATTTTGAGGAAAGTTGAACAGATCACTCAGCATTTAATGGCACTGAAATAACTAAAATGACACCTGCATTTAAAAGTGACAATCAGGAAAATACCAGTAATTACAAACCTATCTCTCTCACACTGAAATATGAAAATAACACCCATTTCGGTTGATTCTACATTTTTGGAGAAGAATACGAGAATACTCGAATATCACTAAAGACCAATTCTTATGACTTGGTAGTCTAATATTTAAAATATATTTTGGATGGAGGCAACACTGAACACCCCTGAATATCTTAGCCTCCACTAACTAGACAAAACCTGAAATCAGGCAGTACAATACGTCCTTCAATTCAGCATACTACCTCCCTTCATTCTGTCCAATTTGACTATTCTTTTTCTACTCCCTCGCCAACCTAGCGTTATTCCCTCTATCACGGTCTTTAACGTGCTATCGCCAATCAAAATACCCAGCATTCATCTTTACTACCTTCTTTGGATTCCTCCCAACAATTCTCTCTTCTTCCAGACCATGCCTAGTGCCACTTCGTTTGTTTTCCTTTCTGTCCACTTCACCATTTCCATCCTTCTCCACACCCACATTTCAAAAGCCTCCAATCTATACCTACCATCTTACATCAACGGGAATGTTTCCATGCCACGCAGAACCACTTTCGAAAGCCACTAGTCTCACTCACTAGTCTTTTCATAACATTTCTACTCACCGTCCCTTTTATCAATTCACTACTCGTGAAACCTTCTTTACCTGACGCTTCTAATATCCACATTTCTTTGAAGACTTTGGTCTAAAACACTTGAGAGATAGGGGTAAGCCGTTCCACATGCTCCAGTTTATGAGTTCCTTTTTTAATGTTTAGCTTAGCTTTCCTCTTTATCCAAACCTCCATAACCATCGTTTTATTTATATTGATTATCATCCCATACCGACCATACTGGTTTTCTAATGCGCTCAGCAACCTCCAGCTAAGTAAAGATTGATCATCAGAAAATATAACTGATTTTATGAATTCACCACCTAATTTCATTCCTACCTTCAGCCCTCCCCACGTCCTCCTTAACCTCCACAGACACACACATATTATTTATATATATATATATGCGGGTCGCGGTGGTCTAGCGGGTAGAGCGTTGGACTGCTGACCGGAGTTCGATTCCCGGGCAAGGCACTTTGGGCACCTGCAGCTCCACCCAAGCTTGTTGATTTTTCGGGTACCAGATCTTCCTGGGAAACCATAACCGGCACAGGGAAAGGAACTGGCCCCCCTACCCTGATGTGTGAATATTCACACGCCGTCGGGCTTGGTACATGGGTGAGCTCTACCATCACCTGCTAAACCGACCTTCGGGTTGATTACTGTGTTTATGGTTTTATATATATATATAAATGTATTAATTTTCTATATATATATATTGTAAAGTAATGAACATGCCAATGGATATGTTAAAACTATTATATAGCTATTCGAATAGAACCTGAGGTAATAAATTTAAAGTAAATTCGGATTTGTATTAAATTTTTCACTAATGAAATATGTGTGTGCCACTCTAGATCAAATTCCAGGGAAGGATATTTCTATTTCGTCACGACTGAGGGTTACTAACATTAGTCAGTGACGGTACATCATTAGATTTGAAATTTTCTAGGTCAAGTAACTCTTTAAAAACAGTAAAAAGTGGCATATACCAAAGCAACTCATGGTGATTAATCATGCCAAGAGCAATCATAGATGGTTTCCCCTCAACTTCAAAATAATTAAAACATCAAATGTCGGATTAGGTGGTCGGAAACGTTAGCAAGACTAAGGCTGCCCCAGCCAAATATATTTTCTCCGTGCCAATGTGCAGCATTCTGATAAGAACCCTTTATTAATCACGAATCTATACCACGCCGTTATAATTAGCCGGTTATTGGTTGCGGTCCACAGCGACTTAGGGATCGAGCTTGAAGTTAAAGCTGGCTCTTAACCGCACCTTTTTAACGACCGTACGTACGATCTGATATAAGTTGGTTCCTGGACGGATGCCAGGGAACGCGCCCAAATGATTAATTATGAACGTAAAACTTGAGCGGCTTGTAATAAGCTTGAATGACAATTTTCAGTTTGATCGCCCTTATTTCTTCAGGTACCATAATTGAGGCGATCTGGCACTCTCATCATCAGCTAGGCGTGATGTCCATGCTGTACTTCTGGAGGACGTTTCCCACCATTATGATGGTTCCCACGTTCTATTACTGTTCTAATATTCCGTTACTCTCGAGCTTTATCATCTCCTCCTCATCCGGCGGATATTTGAGTTCTAGTCTATCGGACCTTCCTCACTCCCTGGGTAACGAACGAGCCACCAATATGGTGTATATAATATTAGACAGCAAAGGTATTGAAATACTACAGGAATAGGAAGACTTAGATGACGCCATTAGAACATCAAGACAACATTAACGTTGAGAGACTTAAAAACTAGAACAAGGAGAAGAGTAAACCTATTTTCAAAGTTTTCTAGAAAAGGGTGGGCAAAGTGGTGACGACATCAAAAGAAGAAAAGCGTTAGGTAAAGAGTCGGGAATCGATGGAAGCACCTTAAGTAAAGCTATAAAGGAAGTACAAGTGAGCAAACTAATGTAGTGCGTAGCTTTATGTGTTTCGGGAACTTGGTGGTTGAGTCAAGAGGATAAACGTAGAATGGAGTTTTTCGAGATATGGGTTTGGAGTTGAGCGGAGACACCGAAATTGAAGGAGAGGAAAACAAGCAATGAAGTTTAAGAGATAATGGTAGAAGAGACAAACTATTGGAAGAAATTTGAAGAAAGCATTGCAAGTGGATGCAGCAGATACAGAGAGGCTGATGACGGTGATAGATAGGGAAATGCTGGGAATGCAAGGTGGGAAAAGGGTAATAATCTGAATTTTGGAAAGGTAGAAAGTACGCAGAGCCAAAGAATGAGTTATTGTAATAGGCAATATCGAACTTAAGGGTATTATGCGTCATGTTTGTAAGGTCTTATGAGTCCAGCAATGTGTAATGTCATGGTCCGTCAAAAACCTACCCTAATTCGGTAGACCAACTCAGATTAATCTACAGGGTTCGTCCGGAAGATAAGTGTAATGATTTTTTCCGGATTTTGAAAAAAGGGGAGTCGTCCACTACGAATTTGTACCTGAACGGCAAACTGTAAATGCTGCATTTTACGTCCAAGTGCTCGACAGGCTTCGAAAACGAGTCGCCCGCCTCCGGCCAGCGATCAAAAACATCTGGCGGCTGCATCACGTCAATGCGCCGTCTCACACCGCGCTTGTCGTGTCGGACTTCTTGGCCAAGCACGGCGTGGCAACGCTGCCGCACCCGCCCTACAGCACGGACTTGGCACCACCGGACTTCTTTCTGTTCCCGAAGATAAAGAGGAGTTTGAAAGGAACGCGATACGGGACTTTGGACGCCGTCAAAGAGGCCGTGACGACGTGTCTTCGAGAGGTTCCCGATGATGCCTTCGCGGGAGTGTTCCAGGAATGGGAACGCCGCTGGAACAAGTATATCGACTCACAAGGGTCCTCTTTTGAGGAATATTAGCTTAAGATATGTAAAAGTGTAATAAATTTTTTTCCTGAGATCAGTACACTTATTTTCCGGACGAACCCTGTACCAGGAGCGAGCAATTTTCCAACCATAATGGATCGGGAGTTAAAAGGAACAGGTGTCAGCCATTACCAATGACCATGGTGTGAAAGTCCTCAAAAAATTCACTGGATAGGGAGCAACAGCAACAATTACAGGCCAAGAAAGAATTGTCATGGGTTTGTATAACTAGTGGAATACAATAAAAAGGGGATCAGTTGGCATTCTAAGTGTCTAGTGGGGAGTAAAGGAATCTATGACCGTGATGTCACATGAGAAATACCTGCAGGTAGCTGTATATATAGCAATATCGATTAAATTTTATAAAATACTAGCGAGAATAAAAGGAGATAAAGCGACGTAATATTGGATGATGGTTGGACATTTTTGAAAAATACTGTGGGGTTCGGGGAGACAGAGAAGGCCAAAACACCTGTGGAACGACACATGGAAAAACCCTCCCGTGAAGCGAGTCTAAAGCTGAGCAAACGAAGACGCATTCACACGTGTGACAAGGACATGAAGACGAAGCTAGGAAGTAATAAATAAATCACTCTCATCGCAAAAGATGGCATGTGAAATGGAGCAGATGCGGTCTGCGAATAATTCTGCCAAATCGATAGAGTGATCACATTCATTAGGTGAATGGCCAACGGCAGAGAAACTTACACATAATTGCCAATTAATTGTAATACCTGGGATATCTTTATAATATTAATTAGCGACCCACATGCCCCTCCCCCACATGTCCTCACGGCGGCTTGAGGGGCATTATGTCGATGTAGATGGATAAATGAATATCCTTACATTATTTCGCGAACGCACGAGCATATTCGAGATAAATAACGGTTGCCACAGCTAATACATCCCTCGGTAACAGCAGAAAGAAATCCGTTTGAAGTTAGGCTTATCTTCATGCCTTAAATTCTTCAACTTGACCTATTATCAACTGAGGCATTGGCATTATCTAGAGCATGCTTTGTTACTGACCGAAGCTGCATTGAACACTACCATTTCATTCTCCTACCTCAGTCACAGAAAGATAAACATCTTGATAAAATGAAAAGGTACATAGAGCCTAGTGGCGACCAACAGGAAGGTTAAAGGTACAGGTACTTGCCGGTTGCACACATTGCGGAATATTTTCGCAATCAATAATGTTTATTCAGCAATATGCGTTTTCCGAGAATAATTATAGATGTGTCGATACACTCGGGTGACCTCATGGCCACGATTCAGTCACACTGATTTACAGGTGCCCTGAATTTCCCTTCTTATAAAACATATTATGTTAACCAATGCATGTTACACTTTGTCTTGTAAATATTAATGCTGTTTTAAGTAATCATATTAGCATACCATACCGATCATTGTAATATTATAATATTGACTCCTATCAACAGTCAATACTCTAAATAAAATTATCTCAATTCGTACTGTAACAACTAATCTTATCCTGTACCTCATCATAATATCATTAACGTTTTTATTCGTGCGAAATATTCGCAAACCGATTTGATAGTCATAAAATAAGTTCGAAGGAAAGAATCACCACGAAAACACTTTCACCTGTTATGATGGATTGACGGATATGAGGGTCTCGTAGCATGAAACATAAATTACCCAGCGTCAATCTCACTTCGGATTAAACTCAAAGAACATGCTCGAAGCGTTTATTTTCAGAGAATGGGCAAAAATTACCGATTTAAAATTTAAAGAGCGGTTAGACAACATTTTGAATACCCCCCTGGCATTTCCACCAATCACGGAGCGATTTTATTCGATTATTACCCAGAATGCAAAGAAAAGTGGTCCGGTTTGTCCGAAATTGGTTATATTGAAACGGAAGCGTCACGCGAATTTTTGTGGATTCGGGCGAAGGATACTTTCACCACTCCTCCTATCACAAAAATGTATCAATCCTTCGATTTTAATATCTAAATAATACAATACAGGAATAAATTCTCGGCAGGTCACCGCATAGTGGACGAAGTCGAGCGTAGAACATTCCGAATAGTTTCATGTTCAAACACAGCACTGCTGAAGGTTTAAAAACGATGTACCGGACAGTTCATTCGTGAACTAATTGTTCACTTTCTTGATTTTGGACGCTTATTCCCCTTTCACATCCCCAACATTTACTAAGTGGTACAGAAATAGTCGATATGAGTGGTTTTTTATTAGTATTATATAAACATCGTTGCAATTAGGCAATTGTCCTGGTGGCAACGGTCAAGTCTGGCCAATAGGCACTCTTACAATTCACACACACACATAAACACACACACCAGAAGAAGAGATATGAGACAAAATACTTTATATATAATGACACTTTTAGATCACCAACCGCTCCTTTACCATCACACAAGGGTTAGGTTCACACCATACGAGTATATACTACGAACGCATAGGTGAAGAGATTGTCAGTGAAGCAAAAAATATGATTGCAATAGATTTTTGCAACGTTGTCCACCATGCACGTCAAAAACATTTTCATCACACCACTAAGCTGACGAAGTCAATGACGATATGTAATTTTGTAGTTCAATTGTCACCCTTAATTCATTTCGTTTGCTATTTTCCTGAAACGGATTGGAGCACTGCTTCCCGTCATTAAATCTACATGATTACATCTACATTACACCCTGCAAGCCGCCATGAGAGCGTGTGGTAGGGGTTGTTAGGTCGTCAGCCCGATTCTCAATGTATATAGAATGTGAGTCAGAAAAGGGTGAGGTTCAGGAGGAGGAAGGGTTTAGACGGAAAGGATTTAGAGAGGAGAGAATTCGCCAAGTGGCTTGGGATGGGTGGTGGGAATGATTTTATTACACCATTTTCCTCTTGGAAACGAGCAGGGAACGTAGACACATGATAAAAAGAGAGGAAGATGGAGACTCAGGAAGGAATGATGGAGAATGTTTTGAACAGTGAAACTGGAGAGGTGAGTGTTTCGACGCAGACATTAATAACGCTTCAAATGGAGGAAAGGGAGAGTTATTAATCCAAATTTCAAACGGGGGATCGCGCTTTCACGAAAATAAAAAAAAATTTATTATTTTTAGGTGGGGCGGAGAGAGAGGAGGTGAAGGTGAAAGGCTGCGCGATCCTCAGCGGTACCCAAAGCTCTTGTTTTTTTGAAAAAGAACAACAACAAAATATGCGTGCAATATGTCACACCCGAAGATCGAGCTGATGGGTGAAAGTACTTTTCATTCGTTGGATAAAATCGCACGATAACAATAGAGTCGCCTGGGTCTGCCCTTAAAAAAATACGAATCCATGCAGAATGGGATATAATTGGAGGGGTGTGGTGAACCATGCGCGATGAAAAGAATTCAAGATGAGCGTTTCAAATATTAATACAACACTACGTGGAAAATATTATTATTCAAATTCATAATATATCCTTCATCGAGAGAACACGCTTCTAGTTAAAAAAAAAATTGGGAAAAGTAGCGGAAACATTACGTGCTTTTTTTTTAGCTTGATACGGTGGCAATTAACAAGGCAGAAGCCCGAAGTCATACGCAAGGGCATAAACATACAGGTGTAAAATGCAATTGAGGTCGATAACCCCGCGAGCGGAAGCAAATTATCATTAATTTTGGTGACAACAATTACCGTGCCATGTCTGACACACGTCACGTCTCTGCTGTCCCCGGCACCAGGGGATAGGGAAAGGAAAAAGGCAAATGTCATCATATGTCCAGGATTTGGAGGAATGGCGAATAAAATCCTCTCTCACCCTCTCGTCCGTCACTTGCACATGAATCAAGCATCGGTGGACATGAACTGGGCAAGCTGCAAATTGGCGCGTCCATCGCTTTTGTCTCCTAGTCCGCAATTCTCCCACTGCCGCTCCCAATCACCCGACTAACGGATGAATGTGAGACCAACCCATTCCACCGATGGCCACGGAAAGATGTGAACGTAAAAATAAAGTAAACTTTTCAATTTTTAACATGAGAACGCTCTGTAAACATTGTGAACTAAAATTTACAACTTTTCCATGCCTCAATGCGAACATTCCAGACGATGCGCGGGTTATTAGTATCAAATATGAAGATTTTACTGTCTAATAGCAACCCCCCCTTCTTTAAAACAACGAATTTCAAAACCGGGAAGTCAAATTTAGTTACACGTGAAATATATTCGTTCACTGGTTGCAAAAAGAGCAGAGTAAATAATATGAAAAATTAAACCATGAAAAATAATTGTGTGAAGATGACCTAAGATCGTTGAAATTCTTTATACGAGATAAAATACTATAAATACTTTATCGTTTTTCCAGAAATAACTTTGATATAGAGCGTAGCTATGTACGGCGCTTAAACATGATCAATGAAGCAAGAGGATAGACGTAGATTGGAGGCTTTTGAAATGTGGGTGTGGAGAAGAATGGAGAAAGTGAAATGGATCGAAAGGAAAACAAATGAGGAAGTACTGGAGATGGTGGGTGAGGAGAGGGATTTGTTGAGAGAAATCCTATGGAGGCAGGAAAAATGGATGAAAGGCGTATTGAGCGGTAGTGGAATGTTGAAGAGGGTAATAGAGGGGAGGATGTTGGGCAAACGAGGAAAGGGCAGGAACAGGATAGGGATGTTGGACGGGATGAAGGGAGGAAAGAAGTACACAGAGATGAAGAGGGACCTGATGTATATTAGGTTGTTAAATTGGGCTTTGTTTGGAATTACAAAAAATGAATTTATTTGATAGTTGTGTCCATCCAAAAACCTACCTTAACCGGTAGATTACCTGTTAATAAATACAGAAGATAAAGCTGATAGTATGGAATAGCCACTCCCATGGTTATCTTTGAAAAGAGGGGGATAAATTTATTATCAAATATCATCATTCTAACGAAAGGAGATACTTAGGAAAATCTGTGTGGCATAAAGGGGTTTATGTTATAAAATTATCCGGTATTTATAAAATTGTTGAGCTAAATGGTCTGATATGGAAGAAAATATACAATGGACATGGAAGATTGGAGACGAGGCTAATGCTGAAAAGAGTGCACAAGTGCAATCTCTGGTTTACTGAGAAGATTGCGAACGTAATTTATTGAGAAATGGCTAACAAAATGAAGTATTCCATTTTCACAGATGTGACAGGAAGTAAATTACAGGACAAGCGAAACTATTTTAGTGGTTACATGACTCGGAGGTGGGCGAAGCGCACAGACCACTGAGGGAACAGGATGGCGATGCCATGGAAATGGAGACTGCGGATCTTTAAAATGCATTTTCTTTTCCTCGGGCATCAACCCCAAAAATAATTAAGCATTAATAGAACGCATCCAGGTTAAGGGACTTTTACTTGTATCGAGAAAAATCTTTGAATGAAATCAGATACTCAAGGCAACTTAAATCGTAAAATTAATGAAAGTAGTTAATTATTTCCCTGAGACGGAAAATTCGGATTTAACTAAGGGGGTATAATGTTTAACGTCTCATTTAATAGGTGGGTTACTGGTTTAAAAGAGACCTCTTCGAGGTGAGAGAATATCATTATGGGAGAGAATACCATTCCCTACTCCGTTGGAATTCAAACCTGGGCCTTCTAAAGTGAGAATCAAATCCCGACAATAACTAAATCACTGAAGAAATCCACAATTATTATTAGGTAATCTACCGGTTAGGGTAGGTTTCTGGATGGACACAACTATCAAATAAACATTTTGTAACTCCAATCAAAACCCAATCCAGCAACCTAATCTACATCAGGTCCCCCTTCATCTCTGTGTACTTCTTTCCTTCCTTCATCCCGTCCAACATCCCTATCCTGTTCCTGCCCTTTCCTCGTTTGCCCAACATTCTCCCCTCTATTACCTTCTTCAACATCCCACTACCGCTCAATACGCCTTTCATCCATTTTTCCTGCCTCCATAGGATTTCTCTCAGCGAACCCCTCTCCTCGCTCACCATTTCCAGTACTTCTTCATTTGTTTTCCTTTCGGTCCATTTCACCTTCTCCATTCTTCTCCGCACCCACATTTCAAAAGCCTCCAATCTACGTCTATCATCCTGCTTCAGCGACCACGTTTCCGCGCCGTACATAGCTACGCTCCATATCAGAGTTTTTACGAGTCTTGTCTTAACATCCCTACTCAAAGTCCCCATCATCAACTCCCTCCTTCTTGAGAATCAATATTAATAAAACAAAGGTTATGCGATTTTCCAGAAAGAAAAAGGCTGAGCTAAATATTAAAATAGGCGGGGAAAAAATAGAGCAGGTAGAACAGTTTACATATCTCCGAAGTGTTTTGGACCAATACGGGCAAAGTGGTAAGGACGTAAGGAGAAGAACTGCGCTAGGCAAGGAGGAAATCCACAACAAGTTTTGTTTATACTTACAGCTATAATTGAGGAATTCTCAATCGGGATAGTCTTCGTTAATGGGTTTAGCAAAGACTCCCCTATTATTTTGCAATTTAGTTGAAATATGGCGAAAAACATTTAATTAATGAAAGCTTTCATCTATGACACTGACCAATTGTAAATTTTTCTAAGCAGGCGTACGAAAAGCCTTTCACTGGCTCGCAAATCACTCAACTATCTCAATATCAACCTCTCATCTGGTACGTATACCACGGAAAAAATCGAAAAGTTTGTATGGGCAGGCGTACGAAAAACCTTTCATAGACTCGCAAAATCCACTTCATGATCTCAATGTTAAGCTCTCATCCATGGCACGAGAAAACTGCAAATATTTTAGGAGCAGGCGTCCGTATTATGGTACAGAAATTTCTTTCAGCGGAGAAAATCCTTTGTATTTGATATAATGATTATTCATTTACTCATCAGAAAATATTACCCATTGTGCAGTGCAGTGCAAAAGTCTTTTTTTAAATGCGTTAAATTATCATCTCAGTTGATGGAAGGTAACGGCTTAGTAGTACTCACATGACACTAAAATGTCGAACTGTTTTTGTGCACAAATCTGAAAGTATTTTATTCTTCAGTTGTAATGACTGTCCAAACAAAACAACATATATGTACATGTATGTTATGTTTTTATGACTGTCCAAACAAAACATAACATACATGTACATATATACATATATGTTGTTTTGTTTGGACAGTATAATAATATTATTACAGTATAATAACATAATATTATTACAATATAATAATATAATAATATTAATATACTGTCAGATAATAATATATCATATAAATATATCAATATATTTACAAGGGCTGTTGTCTATCCATTGGATAAAATTCACGTCCAGATCATAGCTTATGCTGAATTAGAGAAAAAGGATTTCACTCGTGTCTTAAGTTTCCAAAGAATTGAAACCAAAATATATCACCTAATTAAAGATAAGCATATTTTTATCACCAATCTAGGAATGCAATGGAAATCGCCAATGACATAGCAACTAGAATTGTTTCACGCACCTTTATGACGAGTTCTCTTAGAGCTTCGCCATCTATTATTGGAAAAAGAAAGCTCTTCGTTGCAGATCATTAACAAGCAACCGAGGCAAAAATGGGCTGCGTTGGTGGGTGTGAGGAAGGAGACGGGAAAAAATAAGACAATATTTAAAATAAAATAATAATAAGCAGAAGGGATTTAATGAATGGAACCGGAGAAGTGGGAGCGCTAGGAGAGACGGGAGGAGGACGTGGAGACGGGAACGAGAGAGGACGTCAGAGAGTAAGGAAACAAGGACCAGAAACACGGTTTAAAAAAAGGATTATGCGAAGTGCTGGTCGGTGGAAGAGATTTTTTCCCAGCCTTCTCCTCACCTCTCCCACTTCCTTCCCTCCCGCCACCACCCCCAATCCTCTTCTCTTTAATATCAAACAATGTCGGGGTGTTACTTTTACAGAGGTCTGGGTTAAAGTCGAGAGGGTCGGCGCCGGAGACCGCCGGTCCGGCCGAGAAGAGCGAGAGGAGGAAGGCGGGGGCGTCAAGCCTCGTCGTGGCCAAGCGCACCAGCCGCCCCTCTGCCCTCTCTTGGAGGAGTGACCCGAGTGGAGTAGGCCGGAAGGAGTCCAAGGGTGCCTTGCGTAGCCGCGGAGGAAGCGTTCTGAACGCAATGCACGTACTAGCTGCTGGGAGGCGGTGGGATTCCTGTGCGTTCCTCGCGGGGAGACCATACCAGAGGGGAAGGAAGATGACTTGGGACGACGGAGTCTACCCACGGCCGCCACTTCGGGATGATGATGAACGTGGCGGGGGGGGGGGAGAGAGGACGTTGGCACACACGGGGGATAATGAAGTGAAGGGAACGGGAATGGCTCACCATCAATGGACACACCCTCTTGTACGACCAGGGGAGAGAGTCGGGCATCGATGGAACGCCGATCCATCAAATGGTTTGGCATCGATCACCTAAATCACTATTCCAACCTCGGTCATAACCTTGATGCGGCTGCCGAAAGTTAATTGGCCTGGGTTTCACCGACGCAGCTCATAAAACAAAGGGTAAGCATGGGTAACGTCGCGATAATTTTACTTTGCATTATGTTTCTTCAAAGGGCGTGGCGGAACATTGACCGGAGGACTCGGGTTCGACTCCGGGTGACGCCTTAGGGCATCCTTCAGAGCTGCACATAAACTGTATAATACTTCGAATTCCAATTCGTCAACGGAAATCACCCTAACCCGCTAATGTGTGAATTTGACTTGGCGCACACTTAATACCCACTCACTTATCAAACCAGCCTGAGGGTTGATTGCAGTGGTGGTGGTATTTCAAAACAATATGCAAAAACAAATACAGAAACTGTGAGATAATGTGGATTGTAACGTGTGCGACAGACTTTGAAAAATATCAATTAAAACGCTATTTACCCTTTCTAAAATATTTTTTCCCCCCGGCACGGAAGTAGGTAATTTTGTGAGTGCACCTTGTTAATTTCGTGATACCAAATACATTTTTCAGTCCAATGGCGGAATTGAAGCATAATTCGCTATCTACACATATGTATTGGGTATAAATTGGCAATTGCGATATAAAAATAAATTGTGGGCGAATTTCCAAAATGGGCATTATTTTTACGTGAAGACACGGAAGAGAAATTCAAAGAGAATTGAATAAATACTGAGCTTATGATAAAATGAAATGAAAATGTGTAATTTAAATATGTCGACAAGTTTTATGAAATGCTAATCATTTAAAAAAAACGGAAACACGATTTAATCTCTGTAGGAATTGGAGCTAATGCACTCAGTTACTAGGTTTAAATTATGGACGAGTTTGAGTTGAAATATTAGCATGAATTTGAAAATGCTTGGATTTCGACCCCGATAGTTAAGAGGATCAAATTTTTACATTCGCCAGAAACAGCATAATTATACTTAAAAATTAATTAGCGGGAATTAATGGAAAAACGTACAATGAAAAAACTGAAAATACATGCTTGAAAACTCTGAGGTTTAAGACCAATGCTTATTCGATCAGAGACGCATTAGAAGTTATTACGTAATTTGAAAAAAATGAATGGTCACGAAATTACCCACACCAATGTACTTAAAGCAGATGTGATGTGAAGGCATCCAGGGCAAAATTCTGAACAAAAGTCTTACACAAAAATCTGATACAACAGATTTGACGCGGTGTGGCGCTGCGGTATTTTATCAAAATGGGTTTTGCCCCAAAACAGTGGACACAATATTTTAATGCTGAATTTTCATCCAATTTTTACGGACAGAGCCGAGGTGCGAATCGAGGATCTCTGAAAAAAGCTTGCCAAGAATGCACTTTTATATTTTAAGAAGAATATAGTAATGCGACGCAATCAGAAATCATAACACACGTCAAGGTGAATCATTTTTACGCTTTGACATTTCTGCATTTTAAGTTTTTCGCAATTTAGCTACACAGGGAAAAGGCTTAAAAATTGAATACTTATTATTGTTTCCCCGTGCTTTCACAAAGTTTTCTAGGTGAAAGTCACCCTGGAGCATTAATCCGACCGGAGGATAGCATTTGAAAGCAATTATGTGGCTCGCAAACAGGAAAAGTTTGGGGAGTCAATGAATTTCAAATCAAACGATTTTAAATGTTTTCGTCCCGAATTTCCCGTTAGAAAATTATTAATGTCCTCACTCTCCCATTAAGTCCACACCCCAAATATTAATCAACCAATCATAAATGAGGAAACACGACAAATGAATACTCTTGAGTCAAAGATGAATAAATAAAGTGCGTATGCTTCGTGCACAAATGCCATCAAGATGTTTTTCTTTGGCCTACCATTCCAACCTTTACGATTCTACTGCCACCCCCTCCAAATGACGTCACGTTCCGAACACACATTTTTTCAGATTTCACTCAAAAATATTTCCCAGGTTAAATTTTACCTTGCTTTCGTAATAATGCATAAAAAAACCTAAGTTTGAATTCCATGAGTTGGCACCGTGCGGTATATATTTCGTGAGTTTCTTTGAAGGAATTCTGGGCTTTTGTGCGTAAAACTGCTGTAACGGATATCTTGACTCCCACTTTCACGCGTTATCTCGCTGGATCAAACCTGTTCCCGCCATAACAAATGTCAATGGAAAGCTGGCTTAATAGGGTTCCTATTAAAGGCAGAAAGCGTCACACATGTATCGTAAAACTTATGATGGAATCTAGTTCAATCATGACAATAAACTGAATAATACTATATGTTATGCGACTAAGTCCATGCATCGAATTCCACCTAGGATTGACTATAGCTTTCTCTACGTTCTAGTATATGGACTGATGTACATAACCGATCTGAGAAATCCTCATTATCCACCCTTAATTTCCAGTTTTAACTGTGGAAATTCTAAGATGTAACGATTCAAACTATTCCCAAAATAAAATGATACCCAAATATTAACAGATTGAAGCTAAATATCGATGTTTAATCGATGCAGTGAGAATCGGAGTAAAAGAACTGAATCTTTCGTCCATCAGAAAAAGTTTTTCAAAACAATTTCCTGATTCGTGGCACCTAATACGTTTTTTGTGTACGACTTACGTCACTCAACGAGGGTTCATTCCCCTGGTGAAGTACCATGAGTGAAAGTCAAAATAGTAGAAAATTAGCGGCTGTTCCGACTTCATATGCAGTTCAGTTCTATTCCGTTCTTCACTGACTTAGAAATGAATCGAGAATCGAAAGAAAATATTATTTTCTTTAAAACAAATGTTCAAGCAGCAATGCTTCCATGTTTGCTTTCTTTTCATCTTTTATTCATCGTTATGTATGTCTTGAGAGGTTAGTGTAGTACTCGATCAAATGATGAATATTTTACAGAATATTTCTAACACTACAGAATAAAAGCTAAATAAGACATCACGACCTGCCTTCGATTACCTGCAAGCAGTCATTGTTGAGCGGACGAGCTCGTTCGATTATTTTTTTATTGCAATCATACATTCATCTACATCTACATAAATACCCTACGAGCCACCAAAAAAGGTGCGTGGCAGGGGGTGTAGCACCAGGAGGAAAGGGTAAGGGATGAGGGGGTTGGGGTTTATTCAAATAGGTGGGGGAAGGTGGGGGGAACCTGTAAGAAAAAATATAATATAAATCCACGCGCAGTCCTAATCTGTACGGTAATACTTATTGTGTAGAACTGACTCCTGGGGGATTTCGACTACAAGCACTCTGGTCTCCTATCATTCTAGGAAAAAATGATATTTTTAACCTGTCAGTCTTGCAGTCTATCTCTCTAGTCTTATATTCGTGATCCCTCCGACCGTAATACGTTGGAATTCGTATTATATTCTCGATGTCATCGGAAAAGGGCCCATCTTTAAATGTTTTTAATAAGTTTAATCTATATTGTAAACGCCGCTGTGTAAGAGAATCCCAACCTAAATTGTCTAGAAAAGTAGATACGCTGCTGCGTTGGTCATAACAATGTTCGACAAATCTAGCCCTCCTCCGCTGAACTCGATCTAATTCCGAAATCAAATTTATATTTTGATGATCCCATATACTGGCAGCATACTCTAGGTGGGGCCTGACCAAGGCAAGGAAACATCGTTCCGTCTCTTTTTCGTCGTATTTACCTAGCAATCTTTACACAAATCCCAATTTTTTATTAGCACGACCTCATATTTCTCGTCTGTGTTTTCCCCAGGACAGATCGTGAGTAATTGTTACACCCAAGTATTTAAAGGAATCTACCCTCGCGATTTTGGTTTATTTCACTTTGTAACTATAAGGGAGGGAATTACTCTTTTTTCCAAAGGCTTTCCCAATTACTCTTTTCCCATTTTACTCGAATGTTTCAAAATTGAAATTTGAACTATTTAAACATGTTGGCTTGGTAGAGATTGTTAATTTCGAGGAATGAAATTGTACATTTCTATAAAAGTCCACCCTGATAATTTTCGATCAAAGTCGTTCTTCGTGACTTCCCACCTGAAACAAATTCAAAGAACTGCGGGAGATGCCACGATAGTAACTTTAAACGGAGTCATTCGATAATATGAATTACACTGCTAAAATTTCAAAGTGTAACAATCATTCACCTTTGAACGGGATTCGAACCCGGATCCCTTGATATCCAGCCGAGTGCAGCCAAGAGCCAGTTTAAAGGCCCCAAAATTCCGGTGACTGAGCTGGCTTGAGAACCATTCGGTCGGACAAGGAGATCCGAGTTCGAATCCCGGTCAAGCCTCAGGTCATATCAAGGAGTGATTTTTACATTTGGATATTGTTGCGTCTTCCCACCTTATTTTCATCAAATTAACTCTTCGATACGGACGTGACTATACTTTCAGCAAACTTTCACAAGCGGTATGGCATTTACATATAACGTCTCTTCTGTTGTGCGGACTTCTATGGACACCCACCCGCAGAATAATTAAAAGAAAGTGAATTTTTTTTTTTCAAGTCTTCAGTGGTAACACAAGGAGAACTATTTAACATTTTGCATACAGTTTATTTCATTTCTCCGAATCAACAAATCCGTTTCCCCAAAGGATGACTTCTCAGATTCCGCGTGAAATGTGCCACTGCCGAGTACATTTGCGCCATTCGGGTTAGGTGAGGGCTTTGCGGTGCTTTGGAGAGGAAGAGGTGTCGGGAGAATTTGGCCCTCAGCATTGATCTCATATTTCTACGGATTATTTTCCGGTAATATCCCGGCAGGTGAACTCGAACGATATCCAACGTCATTATTCAGAAAGGTTTCATGCATCTGATTTCACGTATAGTCAAGGAGTCCCTAATTGCTCATCTCCCTAACCTCAAGATAAAAAACTTGAAGGGTTAACTCAAGAAAGAAATCGCACGATCTGTTCATATGACAAAAAATTTGAGTAGGTTCCATTTGATTCTAGTGTTTTCCTTCTACTGCCTTTTACTCGAACTTACTCATTAAATGGTACGCTGAACTTTTAAGCAATGACTCTGAGACATGTATAATATGACTCTGACCTGTATAAGTATGACTGCGCCGGATCGCCGGGATGTCAGATATGTTAAGAGTAAAAGCAATGTTGGCTTTGCGACACAGCAAAGCGAGATGCTGGTGCCATATCGACCCACCAATTAAACCGATGCATTAAACTATCACGTGTATATGTTTACATATATATATATATATATTTAAACACACACACGTGATGTATGTATATATATATATACATATATAGTCACTTTCTTGGAAAACCCACGAACGTGCACAAAAAGTTCTGTGAGTTCTGTTCTAATTCCTCTTGAGAAAGGTGGTTGCACCACCGAAAATTCGAGAACTAGTGAGTCCCTCTTTTATATGTTTTAGTTTCTGTGTTTGCTATGACTATTCAGTATATATATATATATATATATATATATATATACATACATTCAAACACGAAATCCCGCCATACGGCGAACAAATATTATTTCACACATAGAAATAGACAAGGAAAGGGGATAGGAAAACACACAAAAGACGAACACAGGAAAGGTGGGGAAGGCGGATTTGAGCAGATCACAAATATAAAATTATTTCCTCAAATATTTTTACATTTGTGATCTGCTCAAATCCGCCTTCCCCACCTTCCCTGTGTTCGTCTTTTATGTGTTTTCCTATCCCCTTTCCTTATATCTATTTCTTTGTGTGAAATAATATACATACATGTATTATATTTAAAACATATGTAAACACAGATGCAGATTTTTAAAACATAGAATTTTAAACATATATTTTTAAAACATAGCATCCTGATGACGACGGTCGTTCCATCAAAACGTCAAAACTATGAATGTGAGTGTCCTTTCTTTGTGTTTCTATTTTAAAAATCTGCATCTGTGTGTTTATGTGCTTGTGCGACGCCTAAGAGCGTTCCATTTCAACACACACACACACACACACACACACACACACACACATATATATATATATATATATATATATATATATATATATATATATATATATATATATTTGCGAGCCGTTTAAAATGAACGTAGAAACTTGTTTACCGTTTCGGATGGACACAACTGAACACTGCTACATTTCTAAATCTCACCTAACAAGACGAAACCCGACAACCTACACTAAAAAATCTTCAATTCCGCATACTTTGTCTCCCTCGTCATCCCGGGCAACATGCCTATTATCCAACCCCGCTTTTAAAACATCCTACCCTTTATCACAGTCTTCAACGTTCCATCGTTAAACGAAATGGTTGCGTTAATCTTTCCCTCATCCTTCGGATTCCTTCCAACAATCCCCTCTCCTTCCAACCATATTCATTTGTTTTCCTTTCCGCCTATCTTACTCATGTTAAATTCAAAATGCACTCTAATACTCAAATTCTCTCTTCCGCGTAATCGTATAGTCTCAAAAAATATAAATATTCACACGCCTACCACCATTACCACGACGTGCTAGTTTCTTCACCAAGTTAATTATAAAATGATTGCCGTTTGTGATCGAATTTAAAAAAAAAGGTCTTATTTTTAGGTCTTGCATTATGCATGTTTACGCGGAGTGGATAAAAAAATCCAATAGCAAATAACAAATGGTACGTGACCAAGTTTCTAATAATAGGCGGTGAAATCGACCCTCGAGCATATTTATTGAAAGGGATAGATGCAAAAATAGGCTCATCACGATCTTCATCCATCCCTTGCCCAGAATGCTGTGCCAAACTTGCCCGAGAGAATGACAGAAAGATGAAAAAGCATACAACATGTTCAGATGAATGGACAGGGAAAAATATAATAGAAGAAAAATATATGAATTATGGTACTATTTATGACTGCCACAAAATTGGATCCAATCAGTATATTCTATGATCCAAAAGTAGCGATAACGTGTACGAAAAAAGCGTGTAACAAAATTTCCAATTTCCTATGAAGCAAAGATTACGAAGGACAATCCTGTCCAACGGATCGTTTCAAATGGAATAACTATCGCATGAATTGGATTTGAATTCCAACGGCAGAAAATGTTAGTAATATAAAAACGCCGAAAGTACCTGAATGTATTCAAGGGAAAAAATATGACCCTAAAAAGATATTATTAAAAAAATCACTCGGTACGTTTCCGAGGCTGTCATTTAAACATGAACTGCTGGATTAGCAATGTACATAATAAATAACCATCATTGGAAAGGTATCGCGAAGAATAATTTTGTTATTTAAATAATATTCATGAAAAAGGATCCTTGAATCCTACAATCTCGATACTTTGTTGCGAAGTTCATGGGAATTTTCTATAATTCAGGTCTACAGCATGACCAATAACCTTTAATGACCTGTCGAAGTATCGATAACCTTTATTCACTATATCTATCTTGGGTGAACATCACAGAAGGTCAATTATCCGAGAAAAAGAAACACTGCTCCCTGAGAAAAAAACTAGAACTCCAATTTTCGGAAAATTTTCACCCGTCATCCACAACGCTTTGAGAGGTTCACTTTCTCTACGCGATTCAAAGGAGGAGGAGGTCTGGATATTGGAGAAAGTAAAAGGTTTTAAGAGAGAAGCACAGAAAAAAATAAGCTTCAAAACTGCAAATGACAAAAATACGTGTATCAAAAAATCTCTCGGAGAACGACGAAACGTCATCATCGTCACCGGAGATCGACTCCAAGGGGATCTCGACGAAAACTCTTACCTGTGAGCAAAAGAAAATTTCATGGAAATTTCAAGAAAATTTCAAGAAAATTTAAGACGAAAAATGAAAGGGGGAGTTCATGAAAGGGACGAGGAGTAGTGGTGGTGGAGACTGGCGAGAAAAGCGGAAACGGGAAAGGACTGAAGCGGGAGCGGCAGCGGGGGGAGAGGGCGGGTGGAGTGAGTGGTATATAAGAGCAGCGAGACCCTCCGGGAGGTCAGGACAAAAAAGCGAAAACAAATAAGAAACGGCGTTCTTTGGTGTCGTCGGGGACACGGGTGGGCGACAATGCCCTGCGGGAGCACACACTCACTCGCACGCACGCGTGCGCGCACACACACACACACACATGCTGAGACTCCACTCTCACCGTCTCCCTTTTATCCCTTCCTTTTTGAAGCCTCTCGGTGAGTTAGGGGGAGGGCGAGAAGCAGAAGGATAAGGGAACCAAGCGGGATACATCTCGAGAACAGAGGGAGAGAGATATAGACGAGGAGGGGGGCACGGACGCCTTGTAGTTTCCTCTTCCCCGCACTTCGACTCCGTGGAGAGAAAGAGAAGGTGGGGACGTGGGGAAGAGAGCAAGGAGAGGAGACGCGGGAATATGGGATGCACGATACTTATGGAGTCCGAGTCCACGCTTTTTAAGTTTTTTGAAGCCACACGAGGCAGGGAGGCGGTGAAATAGGTGGTGCGACCACGGAGGAGGGTTGGACGGCGGAGTAAATAATCCACTCCGAGGTTTGGAGACATGATAGACAAGCGTACAACCGGGGAAGTAATTATTCGCAATTTTTTTGCATCTTTTAACCTTACCTAAACTAGGTTCCATCGGTGCCATCAGCGGAAATGGGGTGGAAATCAAATTAATGCGCATGCGTACCACAAAGCATGAGGCCACCGAGATAGTGTCCTCCTCCGGTCACCGAGGGAGAAAAAAAGGGGAGCTCAATTGAAGTAAATGAGAGAGAGATGTAATCCTAGGAAGGAGTGAAAATGATGCGGTGAGGACGAGGTGAAATTATAGGTTACCTCGAGGCGGCAACCGTGTTTATCTTCCAACGCTGTGCTTCTTTCCGTGTACATTATCAAAATATTGCGTGCAATGTAATCAACTTTAAAAATTCTATAGCCTTGGGATCCTCCAACACCGAGAAGCTCAGCTTCTCCCATGTGAGTCACAGAGTCCCGTTCAGATTCCTCATTCTTGCTGGAAAAAGCCGTTAGAGCTCTGGACAAGCTATTACAATATTTCCATTGATGACAACGTTGAACGGAAAATATACGTGAGAAGTCTCAAATCAAAAGATATTCCAGTGATTATTTTTAGGCAAACGAAAACGACATTGGAATAACAGCAGTGGGTAGAAGAGAGACATAAATTAGGTTGAAGCTCCTGCAGTATTTAATGATCCAATTAAATACAAAAATGCAGGTAACAAAGTTATGATGCAATTATATGGGAGTACGTACGAAAGTTGTAACATTAAAGCCATCGAGCTTACTCGTATTGAATATATCAAATGAGGATAATAAGCAGATTGATTATATGGTGAATGTATACGGAGATAGAAACGAACGTGGTGATAATATTAACTTGAAAGAATATTTGCAAAGCATGGTATGGGAAAATATAAAAAAAGCTATGAGAAAAATGGCGGATCAGTCACTTTAACGGACTCATCCGCTCATGTGCACCGAAATGCAGGACTTCACGGCGCAAAAAATTATTCAATTAGAACGGTATTCTAACCTGTTTAGTTGAGTATTGGATAGAATACATTAAGTAAAAGGTTATCTTAAGCACTCGGCGGGAGATCGAGTGATCCGGGTTCAAATACTAGCCAAGGCGACTGATTTTTTACGCTGTGAAATTACTATGTTATGGTTGGGTAAGGAACTGAATGACGGCCTTCTCTTATCTCAACGATGAAATGTTTTAATCAAAGAAAGGCAACTTGTATGTTTGTGTCATTAGAATTGTAAAAAAATTCCTTTTCCTAAAGCCAAAAAGTAACAGGACATACAAACATATACTACTCTCTAAGTTATTTTACGGAAGCAAAACTTAGTTAATCATAACTAGCATTCAAGGATAGGCACATTTGTCGACAAAATGGAGTAGGCACGAGGAACGTGATGAATGTATTTGGTCAAAAAAGAGGGATTTAGTGAGAAATGAGTGGGTCATGAGTGAATACTGATTGAGACAAGTGTGAAGGAAGATTTTTGGTCATAGCGCGAGAACTGATAGCATTCGAATCGTCAAAGACACATGGAAAGAATGGATTACTGGTGTGAGAGGATGAGTTAGACAAAGAAAAAGAATGGGTGGAATATGGCTGAGGAGACTCCCAGTAGAAAATAAAAATAAGGAAGACAAGAACGCATATGGAACAATGTCCTACGAAGGTCGCGCACGGAAAAGTAGGTCGCGAGGATAGGACAGTGTGGAAGAAAATAGGAAGAGTTATAAATGATTCCAGAAATTAATTAAAATCAGGCTTTCTTGACTTCTCCTTTCACGAAAATGAAAAGCGTGAAGAACAAGTGTATGCATAAAAATGACTTTCCTTTGTCGGCTTCCTTGCTAACTGTATTCTCATTAATATCCTCGCAAATCTTCTGAATAATGGCGCACATTTGATAAAAGCTGAGTCAATTGGTTTTATCTCTCCTCAATTTTATAAAATAATTTCTTTCGACATTTTGAAAATGAAAAAATTACTACTTCGATCTCGAAGATATCACTTCTCCCAAAAAAGCCTTGTTTAAATAAAAAAAATGATATTTGCTGAATACGAAATAATCAACGACAAAAACAGTCGATTATGTTCATCGAGAGGGCAAAAGACCTCATAATCGGTGACTTCAGATCAGTTAACACTGAGTCAATAATTGCCAAACTCTCATTGTAACACTTAAAGTGAATTTCAGACCGGGGGTTATCTATCCTCCCCACCCCTTCAAAAACAGCTACAACGACGTAAGTCTACCACAAAACTGGGAAAAAAACAGTACTTTTTTACCACAAGTGCAAGCCTGTCGGAGGAATAGCACTCACGGAGATGACCAGCGTTTTCAGCCGACCGTGAAACGACACGTTTTTAGCTTAGCACTAATTCATGAGTTGTGCCACGTAGACAAGATCAGGAATGCACAGTGACGTACATCGTTCATGCCCTCGGGATGTTCCATCCATGCAATTGGCATAAAAAATAATAAAAAAAATTTAATTAACCGTAAATTTTGAAATAGGACGCTGGACTGAGAAATTTGAAGTAAACAAAATTGAAATGGAACATTAAAAAACATGGTAAACACATTATTTAAAATAATTTCCTTTGAGTATTGTTTTGAACCTTCCCATGAACTACAACCTGGAACGTGGCGGAAGGGCTTGTGGGTTCCGATGACTCTTAGAGATCTCCTTCCTCCGTGGAGCATTAGGACAATGTTTAGGGCAGGAAAATTAGAGAATATAAAACGAGAGACGGAAAAAGAAATTGTAGGTATTTTAGGTCTGTGTGAGGTAAGACACAAGGATAGCGGAAATTACTCTAGTGTAAGTTATAGAGTAATATACAGCGGAAGGGAGGAGAGCGAACAAGGCGTTGCCATAATAGTGAATGAAGAGTTAGGAAGAAGCGCAATCAACATAGAACAAACAACGGATAGAATACTACTAGTAGAGATAACAGCAGAACCGAAGAACTTGTGTGAGGAGGTTAAGAAAAGGCTCGTAAAAACTTTGATATGTAGCGTAGCTATGTATGGCACAGAGACGTGGTCACTAAAGCAGGAGGATAGACGTAGATTGGAGGCTTTTGAAATGTGGGTGTGGAGAAGAATGGAGAAGGTGAAATGGACCGAAAGGAAAACAAATGAGGAAGTACTGGAGATGGTGGGTGAGGAGAGGTGTTTGTTGAGAGAAATCCTATGGAGGCAGGAAAAATGGATGAAAAGCGTATTGATCGGCAGTGGGATGTTGAAGACTGTAATAAAGGGGAGGATGTTAGGCAAAAGAGGAAAGGGCAGGAACAGGATAAGGATGTTGGACGGGATGAAGGGAGGAAAGAAGTACACAGAGATGAAGAGGGACCTGATGTAAGGCAGGTTGCTCGATTGTGTTTTGTTATGAGAAACAAGATATTTATTTGACAGTTGTATCCATCCAAAAAGCTACCTTAACCGGTAGATAACCTTATTTTAATAATGTACTCTAAATAAACGTTTTTGCAAAGAGTTTTCTAATTTCAAATTCATGTGTTTGTGTCCTAAAAGATTCTGTTTATTTTCATATGATTTCTTCGCCAAGGCTATCTTTTTTTCCACTGCAGAAGTTAATCTGTTGTCTCTTATGTTAAGAAATGGGCCAAATATTAGTCAAATAAGCAACTATTATTGGTTTTAAATGCATTATAGATCTTATTAGATTTTCTGATTTTTACTTTCTGAGATTGAGTGCTTGAAATATTGTTACAATTCAATCACTGTCATACTATATAGAGCAAATAAAACCCAGAGAACCATGGAAATGTTCGCGGATGTTTTCAAACTTAAATAGAACAGCTGATCGCGTTGAGATATCTCAAATAGCAATGAGTGAGCCATTAATTGCCTCTAAGCAATTTAAAACAATGACCCAAATGAAGGATCGCAGCACTGAAATCTAATCCCTCTTTCTCAGTTACAAAAATATAGCGCAATTTCACCCGAGGTCAAAATTTGGATTCTCTTGCCCTGCTACGTTTCGGCAAGTGCACGATTTGTAAAGCACACACGACACAAATCGCCGAGAGTGTTTCGTTCAAGTGTTATCACCGGAGAATTTGCCCCGCGCAAAGAAATGCAGCGCCCCCCAATCGTGGGCATGTGAATTTTTCATTCTCCGGTGTTTCAACATCCAAGCCGTCATGCTCATGTGCTACTGGATTATTTTTCCTTTTGCCGAAAAAAAATAAATAAATACGAAGAATCCAGCCGAGCGAGGATTTAAACCGACTCTGGAGTACTGGAGAGATAAAGGGAAATGGACCGGAAATGCATTCGGAAGGGCTTCATTGCCTTGAAACACGGGAATGACTCGAGGGCATCCATTGTTGACTTATCACTCCTCCTACGCTCGTGGCGATGACATCGCATCTCAGCAGAAACACTGCGGGCCATTGTCATGTTTTAATCACTTGCACGCCCACACTCATTAGACCGGAATGTCAAAACCTAAACTGCTTCAAATAATTGATATTAATTCTTAAATAAATAAACAACAACTTTGAAAACTTTGCACACATTAGTACGATCGCTATTCACAGTGTATACTGTCACAGGGATCGAGCTGGAGGAAGAACTTTCAACTAGTTACCTAAAACGAGTTAGCACAAGATGAATTGTTTCGTCCATCTGGCACGCACGAGTAGGCAAAATCATTAGTTTGACTACCCGCGAAATATTCGACAAGAATCCGCGGATGCAAACAGAGTTGGCTTGATAACTGATCGCTTTTTATTTATATTATTTTTTAGGTAGTTAGCCGTTTAATGTCGGTTTGAGATGGGAAAAAGCACCGATACCTTTCTTGTCGAATCGTATACCACATCGACTCAATTGGGAAGACGAATCCAGGCCATCAATCAAAACTGCCGTCGACATTGTTGCAGCGTTAGCAATCCTAAACCAATCCAATCTACAAGAATTTGACAAATCATTAGTAGTAAATGACATATTGATATTTTTTAATGTCCCAGTCCAAAGACACATCATAAGTGAGCTTTTGAGCTAGGTCGAAATAGTTTAGCATTTTGATAAGTCGAACTCATTAGGATGGAGGTCTTTCCATCGAGTATCGAACCATCTCTAAGTATAGATCGGAGTCATCATTCTAAGGGAACTCATTTCGGAGTGGGTGTGATATCGCTACAAGAATCATTCCATACAAATATCCATTTAGAGTAAATCTGTGCGTAACAAATATTTGAATTCTGGATACCGATTGCGGGGAAGTAGTAGATTCACTGCATATTAGCCTCGAAAAATAGTATGCTATATAACAGTGTAATGTGACTGTGGATTTAGTCTACTTGATTATTGGTCAAAACATCACGGCTTCAACTTCCACGAGTAAGTTAACGCTAAAGCATTTTATCCAATACTAAAATAGGTAAAACTTGAGCGTTTTCCTGGGGGAACAAGTCAATGCCTACCCAATTGTTCTTCACTTTGCTTCACTTCGACCAAGTCTTCTTACCCTCACCCGCCATCCAGGAATAATAAGGTGGATTACGCGGCTCCCAACACACAAAACCAAGAAAAGCCTTGCCTCTCCCGCTGCCGGGAACGACACACGGCCGCTTGGGCCGAGTCCCGCAGTTGCCAGGACTCAATTTCTGTATACTGTCAATCATAAAAAATCTTGGAAATAATAATTGAGGTGGTTTCCCGTTGCCTTCCTCAATAGTGTTTTTAACGTGACACCATCACTTAATGGCCGCCCCACTGGGGTCAGACGCCTTTGCAGACCTACCAGGAGCAGTTATTATTACTCCCGCCAGCACAGCTCTAGGGGTCATCGGAACGCACAAGCCCTTCCACCAAGTCAAGGTTGTAGTCCATGATATTATAAAATTTTTAAGGTTCAGATGTAGCATGGCCGTAATTTACGTTATCTTCCCCCATTAATGAAAGGAAAAACTTTGCAGCTTTAAACAGTCTTATTAAAATTTTCAATAAAATATTTTAATAAAAACCTGTGAAATTTAGAAGGTTTGCAGTTCATTGCACAGGAGATTTCAAAAAGTTGAGCTAGACTATGCCGAATACCCCTGCTAATATTCTGAATGGATAATATCAACATTCACCATGGTATCATTTAATTCTCTTCTTACATTCTACGTAATCAATTACTTTAATCCTTAAATTTAATTTTTTTTAAACCATTCCAATACTCTTCCGTTAATTACACACCTGCCACAAATAGAAAATAATGAAAAGAGAATCTATTTCCACGAAGGGAAACTAAAAGCTATTTTTTGCGAGAGAAATCGGACGTTTCAGCAAACGAAAAAAAAACAAACCGCTGACAAATTCTTGATTCTAGTGCAGAGGATGGATTCCACATCGCCCATCCTCGCGATCTGAATAACATTTGGAGGGGTGGCGTGAGCGCTGGATCACCTCAAATTCACCGACCGGCGAACGAATAGGAAACGGCCCGGCAAAAAATTCGCGCGTTTCGCCGGATTATGGAGCGGAGCCGCGTACGGTCTCCTTCGAGTGCAAGTACGTATGCACACTCACCCACGCGCAAGTACGTATGCACGTCCACGCGGGCCGAAACGCTCGCAAATTCGCGAGCGTATGAAGGCGAGACTCTTAAAACCAACGAGAGGAGAGGTCCCAGTCTGTCTCGATGGTATAAATTTCAGATTCATCACGGGCTGCTTGGCCATTGTTTGGCAACAATGACGGGGGCGACGGGGAGGGGGAGGGTGAGTAGGAAGGGGGAGAGAGGGGGTTGGACAAGAGTATAAACGGCAACGCTCGACGTAGAAAGCAGAGGGAAAGGGGGGGAGCGGAGAGTGGATTGTGGGGAGAAGTGGGCGGGGCGGAGGGTGGCAGCGGGGAACACGGCGAAAGAGAAGGGTGAGGAAAGAAGAAGAGAAAGGGCATTGACACCACGTGACGCCGACACGGAGAGAAATGTGAATGGTAGGGGTTTTGGAGGAGGGATGAGGTTGTGGAGGAGGATGCTTGAGTGGTGGGGGCGGGGAGGGTTGAGAGCGAGATGAGAGAGAGAGAGGAAGAAGGTACGTTCAAAAGGATTAAAATGGACGAGGAGAGGAAGACGAGGTACGGATTAATTTTTTTTTCCTACTTTATTTTCCCAACTCGCTCTCTGTCTCTCACTCTTCTTACACAGACGTCTCCGCATAATTGACAAAACTCCTGAATACGCGTGCGTGTAGAAGATAAAAATTTAAAAAAAAATATGATAATAAAAAATAGCGAGTGCCGCTTCCTTCCGCGCGCGTTGCCAAACCCTTCGCCTCCCACCTCCTTCCCTCCTCTCTCGACTCGGCGACCTTCTCTCTCTCTCTCCCGAACTCGCTACTACCGAGCGTGCGGGATTTTCCTCGCAGGAAAAGCGATATCCACCCCCGGACGGGTGCGCTCTATGCTCTTCTGTCCTCCCCGCAGATAATGTTTCCTCTCGCTCGCGAACCCCTCGTGTTCTACCTCGCGTATATTCAACCACCGGCGGCGACGATGATTCCCAACGGAGGAAATACTCCTTTTCATTGCGAACACACCCCGGGCAATGTCTGGTTTACACCATTTTCAAAATGCACCCACCAACTCGGCCTATTTGATAAAGCGTGAGGAGTACATTGCACGTGCCACCTCTATACGTACTCTTTGTGAGATTCATAAAACTCTGGCCAGTTTACTTTAAACGAGTGGCGGTTACGGCTTATCCTGATTTACTTAAAAAGTGCCATATTTCCTTTCCTATTCATATTGTCGGCCCCGGTGTCGGCGTTACATACTCAACCCGCCTGAATATAATGCAATCATCACCAAACAGTCTTATTTGAGAATGTAAATTGTTTGGTAGATCGTTTACGTAAATTAGGAAGAGTAATGATTCCTTCGATCAACATAATGGCATCAGAGCGATCTTAGGCGACTAAATTTCTTGCGTGTAAAAGTTCAATGTTTTTGAAGGTAAGGGATTACCATCTCAAAACTTTATGTTTCATGATTAATATTATGAGAAATACAGTAGTAGTGTAGAGCGCAAACTTTTTGGGTTCAAGAAGTGAATTTTTTCGCCCGAGTCGCTCTTTTTTTGCGAATTTTGTTACTTGAAACGCATCCCAGCGAAGGAGCACTCTCATGAACAACACGTTCATTCATTCTGATGTATTTTCGTTTATTATGGAAGAGCAACGCTCGGGTTATGTTGACTGCACTGCGATAATTTCTCACGCTTACGTACTCTTCGCATTGCTCGGGGGAACGAATTGGGTCGGTACGCAAGGAACAGTAAGGTCACGAACGAACGGACGATTTTTTCGGGAAATATCACACAGTGAATCTATTACGAGAAACTGGATTGTAAATTACATCGTAATCGGGTCATATTTAATTTAATCAACTTAAACAGCTAAGTTTCCACCGAAGATCTCGTTGTGAATTTTCATCGAAACTTTCCGAGATATACTTATGTATAATGCTAATCAGCAATCAGGACTCACGTTTTAATTCGCAACAGTTAGCGGGCACTGAACCGGAACCAACTTCCACTAGCGTTATATATTTAGCATCCATACATATTAATGCGGTACGTTTTTGTTATTTGTAGGTTCGAGTATCTCTAAAATAAACGAACTGACGCTAGGTCGTCACTTGTCACAATAGAACAGCGACAAACTGTGGTAAATATTCTGATGTAACATTTAAAGTTGTGTAAGTTCCATTGACCATTTGGGAGTCTCGTCAAAATTGTGGTTCAATCCTCTGGGGTTAGCTACATTGGCGCTACCACACTTCTGCATTTGCTCAGCTGAAAATCTCCTTGATTTTTCTGCATAAGACTCGTGTTTTCCGGTGGACATTTTGCCATCCATAATTCGTTTAGCGTGTAGATACGTATCGCATGATTATGTTCTTCTTTTAAATTACGAGCGGAAAGTAAAAAAAAAACTAGAACAATGGTGAACTTCAGTTGCATTCACCTTGTTACTGAGGCCATATGCCAAAATACAACCAAAGCAACCGATTGGGGGAAAACAAAACATCCTTGAACAAATTTCAAGAAACTGCGGGAGATGCCGCAACAGTAACTTTTAACGGAGTCATTGTTGGAAATTGGGTTTAACCTCGTGGACTGTGGCGCCTCGCGCACGACTACGAATGCCTGTGACATTGTATGTACGGTATTTCGTCACAACATCTTGTTCCTTTAAAGCCCCCAAAATTTCAGAGTGTAAGAGGACGTCTCGGTAGCTTAATTGGTTAAAGCACTCGGCCGGATATCGAGGGATCCGGGTTCGAATCCCGGTCAAGGCGAATGATTTTTAATCTCTGAAATTGTTGCATTATAAAAACATCCTTTGATGAGTTTCGAAGCAAAGTCTTTTGTGGGTTACCAGGGCGATACATACGAACCTGTATTAAATGGTTGGCAAATTTGAAACTTTCAACCAATAAACATTTTAGAAGAACGACCGCATTGGTATCGTTATTGAGATTTTATTCACAAAATCTGATAGTGTCAAGGCATTCCAATGAATTTCACTGACTAAATAGGTTTTCCAAAAAAAATTTCCTGATAAATCACCATTTTAAATATAGTGTGAGGATTTTTCAATAATTCTAAGCCGTTCTCTTCAAAACATTTTATTTAAAACCTGATTTCTAGCCTTATGGGCAGTTACTATTGTCAATATTAAAATAACGTGCTTGAACAACGTCAAAATTTGGGTTTGAGCCAATGGGTCGAATGCTTCGGTTTGTTAGCACTCGACTTAATGAGGATTAGCGTAGTTAGACACAAAGAGTCGTTTTTATTCAATCGACTAAAGCCTATGCAAGTGATTTTCGAGGGCAGCGTTGCCGTTGTCCGTCCACGGGTCATTTGCCGCCGGCCACCTCATTGGCAGTTGCGCTGGAGCGGACCCTAATGAGTTGGGAGTTGATTAAAAATAAAAACCTGACTTGAATCCCCAATGAAAATCCACAGCGGCCCCCGATATCTAAGTTTCCGGAAAGATTAAGCAGAGGTGCAGCTTGGGATCCAAAATACGCACAGCTCGCCGAATAACGGATTATGGATCATTGGTAATGCGTGAAATTTATGGAATAAGACGGAAGGCGGTGGCGGAGTTCGCGAGCCCGCATATCATAATTTCCCATCATCTTACCTCATTCCATTAATTGCCAAAAAAGATTTTATCTAATTACTGACTGACCACACCTCGGAAGTCTTATTAAAAATGTATCGAGGTCGGTTAACCAAGTAATTAGTAGTTGATTACCTTGGAGGGAAGACTTAACGTACGAGGCGTGTTCATAAAGTAAGGCCCGTTTGGTCACAGGAAAAAATATACCCATATGAAACACATTTTATTGGCACTTTAAGTTAGCTACAAACCTACTTCACTTATCTACATAATCGCCGTTCACTTCTAAGCATTTTTCGTACCGCTGCACCAGGTTCTTTAACACCTCTGCATAGAAACTCGCCGCCTGAGGGTTGAACCAATCGACAACGCCATTCTTGAGTTCCTCTTCGGTTTCGAAACGTTGTCCACCGAACCACTGTTTCAAGTGCAAGAAGAGGAAGTAGTCGCTGGGTGTAAGGTCAGGACTGTACGGTGGGTGGTTTAAAGAGTTCCCAACGACCCAAAAACTCTCGTCCACTGGACATTCTTTGCTCTTTGTGGTGGTCGGTGAGCATTTTCGGTACCCACCTTGCACGCAATGTGTGGTATCCGAGGTTTTCCGTGACAATATTGTAGACAGTAGTGCGTCCAAGTTGAGGAAATTGTTCAGCCAGGCCATTAATTGTCAATCGACGATCACATCGCAGTTTTTGATCCAATTGCGAAACAATTTCATCGGTCAGAATACTGGGCCTACCACTTCGCTCTTCGTCATGAACATTTGTTCGTCCATTTTTACAATCACAGCACCATTGTCTAACCTTTCCTTCACTCATAACTGTAGGTTTATAAACTAGGCATAATTCCCGATGAATTTCAGCAGCCGACAATCCTTTTGCATACAAGAATCGTATGACAGAACGCACTTCACAGCTGGCGGGATCAACGATTGTCGCGGACATTGTTGTTTGCATGCACGGACAAGCAAACGACTTCTGAAACAAAAAAATGCTGCTATAGCTTCTCAATAAATCAGTAGATGGCGCTGCAGGAGCAAAACTGTGTTCTGAAGCGCCAATATTTAAATATAAGCAAACGGTACTCACTTTAAGAATACACCTCGTACAATGATATCATCAGAATTACGATGGTATCATTCAAGCCTGCTACCAATATTCCGACAATTCATTTCATAAATATAAGGTTATATAATGCATATATTAACGTCGGTTAATAAAATAATTACCGTTTGATCATCTAAAACTTACGACTTGCAGGGGAGAATTGCAGAGAAATTATTCAGTTATACAGATGAATTTACCAGCAGAGGATAACGAAGGTGACAGGACCCAATATCGACGGACACCCGAGAGACCAATCAATGCATCATGAAATTTTTAATCAATATTAAGTGGTAAGTGCTCAGTAAATTAAATGTAAACAACTGAAAAACGTCTCAGGACTGTCGGGATTTTCGCACTTCTCTGCGCTCAGTTGTTTATTTGCCATGTGTTTTGTACTTAATCATGTGATATTTACGCTGGAAAAAGAAGGCAAACGAGAAGAGAAACTCGCTCATCCAATTGCTATCTTGTACCGTTAAAAACCTCAATCTTTATCCCCCAAAGCGATAGAATCATTTGACAAGAGCAAGTTGATAGGTCCTTAGGCTAGTGTTGTTAATCCGAATCAATTTCTAACTCGAAGAATTACAAGTTGATCAAAAATTAAGAGCCAAGTTGAATCTTTATAGTTTTACATTGCGATTTCACACGAGACCAGAATATATGTCAGGGGGGAAATAAATAATTAAGATTTGTTTTTGCGAGGCGCCATAAAAAACACAGTAATCAACCCGAAGGTCGGTTTAGTAGGCGATGGTAGAGCTCACCCATGTACCAAGCCTGACGGCGTGTGGTGTGCGACCTGATGATGACGTGGCACGTCATCATCAGGTACTTTTTGCAAAGAAGTCAGAGAATATATAGTCACACAAAATTGGGGGGGGAAAGAGGGGGAGAGATCGGGGAAGGGGGAGGGGGGAAAGGCGAGAAGAGAGAGACAAATCCCTGATCTGAGGAGAGAGTTAGGGGGTGGAAGAGGGGAAACCCCAGGGGGTGGGGGGGTTTGGCCCAGAGGTGGTTAAGGGGGCTAGTCCCTATGCTCTCAGCCCCCTTAACCACCTCTGGGCCAAACCCCCCCACCCCCTGGGGTTTCCCCTCTTCCACCCCCTAACCCTCTCCTCAGACCAGGGAGTTGTCTCTCTCTTCTCGCCTTTCCCCCCTCCCCCTTCCCCGATCTCTCCCCCTCTTTTCCCCCCCCAATTTTGTGTGACTATATATTCTCTGTCTTCTTTGCAAAAAGTACCTGATAATGACGTGCCACGTCGAAACCTGGGTCGTCCGTCTAATAAATCTATGTGGAATTATAAAGTTTCTCTTTTCATTATTATATATAGGGAGTTTGTTTTTGCTAATCTTACTTGAGTCGTGAGATAGTTCAAATTTATCGAAGCACTAAAGTTTAATTTATCACAAAATATGTAATCTAATCCTCCCGAAACAGCCAAAATTTTTGTCGCAATAAAATCTAATGTATAATTTTTCCACTGTCGGAGAACTGGTTATATTGAGAGTCTCAATTTATTTAAATTGAAGCCTGAGTTTTTTCGAGGTCGCTATCTCATCCCCAAAGTTCTCGAAAGGTACGCTTTTTTTTCTGGGCAGAAATATACATGTTTTATGTAGGAGTGCGCTTAGGTCATTGAGAAATGAGAGATAGATCCTGATTCTTTATCCCAACCACCCTTTTGGTACCAAATGCTTGCATTCAAAATTCATCTTGTTATTTTTTTCGAATTCTTGGCATAAAGATTTCTGGGCATTGTTTTAAGGCTCGGATGGAAATTTGTCCTTTCGGATCATGGAATCCGTTGGATGTAATTTCCGCACTTCGGAGAATGTATGCTCTCACATTCCTTCCCGTGTGCAGGGGTAAACAAGCAAGCTCTCGCGGGCGGGTAGTTCTAGACGACTCTAAGTTGGGATTCGTGCTTCCCTAAACTCACCCGAAGAAATCGCCCTAAATACCGTCTGATGGCTCCCACCGTTTTATATTTAGAATGGTGCAAAGAGCATTGTGTATCGCAAATGGATCCAGAGTGAACTAGAAAATATTTTTACAAAAATTTTTATGAAAAACATGTTTTTATTTTACAAAATATCTTTATTTTACAAAACATTTTTATTTTTTATTGTTTTTATTGTTTTTATACTTTTATTTTGGATAAATTTTTATTTTTATAAATATTTTAAAAATTTTTAACTACTCACCGGAGGGTCCCGGGTTCGATTCCCGGGCAAGGCACTCTGGGCACCTGCAGCTCCACCCAAGCTAGTTGATTTTTCTGGTACCAGATCTTCCTGGGAAACCATAACCGGCACAGGGAAAGGAACTGGCCCCCATACCCTGATGTGTGAATATCCACACGCCGTCAGGCTTGGTACATGGGTGAGCTCTACCATCGCCTACTAAACCGACCTTCGGGTTGATTACTGTGTTTTTTATGGCGCCTCGCAAAAACAAATCTTAATTATTTATTTCCCCCCTGACATATATTCTGGTCTCGTGTGAAATCGCAATGTAAAACTATAAAGATTCAACTTGGCTCTTAATTTTTGATCAACTTGTAATTCTTCGAGTTAGAAATTGATTCGGATTAACAACACTAGCCTAAGGACCTATCAACTTGCTCTTGTCAAATGATTCTATCGCTTTGGGGGATAAAGATTGAGGTTTTTAACGGTACAAGATAGCAATTGGATGAGCGAGTTTCTCTTCTCGTTTGCCTTCTTTTTCCAGCGTAAATATCACATGATTAAGTACAAAACACATGGCAAATAAACAACTGAGCGCAGAGAAGTGCGAAAATCCCGACAGTCCTGAGACGTTTTTCAGTTGTTTACATTTAATTTACTGAGCACTTACCACTTAATATTGATTAAAAATTTCATGATGCATTGATTGGTCTCTCGGGTGTCCGTCGATATTGGGTCCTGTCACCTTCGTTATCCTCTGCTGGTAAATTCATCTGTATAACTGAATAATTTCTCTGCAATTCTCCCCTGCAAGTCGTAAGTTTTAGATGATCAAACGGTAATTATTTTATTAACCGACGTTAATATATGCATTATATAACCTTATATTTATGAAATGAATTGTCGGAATATTGGTAGCAGGCTTGAATGATACCATCGTAATTCTGATGATATCATTGTACGAGGTGTATTCTTAAAGTGAGTACCGTTTGCTTATATTTAAATATTGGCGCTTCAGAACACAGTTTTGCTCCTGCAGCGCCATCTACTGATTTATTGAGAAGCTATAGCAGCATTTTTTTGTTTCAGAAGTCGTTTGCTTGTCCGTGCATGCAAACAACAATGTCCGCGACAATCGTTGATCCCGCCAGCTGTGAAGTGCGTTCTGTCATACGATTCTTGTATGCAAAAGGATTGTCGGCTGCTGAAATTCATCGGGAATTATGCCTAGTTTATAAACCTACAGTTATGAGTGAAGGAAAGGTTAGACAATGGTGCTGTGATTGTAAAAATGGACGAACAAATGTTCATGACGAAGAGCGAAGTGGTAGGCCCAGTATTCTGACCGATGAAATTGTTTCGCAATTGGATCAAAAACTGCGATGTGATCGTCGATTGACAATTAATGGCCTGGCTGAACAATTTCCTCAACTTGGACGCACTACTGTCTACAATATTGTCACGGAAAACCTCGGATACCACACATTGCGTGCAAGGTGGGTACCGAAAATGCTCACCGACCACCACAAAGAGCAAAGAATGTCCAGTGGACGAGAGTTTTTGGGTCGTTGGGAACTCTTTAAACCACCCACCGTACAGTCCTGACCTTACACCCAGCGACTACTTCCTCTTCTTGCACTTGAAACAGTGGTTCGGTGGACAACGTTTCGAAACCGAAGAGGAACTCAAGAATGGCGTTGTCGATTGGTTCAACCCTCAGGCGGCGAGTTTCTATGCAGAGGTGTTAAAGAAGCTGGTGCAGCGGGCCAAACCCCCCCACCCCCTGGGGTTTCCCCTCTTCCACCCCCTAACCCTCTCCTCAGACCAGGGAGTTGTCTCTCTCTTCTCGCCTTTCCCCCCTCCCCCTTCCCCGATCTCTCCCCCTCTTTCTCCCCCAATTTTGTGTGACTATATATTCTCTGTCTTCTTTGCAAAAAGTACGACTGATGATGACGTGCCACGTCGAAACCTGGGTCCTCCGTCTAATAAATCTATGTGGAATTATAAAGTTTCTCTTTTCATTATGTTAAGTCGATTCCATGAAGTCACGCCCGAGACAACGAACAAACTCCCTACTTAAAAAATAACATCCCAATGTAATTAATCCAAATAGCTGTTTGTCGTGGTTTTCATAACCATCATTAGTGAAACTCAACGGACTCGTCACACGAAGTTTTTTGTCATCATTTAAAAGCATAAAAAAGAACAACACCTCGTTGTAATTAAATTCACAGGTTCCCAATTACATTGAACACAAATAACTCATCACTCGAATCTCTCCAAAGAAATTATCCATCTCTTCAGGAACAAAAATAAAACAATTATTCCATTCTCGTGTTCATTCGGCAAGAATGTTTATCCACGTAAAACATCACTGGAGCATGCATTCATTTTCAAATACTGTAAACTTGGAAGGTGCACGAAAATATTTAGAGATTTTAGCGATGTGTGCTGTCGCGAGGAAAGAGCGAGGAATCAGCGATTTAAAAATACGCCTAAGGCACCGTATGCTCAAGCACCACGTATGAGGGTAATTAAAATACTATCCAAATTTCTTTCTTCCCTTTTGGATGAAAACCTTCTTTCGAGTCTAATGAAAACTCCGGGAATGCTGTCTCGTCGTGCAAAATCGATTTCTTAATTTTTCAGCCGTTCATTTTCTGCGAGTACTATACTGAAGCGCCGTGGTAGCGTGACGACTATATCATTCCCCTTAGCGCTAGTCCCATTCCTTTCTTATCATATCTTTAATTTAAAATCTAATCCTCATAAGAATCAACGCCAAAACGAACAAAAACCAACTCCAGGATCTCATTACGCAAAGACAGAATGGTAGGTTGTTCTCCAGGGCAAAACTCTTTTTACGCCATTGTTGTGAAGCTCGAACAGGAGTTTGGATGACAATGAAAGATGCTTAGTTTTGAAATTTTTCTAACCTTTTCTTAAAAAAAAAAACTCGCAGCTGCCAGATTGAGTGTGCTGCCATCCACAGTGTAAAGAGGGAAATCTCAAGACTTGAAGAATAGAATTCACTACATAGTGCCAAAGAAGTCTCTCCAATATCCTAGGAATCTTTGCGAATCCAAACCGACCGAGGTGCTTGAATCCTGCATATGAGAAATGAAAGATAGACTTTTTACACCTTTTTTGACAGCCACAGAGGTTTTAAAGCAGATGAGAACAGAGGAAGACTTTCAATGCTCAGACAAAATTTACTTAAACATGGACAATTATAACTTTCAATAAAAAAACTAGCCAATTAATTTGTAATAACATCTTCTTTGATCTCGTAAAATACAGTTTTTATACTTTAAGGCGCGAAGGTTAAATTACAGATTGGAAGCTCTTGCATAAATTGGAAGGATGTCACTTCAGTAGTGATGTTGAAAATGTATTCTTACCCCTATCGCACCACGGTAGGAGAGATGATATCAATAACATTAGAGAGATCAAGAGTACGAGGATTTAAGAGGTCATTTGTTTCCACGAACGATAAGGGAACATAATAACATTGTTCGACCGCGATAGGGTCATGTTCGGGTAAAATTATTCTGGTGTGTATTCACCCCATGCCACACACCCTAGGGGTGGCTTGCATGGTAATATCTAAATCATTACTTCAATTTTTAACTGCTAATTTTTCGAGAAGCGTGTGAAGCGGGCTTTTAAAGGATTTTGAAACAATCCTCACGAGATTTATGACAGGAACAGCTCGTGAAAGAGAATATAGGTAGATGAAAGCGATTGGCATCGTTGTTGGCATCGTATGATTAAAATGAAGGTATCATGTTCTTTTCATTGACGCCTTTACGTCATTTTTTCCACCCTTCGAGAAAATGATCCTCGGTGCGACCGAGCTTTATTGACTAGATAAGAAAGATGAACCGTGACGAACTGCTACTTTGGAGAAGCAGCGAGTTTTGCTGAAAACACTTGAAATAGGTCAAACATATGAGACGTTATGCATTGGCAACCTACACGAATCTTCATTGTTTTTTTGTAACTTAACGAAATTTTTTAAATTGAAACTTCTACAAAGTAAACATAATCTGTTGAGAACTCTCCTTACACCAAAACTAATTTTATTAAAAAAAAAGCGAAAAGATATCACGGGGAAACTATTTCAAAAGCAAGCTACCAAGGACGTGCTGAAAGTAAGAAAAAAAATATAAATGTTTTCTCGTTTCTTTTGGGTAAGCTAATTTACACGATTTTTTTATGAAATTTAACTTTATTATCAGAGAAGAAAATGTAACAAAACACTACTAATATATAGTCTATTAACAGGCGAAAAAACATACATTAATATTCAGTCAACTTCAGCTGAGGGATATTTGACAGACAACTACGTGCAAGATCAGTCAGATTATTACAAAGTAATTTTGGAAAATTATGTTTCTCTAGAATTAAACCCGATTTGCTGCATCTCTTGGAACATTAGCTCAAAACGGTCATGTGCAGTGAAGGTAAATGTTGAGGTCACAGAGAATTATATGCGTATTAAATCTGGTTTGTGACGCGTACCACTCATAGCGTTTACAAAAATATGGTTAAGGTCATCTAACTTAAAAATTCGGATTGGAAAATTATAAAACCCTTAAAGAATGCTGAGCGTCACATACCCAAGGGATTGGTAGGAGGTGATCTATATTTCCAGTGATTAAACCAGCGATTGGATCGATAGCTATCGATCAGTTATTACATGTTTGCTTTGTTAAGGGAGAAGTAATGATCACCGAAACCGTTACCCGTTTTAGTAGTGTTCTGATGGATAGGTTAGTGTCATAGCAACCTCTTTTACATGCCGTCACGACGGTTTATAGCGATACCTATTAAAATAAAAGTTGGAACTACAATTACTCTTCGACGTCGCTCAAACTTGCAAAAACTACATCCCTCATGCATAGGCTTCGAAGAGATTGATACCATTCTCTTTCCGCAACCACAATTTTACGATGAAACTTACGTCTCCCCCTCTTCAAATCAGTTTGTTTCCTTTCATTTCGTCCAAAAAAAAACGTCTTCCTTCTTTTCTAAAGCCTACTCAAAATCTGTTAAATTGCTCAAGTTTTGCCGCTAGTTTAATAACAGCATAAAACTATAATGTTTTCATTTACCTTAAAACACCAAAAATACTCCGGCATAACCCCTTGAATAACGTCAGAGTAGTAACTTAAAAGTTGTTATAACACATATTTGAAACCTAAGGCAAGAGGAAATTATCTTTCTTCTACGGAAAGTTTTCCGTGAAATTTCAGTCCCTGTTCTCTTTTCCTAGCTTTTCTGTCAACTTCCTAAAATCACTTCACCCATTCCCAAATCCTTCCTTATTATGCTAAGGAATTTTGAATGAGTTTCCTCCCAGATAATAATAATAACAATAAGAAAAGGTGGTGAAGGAGTTTTTCCAATCACACCTTTCCTTTTTTTATTGCAGAAGCAAATACAAAAATAAATAGCATATGAAAAAATATATAGCATGATATGTTGAGGGGGTTCCTTCTCACGCTTAATCCCCCTTTAGTATTCTGATATAATTAACATCAATTAAACAACACGAGAACTAAATATCAAATAAGATGACACTCTAGCATTAAATTACAAAAGTGATGCTGGACTCGAATTTTGGTACAATTAGAGATAATAATTTGTTTTAGGAATAAATATATTATTTTATGATAACACTTCAGTTTACCTAGTCATATTTTAGTTTTTGACCGCACACTAGGAAAATATATTACGCGTTAACTTAAAATAGCAATTACATACAATTTACTTATACAATAAAACAAACAATACAATTACTAATTCTATCAAACCTTATTATCCCATTATCAAGTTTTATTGTACCATTTTAAATGATTGGTTACAGTTATGCTAAAGACAAAATAGCACAATCTCACGCATCTCGCTTTTCTTATAAGTCATGCTGTGCCAAATTTCATGTCTGGGTTTTTCATACTGTAGGTACTCCTCTATTCTATGCTTAACTGTGTCTTCTGTTAGGCAGGTACTACATAGATTAGTCCTTGATTTTTCTATTTTATTGAGGTAATGTTCAAAATTTCCGTGGCCTGATAGGAGTTGTGTCGCTTTTTTAGTTAGCTTAAATTTTACCTTTAGCCTGTCAATGACGTCTGGGAAAATTTCTCTAGTGTGAATACCTTTATCGGAATTCTGCCAGTCTTTATTCCACTGATGAATTGTTTGTTCCCTGAGTATTTTTTCCCCCCAGATAAGGATAACTGTTGGGCTAGTAATTTTACCATGGTTTTTCCGAGATTTTAAGTTTTTAGGTGAAGAAACAATGAATCGTGGAAGTTGCTATGCCTTTCAATAGCAATGGAGCCTATGAAGAGCATAGCGAGGTTAGTAGGCGACATTATTTAAAGAGATCTACCCTCGGTAGGAAGGCAAAAAATGGTAGTTTTCGAATTGAAACAATAACACGATTATTAAGTTATTCTGAAGAGTGAAATTAAATTTCCTGCCATTACACTAAATATGTCGTCAGCTCTACAGGTTCTGTAACCTTCTTAATGCTGACTACAATGTCCTTCTTTCTCAGCGTTCACCCAACGTTCTTCTATCACAGTATTCACCTTTTCGTTACCACCTTAAAATTTATTCCAACAACTACTAATTCCTTCTTCTAATTTTCCCTACATCTCTCTCTCTCTCTTCCTTTTCCGTAATTAACATTTCATCCAACATACATTTGATTTTCTCCATATCTAAATCTTGAACGGACTTAATTTATGCTCGTGGTCTTCCATCAAAGACCACATTTTGAAGTCAATTAACCCTTTAATTAAAAATCTTCCCTTTTCTATGTCTCTTACCCGATATTTCCTATCGATTCCATTCCGCCAACTTTGTAAATACTCGCAATGTTGATGCAATTTTTCTCAGAAACTTCTGAAACCATTTGTATGTGAAGTAATCTCCCAATAATTGTTATATCCGCTCTAATTTACTGCGAGTTCCTTTATGATTCACTTAGCTGTCATATTTATCTAGAGCTGATATATTTAACTTCACTGTGTCCTGATTTATCTTCCTAGCACACCTAGAGATGGAAGGGTCTGTAATGCGCTCAGCAACTACTATAATCTCCTAGCAAACTGAGTAGTTACAGCTTGATACGAACTACAAACCGAAAATCTAACTAAATTAACTTATTTTCTGTATTAATTTCAATCCTACCTTACGCCCTTCCTACTCTTTCTTAATAATCAATCCCCATATTTGTTAAAAAAAAAGCCACGAGGAACATCCAACTGTTTCATTCACCATAGGCTCGCTATTCAGTCCGATACTCCTCCCCACATTCATTCAGATCCGAATGAAGTAGAGACTGGTTCCTAAGAGGACATCTATTCTATCCCTACATTTATCTTTTGCAATACTTTACTTAATTTTGTCTACTCTATGAAACGCCTAATCTAAATGTTATGAGCAAATGATGACTCTATGAACATATTCGACTTTTTCTTCGCTGGGGTAATGTGAATCGTCCCTTCTAGTACGGCTACCATACATCTATGTAATCAACAAAGAATAGTTTTGTCCATGAGAAAATAATTACGTCCACTCGGGGAAAAGAACGATTTTATACAGTGATGTCAGTCATACATACATATTTAACAATTACTGGCCTAGAGTATTAAATTTTTTGGTCCAAATAATAGAACAAATGAACAATCTAAGCAATCCATGATTACGCATCATGCCATTGGCATGATCCTTAATACGAGTATGTTAGATTGTGAGCTCATTGGAAGACAACTGTAAACAAATTCTAGCAAAAAAATGTTTTTAAAACTTCCTCAAATATACGATACAAAGTTGATTGCATCTAATTCGTACGTACGAGCTATATTTTATTTAATTTTTCAACCATTCAACAATTCTCAAGACTCAGACTCATCGTATCTTTTACTCAATCCAAAACCCTGATAGTTAACAAAATTGACTAGATCTTTTCTACGCCAAGGTTTTCATATGCAATTTTTAGACCGACCCATTTTCTTTCAAAACAGTTACGTAGTTCATGAAATACTAAGGCACCGGGATCTGAAACGACACCTTTTTAACTTTTGCAAAGTTTCAAGGAAAAATATTCCTCCTCTACCCAAAACAAAACCTTTTGCCAGAACCTATTATAAACTTTATGCGATAAAATTTACACTTTAAAAGTCTAAGAGGAAAGACACCCTATTTAAGACTATTGACTAAGGTAGAAAATCCATTTTCCAAAGAAACATTAGAGAGAAATACAGACACTCTATTCACCGAGCAGAGTTACCTCGTATTCAGTAGGTAGTTAAAAACGAAGAAATCTACGCTCTGCAATAAGGGAAAGAGAATTCAAAAGCGTGAGACAAAAAATTGAGTGATGACAAAAGGAACTACATTAAAAACTCAGATATTACTAAAACATTCTCTGACGTAAAGCAGTAAAATAAGGCAAAGTATGCTTGGACTACTATTATACACAGACCCCAGTAATGCATAAAAATCTGTTCTTTTGGCTTAAAACGTGTAATGAAAACGTTAACTATTAATTGGTTTTCAAAAATTCAAATTATGATTCCTAAGGCGCTTCTGGTGAAAAATATTTTCCAAAAATATGGAAATTAAAGTTCTCTTGAACATCATTGTATGCTGAAATCTTAATCAGATCTTACTAATTTAAGTGTTACATACAGGGTTCGTCCGGAAAATAAGTGTACTGAGCTCAGGGAAAAAAAAATTATTACACTTTTACATATCTTAAGCTAATATTCCTCAAAATAGGACCCTTGTGAGTCGATACACTTGTTCCAGCGGCGTTCCCATTCCTGGAACGCTCCCGCGAAGGCATCACCGGGAACCTCTCGAAGACACGTCGTCACGGCCTCTTTGACGGCGTCCAAAGTCCCGTATCGGGTTCCTTTTAAACTCCTCTTTATCTTCGGGAACAGAAAGAAGTCCGGTGGTGCCAAGTCCGGGCTATAGGGCGGGTGCGGCAGCGTTGCCACGCCGTGCTTGGCCAAGAAGTCCGACACGACAAGCGCGGTGTGAGACGGCGCATTGACGTGATGCAGCCGCCAGATGTTTGTGATCGCTGGCCGGAGGCGGGCGACTCGTTTTCGAAGCCTGTCGAGCACTTGGACGTAAAATGCAGCATTTACAGTTTGTCGTTCAGGTACAAATTCGTAGTGGACGACTCCCATTTTGTCAAAAAAAGACAATGAGCTTATTACACTTATTTTCCGGACGAACCCTGTATGTTAACCACGGCATTAGCCAAACTTTATATTAAATTCACCATAAAAAATTGAATTTCCATAAGAGAGCGTTAAGTATGTGCTAAAATGAAATGTACGCTAACATAATCAATGGAATTGTGCACTTTACTTGCAGTATCACTCCATCTCTATTGCATTGCAGAAGAGAATGGGTGATGAGACCGGGAAGAGCGGAAGTATGAGTTGAAAACTTACTATCCAAATGTCATGCTAACTACGTAAATATCATTTAATAAAGATAGACCAAACGAAGTTCGCTCTACTCCAAAAACCTATTGACCATTGGTGATAATATATTAAGATTGACAATTCCAGATTTGACGAAGTGGAAGGAATCTATAATAAGGTAAGGACGTGGCACTTTTCCACAGAATGGAATTTTTTTTATTTTATGGAAAAGTGCTATAACCCTACCATATTATGATAATGCATTGTCAAATTTAATTATGATAATCATTAAATTACATGGCATACGAGGCGTTTAACTTTTAGTAAATTATTTTAAATGTCGGTCACAATGAACAATAGTTGAATAAGAAAAAGAGTGCTACATATTATTTATCAATCAATTATTATTTGAAAAAAATTATTTAAATAATACGAGGATTTCCTTTGTAAGAAGATTTTTCAAATTAATACGCAGAAGTATTAATATGATGTTTGTACTTCCTGCTATTCCTTTGAAAAGAAATACTGTGCATGCTTAATTTGTTGTAAGAAGTGACATAAAGCCGTTATTTTAAAATTAATCGTAAATGAAATAATTGAGAAAGGCAATAATATCACTCTAAAATCTCAAAACGACATCTCACACCAACAGATAAGGATGCAGAAGATCGATCAAGTTCTCCTCGAAATTAAAAAGATAATAATAAGAACTAAAATCCAGCATTCGTGCAATTATCTCCAACCGAAATTACCAAGGAAAACGTCTTCTTTCCACAAAAATTCATGCAATCAAATCCCAATAAACAGGATTTGGGTTTGGAGTCGTATCGACGTCCTAAGAGCAAAGCAACCCCTGGCACACTCGTTCTGCGATCCACTTTGGCATTGTGTCCCGCATGGAGAGAAATCCATTATCCAAAGCGTAAACAGCGAGCGCTGACGATTCCGGGGCGGTTAATCTTCCGGGATCAACAAATCCGGGCGCATATTCCGCAGAGCGGGTCCAGATGTTCCGATCTCTCGGTGAAGGGGAGGGTTTAACGCCGCAGCCGGCGCCGAAGGAGCCTCGGTGCGCAAAACATTTCGTCTATTTCGGTCGTTACCGACAGCATTCATGGATTTAACGACGTCCATTTCAAGATCTCCTCGTGGAGAATTTCCAGCGTGGACGGATAGTGAAACGAATGAGGGATGCAATTAATGCCGTGAGCCAAAGGGAAAATTGAACACGTCACACCTTATTGCACGGGAAGGATAAAAGGGACGGGTGTTTTGACGAGTGACCTAGTGTGCCGGCTAAATTCACCTTTCACCAGACGCGGATCAAGAAAACCTCTAAAGAGAAAGGTATTTTCGTAAACGATCAAGAATAATTTGATAATCTTTCTTTCCAAAAAGATATTTGAAAATTATGTTAAATTTTGAGACTAATCGCAGTAAATAAGAGACCATGTAATATATAATTAAATAAAACAATTACGCAAGATAGAATAATGACATAACTCGAGTATCTTCAAGCCAACTCCGACAACAAAACAGAAACGTGAAAGAACCACAAGTTTGTCTCGGCATTAAATAAAAAAATTACCTAAATTCAGGGTTCGTACAAATAGGCGGGGAAAAAATAGAGCAGGTATAACAGTTTACATATCTCGGAAGTGTTTTGGACCAATACGGTCAAAGTGGTAGGGACGTAAGGAGAAGAATTGCGCTAGGCAAGGAGGCTTTCTCAAGGAGGAGGGAGTTGATGACGGGGACGTTGAGTAGGGATGTTAAGACAAGACTCGTAAAAACTCTGATATGGAGCGTAGCTATGTACGGCGCGGAAACGTGGTCGCTGAAGCAGGAGGATAGACGTAGATTGGAGGCTTTTGAAATGTGGATGTGGAGAAGAATGGAGAAGGTGAAATGGACCGAAAGGAAAAGAAATGAGGAAGTACTAGAGATGGTGGGTGAGGAGAGGGGTTTGTTGAGAGAAATCCTATGGAGGCAGGAAAAATGGATGAAAGGCGCATTGAGCGGTAGTGGATTGTTGAAGAGGGCAATAGAGGGGAGAATGTTGGGCAAGCGAGGTAAGGGTAGGAACAGGATAGGGATGTTGGACGGGATGAAGGGAGGAAAGAAGTACACCGAGATGAAGAGGGACCTGATATAGATTAGTTTGCTAGGTGGGGAGTCACAAAATGTTTATTTGATAGTTGTGTCCATCAAAAAACCTACCTTAACCGGTAGATTACCTAACAGTACAAAAATCTTCAACTGAAATGATACAGAAAACGCTTTCATGCCTCAAAAAGTCGTGCAATCAAATCCCAATAAAGTGAATAGGGATTTGTAGACACACAAAGGGTATTCAGAATCAGTTTGTATATAATTTATTATCATTATAAGCAAATATTAGTTCTTATAATACTATAAGATGAATGTTATTAAAACCAAAAATATTTCCCAAGTCCACTTTTAACATTTTTTTAGTTCGTTAGAATCTAATAAGTCATTTCCATATAAAATTATACGGCATTTCTTTTCGAAGATTGAGAAAATATTTGCAGCGTTTTCGTGCCTATAATTATAATAATCTGAACAATTTCTCACTAAAAGACTTTTAACTCAAAAAACGGAGCATGGACAATTTTTTATGCCCACCTCATTACTCATTTCGTTCATTTTGTATCCAGTGATATATACAGGGTTCGTCCGGAAAATAAGTGTCTTGACAAATAAGTCTTTTTTGACAAAAGGGGAGTCGTCCACTACGAATTTGTACCTGAACGACAAACTGTAAATGCTGCATTTTACGTCCAAGTGCTCGATAGGCTTCGAAAACGAGTCGCCCGCGTCCGGCCAGCGATCAAAAACATCTGGCGGCTGCATCACGGCAATGCGCCGTCTCACACCGCGCTTGTCGTGTCGGACTTCTTGGCCAAGCACGGCGTGGCAACGCTGCCGCACCCGCCCTACAGCCCGGACTTGGCACCACCGGACTTCTTTCTCTTCCCGAAGATAAAGAGGAGTTTGAAAGGAACGCGATACGGGACTTTGGACGCCGTCAAAGAGGCCGTGACGACGCGTCTTCGAGAGGTTCCCGATGATGCCTTCGCGGGAGCGTTCCAGGAATGGGAACGCCGCTGGAACAAGTGCATCGACTCACAAGGGTGCTATTTTGAGGAATATTAGCTTGAGATATGTAAAAGTGTAATAAATTTTTTTTCCAGAGCTCAGTAAACTTATTTTCCGGACGAACCGTGTATTCTGGATGTGCCCATTAAAATAATAGCACAAAGCTAAACTTAATAGCATGCATTTTAGTGGATAAAAAATGCCTCTAACTGCATTGTTAAATACTGATTTGGTATCTCTATTGGACCACGAGAAAAAAATCTGGGTAAGCTTTAAGTTGCATCCTCTCAAGAGAAATAAAGTTGAAGTCCTCATTTTATGTTTTCATCCATTACTTTTGAAGCCATTTTTTTCTTCCTGAATATTCTTTCTTCGCCGACTAAATTCATGTCCTAATGTCCCCATCACTACGCTTATTTTCCTCAAAGATACTGCCCTAATACTCGAACTGCCCCATCTCCCGTAGTCCATTCCCTTCTCCCTTAATGTTTAGTATTCAAATGTTACATTTTAACATGTCAGATATCCTCCTCCCGAACAATCTCATTACTTTTGTTTTCTTTTTGGTAACATTCATGCTATCGTTCCCAAATCGCTCCTTTTAAACCAATCAACGATAACTGCGATCGCTTGGCAGAGACTTGGGTAACTGCTGTTCGGTCGTCTGCAAATGCAACCGATTTGATCATCTCGGTGCTCACTTCCATTCCCGGCTCAAGCCCTACTGGGATGATTTCGCTCAATTCTGGGATAGTTACGCTAAAATCGTAATCAAACGAATCGTAGAGGAAAAAAACAAGTAACACACCACACAAAATGTCGCTTTCGAGCCCGCAGTCTAAGCACGCTCTTCTGCTGTCCCTCTTTCTCCAAAACACTGCACGATCCTACGCTCACTTTCAAATCCTGGCTTCCCATCCGTCACCCAGTGTCGGGAGATCTCATCCATCGCCCTCGAAAGAAGAGAGCTCATTCAATTCAATTGTCTCCCCGGCGAGCACGCCATATCCTCTGCGGAATTCTCACCATCCAGCTTTGTGCTTTCACTGCCCTCTCTCCTCATAATCAATTACTACACGTTACTCCTCCACACAAAGGAAAACACGGACTTTCTCTCTCTTTTTTTAAATGACTGAGGTTTCAATTGCTTTGTTTGTGAGGTCGCGAAAGTATCAAATGTAAATAATTATGATCTCGGTTCCCGTACCTACCCGTACGCTCCAATAAAATACTAAAATAACTCGATAAACTGAGACTCTTCACACAGAGATTACCTTCCCTTGTAGCTTCAAACATACCTCTGGAAATGCGTAGATAATCAGGCAGATTCCACTTATACAGTGACTCAATAAGCCGTACGATGCTCGGACGGTTTTCAGTGAGGAAATCGCTCCGATACGTATTTTAAATCATATCAACGAGGGATAAACAGGACATAAACACTAATTTAAACCAAGCGGATGTTTTTGTTACAATAGGAATCATATCTACAAATTGGATGAATTTTTCTAAGATTCTTCTTTAAGATTTTTTTTCGGATTCAGCACAAAAACAATTTAGTTTTTTTTTTACTGTACCGGACTTATTAAAATTCTTATGTTAATTTTACATTGAATTTTTTCATAAGTTTATTATTTACGAAGTATACGTTTTTTTACAGCAGCAAATCCCTACTACGCACTCCTTCGTTTTGCATCCATCTCTGTGACTTTAAACTTTGTGAATTTTGCATGGGCGTCAAGCCGAAAACTAACGCAGACGTATCATTGATTCATGGATTTCAGTCGAGACTCCACCAAAGTTGATTTTCGCTACGATTTGGAATTGGAAAAGGTTCTCTTGTGCGCATCAGTTCTCTTTTCAAACTAGTAAAACATGAATAGGAGGATGACTACTCTACACGTGCACATTTTATCATAAAATTAAATCAAATGTAAAATTTCATGACGATTACTGACCCTAATCGTGCCGCGTACACGTGGCAGGATTCCCGTTACAAATGGAGATGATGTTATTTTTCTCCGCGGAGAATTAATGCTGTAGCCGTAAACATAAGATCTCATTAGTACATTGCTAATACTACATAGCACGTAAACATCATTTATGGAATTAAATGCACACACTTCATACATCCAATCGATAGGAATCGCACAGTTCAAAATTTCTATTTCTCTTCCATCTCATTTTTTTACCAGTCTAATTGAATCAACGTGCATCGTATTTTTGGGATTTGAGTGGGAAATACCGGAAACGTAATTTTACCATGGATTTTCATATGGAATGTATGTAATCAAATGCATAGCAGACAGAAAGTAATACCAACATGCTCGCTGACAAAAAAAATAGTCCACAGTAACCTAAGTGAGTCCATTAGACATATAACCCCGGACATCCGCAAATGCATCACTGGTAATCCTCCGGTGAGTAAAGGAAATGACAAGGGTAGAGCGTTAAAGGAAAACTCACGTGCACCAACTTCTCCCCCCGCATTACAATGGTTCGATTCGAGATAAGTAATAGGCCCTTCTGTTGTTTGACAAGTAATTAGGCGTGCTAACAGAAAATACCAAATACACAAGCAGTGTTGAATTGGGAAGGAAGCCAAGTTTCCATGCAGCAACGGTTAATGTGCTGACGGGTGAAATTGAGTTCGCCGAGAAAGCTTTAAGTTGGATTTACCCAGAGACTCGGCAAACGGGGCTGCTTGAATTAATATCTCGTTGCCACAAACATGCATCGGTAGTTTCGGCGGTTTCCGTACCCAGGGCATGCCTGAAAATCCTAAACAATCGTGGTGTAAATGGAAGGCAATAATCGAAACTATTGGAGCGCAGTCACAAAATCCCCTTTACAACGTCTCAATTTTTATGTTCCATTTGGCGCGGGTATGGATTCTAAGATTTCAGATATCTACATCTAAATAATACCTCGCAAGCCGCCGCATAGGCGTGTGGCGGTGGGTGTCAGGTCACCACCCAAAAAAGGGAATAAAGAAAAACCGCATTAAAAACTAACACATGCATGCAAACCCAAATCGAAAGTAGTGCATACATTCATGGAAACATCCTATCATTTTACACGCATGCAAATACATATCTACATCCCTTCACTCCAAAAGCATGCAAGTATATATGCTTAATTATGACAAATAATTGCACCTTGGGATGCAGTAAGAACTTTATCCAAGACGTGCAAGCTAGATTTTAGTAAGTAGCAAGGCGAAATTCCACCACCACAAGAACGTGCAACATAAAACGCTCTCCTACCCAAGGTGAGGAATTTGGCCCAACGCTGCAGGTAAAGATATTGGGAATGGGTAACATGGGAGAAAAATCATTTGACACTTCCATTATAAACAATCAAAATGTAGGAATATACGCAAGCACAGTCGAGTATGTTAACAACACTAAGCGAGAATAGATGCTGACCAAGTCTTCACGTAAAGTATTTCTGTTAGACATCCGATATTTTATAAGGAAGTAATTCAAAAAATCATGATCATGAAACAAAATATTTTTGAACTGGTTTATTTTTTCATTGAGAAACAAGAACTGGAGCTGAGGTGTCAACCGTTGTATGCCCAATTGATGAATTAACTAACACAAAACTCATCAAAATTCGAAAACTTCGAGGAAATGATCACCTAGAGAAGTTATAATGCAAAAGAGTTTCATTTGAATATTAATATTTCACGCAAATTTTCCCTAAGACGACTATTCCGGGAAAATAAAGAAATTTATTCAACAAAAACGGCAGTACTTAACCCGCAGTTTGATTTGATAGGTAACGGTAGAACTCACCTAATACCTAGCCCAACGAAGTGTGAGACTCACCCGTCAAGCTAGGGGAACCAGATCCTTTCTCTCTCCTCCCTGGGATTTCCCAAGAAGATCTCCCACCGAAAAATCACACGATTTGGCTTAAGGTATGGATCTGCAAAAGCATCAATCGGAATCTAACCTGTGGGCTCCGATCAATAGCTCAACGCTCTAACCACTGGATAACCACGACGGCAAAGATGATTAAGGCGCATGTATCACAATCATGATGAATGTAACAAAGTAAAATATATTTCGCAAAGATTAGGAAAAAATTCACATGAATATGTTGCGATGAATAACTACGTCTGAGGGACGAGGAACAAGCATACAGTCCTCCGATTATAATGTTTTTATTACAGCTAATTTCAATGGCTTCACCCTCTTTTCGAGAAAATTATATAAAAACCGTACAAATTATCCTAAAACATTATTGTTTAAAACGATAACTACGAAAATTTTTGACATATTTTTGACAGTGCTATCAGTTAGTCATGATATGTATTCTGATGGGGACACAAATTGTGGTTTCTAAAGGACTCTCTGTGTTCCAAAAAGTCATAATCGTATTTCCATTCAACATAAGCCTTTAATTCATCATCTATACTTGCGATAGGGTGAGTTAGGACTCATACTTTTATTGATGCGAGTTATTTTAGGGAATTTTCAGTTAAACTAACGAAGGGAGGTAACAGGAGCAGCAAGTGAAAAAAATCCCATCAAAGCTGAGGTGTTGGCATCGCCAACATCGAATCAATAGCCTTGGTATTGTGAACATCAAACAGGGGCAGTAAAGTCTGTCAATATGGATGCCTTTCTCTTGATTTTTAAATGGGTCGTCTCTTCTGTTGAGCTAGTGTAGGACCTATAACTTTTCTATCATATAACTTTTTAAAATTATTTAGCACTAAATGTAATTACATTTTCATTGAATTAATCTGACGATTGGCTAGATGGAAGAAGGGACTCCCACAGTCACAATCTCACCCGAATAAAGCCGATTTATTATTATTATAATTCTCAAAGTTTAGAAAGCGGAATGTGTCGTCAAAAGGAGGTCGTTAGGAGGTATACAAAAGAAGCAGGAAAGGTGGATGAGGAGCATATGATATTCAACGAAATGTTAAAGACTGTGATAGAGGGGAGAACGATAGGCAAGCTTGGAGGAGGGAGGAAAAGGATTAGGGATGTTGGACGGAATGAAGGGAGGAAGAAAGTACACAGAGATAAAAAGGGACTTATTGTAGAGTAGGATGTTGGGTGTTGTTTTGCTGGGAGTAACAAAATAGTTATTTGATAATAGTGTCCATCCAAAATCTACCCACGCAATTGCAGGATTGAAGAGGGGCTTTGCTTCATTGTGGAGTCAGGTTGCCTTGGGTGAGACTGATAAGTGGAGGGGTGATGGGTTCGTGTTTATCCAAAACCTGCATTGAACGGTAAATTCCAAACAATAATTGTTCAAAACATTAATCATTAGCAAAATTTTAAAAAATATGCACACACTACCGCACGGGCTGATGAAGAATAAAGAGGGCGTGGCCGAGAGGGGTTATTGTGCAAAAAGAAGACTGCCTCACTCAACATTCATTTAGCCAGGGCATATTAACAAAATTTTCAATTTGGATAATCTCTGGACAAAAGAATGCATAAAAGATAACCCACGATACCGCTAATGGGAGTGGAAACGAAATTTCAAACTATCTCGAAGTGAATAAATTACTCCGGTCGTGCGAAAATACCTTCCATCCCCAAATGCTCACCCTCCTTAGCTCCTTCGAAAGTTTAATTTTCTCGCGAAGAGAAAGTATTCGGGCAGGGTTTTGGTAGGGGGGTGTCCCGGTCCGGAAGCGAAGATACGGAGCCGAGAGGAGACCAGGAAAAAGTTCGAGGGGAAGTTTTCCATTTTTCCTCTCTAGGATACGGAAAGGGAGAGAAGAACCGTAGGCGAGGGGGATTCACTGTTTCCACCGAAATGGACCGCGTTGATGGCCTCCTACACCTCTTAAAGGAAAAGATAGTTTTTTGAAAAAAAAAGAGGACGAGGGTCGAATAAAACAAATCTGTGGTCATAATCCTCGACGAAAACAGTATAGAAATTGATATTTAAAGATTCCTCCACACGGTCGAGTATGAAATTGTGAGCAATATCGAGAAAATTCTCTAGAAAATGATCCGTATGTGACAATTCTCATTCTTCCCAAAGGATACGTTTCGGCATTGTAATGTACCCTCCGATCTCTCTAGTCAAATCTCCATTATAACTTCCAAGGCGCCAGAAGGGCGTACGTATGACTGGGCTGAGTTTGGTCAAAAGCAGTTTACCATGTGCGTTCAAGTTCCATAATCTCTTCATTTTTTTGACCAAGAAACTACATTAACCATAAAGTTCAAACTTCTGTCACTTCTCAATATAATCTCCCTGTAGGCGTACAAATTTTGATCGACGTCCATTCCGTAATTTGTTGCCCATGAAAAATGCTTTGTTATGGGTCCCTTTTGTTCATTGGAAAATTGTTAATGGTTAATCTTCTTCTTGGGTTAGCTATCTTATGACGTTCGACCTCCTTTGAACTATGACACGAAAACATTTTTCACTACCCATAATAACTGTACCATCGTCCTATGCCTCACTCGATTGATGATGAACTGATGACTCTTCGATGGCTCACAATGAAATTAATACATGTCATACATAATTAACTTCTTACGATATTAGTAGCATTCATTAAACAACGGTATAACTCCGTTAATATAGTGCGGGCTGGAAAATATTTCTGGAGTAAAATGGAGCGACGAGGCTAATATAATTTACAAGGCCACCATAATTTCCTTTTCTGATAATTACCTTTTCTGACTGCGCATTCCCTTCACGTAAATAAATCTGCCAAGCGTGGTGCCGTGTACGCAAAAATATGACCAAAGCAAGAAAGTAGGAAATACTTCGTTTATCATTCAAAAATGAAACTCTCTTGAATGCATTCTGGGTCCACAAGCGGTAGAAAAATACACGCATATTATATTGAGTAAATGGCTGGTAAATTTTTCAAGAGTAAGGAATGTTTCATGCATCATCATGCATTATATGAATGCTCTCTAGACGGCTCGAAGCACTGCTCTCAAGCCCCCACTTAAGTAGTCACGGAACTGGAGCATGGAGACTGGGTGAGTGAAAGACCAGTCATCTCCGTGAATGGAATGCAAAAGGTGCGATTGACACTTTATCCTCTTTGAGCCTGCATGGGCACTCTCGGTAATGGTATTATCTTCGGATGCTACAAACGTTCTGTAAGCGTTATTCATTGACAGATTGATCTGGCGTGGCCGCTGAAGAGTAAAAGGCGATTAGAAAAGAGTCAGCCGGTTCTTTGAGAATTAAAGCGAATAAATAATGACAGGGTTAACGTTTTCTTTTACCGGACTGCTAATATTACCTTGTGGAAGTTTCAAGAAACGTCCATCGAGTGTATGCGATACAACTCGTCTAAGTTAATGAAAATTTCCATAAGCCTTGACTTTGTGGCATGGCTCCAAGGGTAATGAACACATTGGACGATGTTACAAACACATTTTATGAACCCAATCGTGAAGAAAACATACTTACGTCATTGTCAAGAACAAAGACATACATTAGGTTTCCATTAATCGGCATTTCCCGTTACATTCATGTACTTCATCCTCCTCTCTGTCAATCCCCCTTATCGACACATTACCTTCTTTTAAAGGCTTTCCCCATGTTCCATCCATTTTGACATTTCAAGCCTTATGAAGATAGCCATCTATGTTTTTTTGTTGACAATCACGCAGCGGCGTCGTCAAGGCGACTGAGTTAATAAAAATGGGGTGGGATATTAAATAGCTTTTTAGCAAGTATAATTGAATAAGAATAATATTTTTACACTACATGTGTTCTATTAACACAAAAGCGTTTCGACACACACACACACAAAACTCGCCATTCCCTTTCTTGGTGAGCACTGCCAGAAAAAATCTGTTTTTAATCTTATTTCAGGAAACTTGATCCAGTTTAATGATTTCCTTAACTTACTCCTTATTACTAGATGTACACATCAGTAGGCTCTAAAGGCAATTGATGAAAATACAGTTGCCGAAGAAGCGGAAATTAAAATATGTCATTTTACACACAGATGCTATTCACAGGGGCCATTTTCTTGGATGGAGATGTCAAAAAAGTCTTATTTTATTTCAGGCATTTCACTTCATTTCTACCACACTGAACTGTCCTTCTACAGTTCTTTCTCCTCTGCCACATTCAAAAATTGTTTTGTAATATCTCTTCTTTTTCTGAGACTTCTAATGCTCCTCGTTTTGTAAGTGTCTTCGACCACATTTACTCTCCGTCCTCTCCTTCCTCCCTGTTCCCCTTTCTTTAATCTCCCTTTGGTGATTCGATTATCCGATTCATTCCCACCCCAGTAGGGCGGCCATTGAGTGATGGTGTCACGTTAAAAACACTATTGATGGTGTCACGTTAAAAACACTGAAGAAGGCAACACTATTGTGGAAGGCAACGGGAAACCACCTCAATTATTATTCCCAAGATTTTTATGATGGACAGTCCTCCGTAGTTACCAGGACAGAAAATCAGTCCTGGAAACTACGGGACTCGGCCCAATCAACCGTGTGCCGTGCCCGGCACGGGAGAGGCAAGGCTTCCTCAGTCGTCATCGCACAAAAACCTTGTAAATTAAAACCGACAGCATCAGCACAGAGGGAGTAGGGAAAGAAGGCCCAATTAGTTATAATGGGAGTTTAAAATATTAGGAAAATATTGAGGGCAGGAAAATTAGAGAATATAAAGCGAGAGACGGAAAGAGGAAATATAAACACTTAAGGTCTATATGAGGTTAGATGCAAGGATGGCGGGGATTACTGGAGTGCAAGTAAACGAGTAATATACAGCGAAGGAGACAAGAGCCAAAGGGTTGCACTAATATTAAATAAAGAGGTAGAAAGAAGCGTAGTCAACATAGAGCAAGCAAGGGTATAATATTACTAGTAGAGATAAAAGCAGAACCGACGAACTTGGTCATTGTTTAGGTGTTCATACCACAGGGGTAGGAATAGGATATGGATGTTGAACGGGATGAAAAGAGAATGGAAGTACACATAAATGAAGAGAGGCTTTTTGTAGAGTAGAGTGTTGGGTCGTGCTTTGTTCGGAGAAACAAGGTATTTTGGTAGTTGTGACCATGCGAAACCTACCTTAAGCGGTAGATTACCTAATGATAATATTAACATCACAATATTCATCGCCTCAATATGCAAAGAAAATACTAGTGAAGACTTTGATATTGAGCATAGTATGACTCCCACAAACTTGTTCATTGAGGAAATTGGATGAGCGGTTGGAGACTTTTGTTGATTTGGACGAAGATGCATTAAAAATCTGGATAATTAGGAAGACAACTGCAGTAATTAAAATGATAAAAGAAGAGTAGATTTTTTGGAAAAATTTCAAGAAGAAAGAAAAAATTAATACTGAAGATATTGAGAAATAATTAAAGGCTGTTGTAGAGGAAAGAATGTTGGGGAGTTGAGCCAAGTAGCGTGATGAAAATGCCCCAGGCAACAATAAGAATACTCGTACGCGAAGAGTTGCGGTCACTTACTGTACGTGAAGGATTGGCATTAAAGAAAACTAAAATGAAAAAATTAATGACGTCCGTCATGTTGGTGAAGATAGGGAGATCTGCTTGCATCTCTCTACCTTAAGCAGGGAGATGCAATCTAAGAAAAAACTTTGCATCACTGAAAACATATTACTTGTATATTAAGCAAAAAGTAAAACCAACATCAACTACTTAAAAAAAAATTACCGATACTTCAAAAAAAGGTAATATTATGTTAGTAATACAATCATAATGGGTCGCGGTGGTCTAGTGGGTAGAGCGTTGGACTACTGACCGGAGGGTCCCGGGTTCGATTCCCGGGAGGGACATTCTGGGCACCTGCAGCTCCACCCAAGCTAGTTGATTTTTCGGGTACCACATCTTCCTGGGAAACCATAACCGGCACAGGGAAAGGAACTGGCCCCCCTACCCTGATGTGAATATTCACACGCCGTCGGGCTTAGTACATCGGTGACCTCTACCATCACCTACTAAACCGACCTTCGGCTTGAATATTCTGTTTTTAATACTATCATAGACATTTCCTGAAGTTACACTCAACAATAAAGAAACAGAAAATGGAAATGTAACAATCCTTGCTAACTAACGATTTTACTTATTCACTAATTGATGTGAGTCGTAGCTGCTCTCCTTAAGCCATTCCGTCTCGTCTTCAATATAATGTTGAAGGGGTTCAAAATGTGTGGCACGTCTACAGGAAGCTGTCTCAAATTTACTTAAGAGATTCGTCTATAAACTACTCCTCGATTTAGGTGGGGGATCGGGATGGTGTGGAGGCTAACGTACAGGCTTCCCACCGCGAAGACCCGGGTTTAAATCCTATATCATTAAAAATATTTGTCGCAAGGAAGCAATGAGGCGAGCAAAAATTGAAATGTTGCCAAAATATCTGCAACGTGTTGGGGGAATGCGTCCTTACCGCGCGGCGATGGAAGTATAAGGCTTCGGTCCCCTCGTTGCTCGTTCAAATACCCGCTCCACCTGTGGCATCTAAAACCCCTTGGATGGGAACCCCGCGTCGGTACTTGGGCCGATTATTTCACTCGTCTCTCATTGGCTCTCCACAAAGAGAGTATCGTACGCAGACCAAACTGCAGGCAACGATTGTAAGCAATAAAAAAATAGTTGTTTTACTATTTTTCGGTTTTTCTCTCAGAAGTAATCGGTGAAGGGCAACGCAATAAAGCTCTAATTTCCCATCAAGCTTGTCCGTGTATTCAAAAGAGAGACCTTTATGACCTGCGAGGAGATAAACGCCTTCCAGTCACATTTTTTCTCACAGAAATGCCATTGTCAGACCTACGTAACCTGTCGACATGTGCACTTGACAGTGCGTAGAATCAATCATTCGGGACGACCCAGGGTGACTACTCCCGACCGTGGGAGTCCCTTGAGCGTTATAGAAAATGTTCTCGAGTGTATCGAGGGAGAGTGAGAGACACCAAAACGTTTTCGTTCTGGGACCGATAAGAGAGAGTGGGAGAAAAAACGAAAGAGAGAGGAATCTTTTCTCGTTTTTTTTCGAAGTCATGGGGAATGAGGGGGAGGATGAGATTTCGTGGGGATGGGAAATCACATTTTAACGCCGGGAGAAAATGCAAATTCTTCTTGATAAGAAAAAATATGCCACGAGGTGATGGCATGATTTTATGCCCGAGAATTAAATCAAGCCATCCAATCTCCTGCCCGAGATTGAAAGAGCAATCGGCGATATAAAAAAATGAACGATCGATAAAAATATACCTCTTAGGGAAGGAAGGGACGGAGGGTTAAGTTGTGAGGAGGGGGTCTTCGGTCGACGTAATCCTCGCTCTGTGATGCACATGTGTCGACGCCTCGTGAAGAAAGGAGGAAAGTTGAACGAAGTGGGGAGGGGAAGCAGTCCAGTCAATCTCCATCCGGCGACCACCGTAAATTACAGTTTTAATACGTGCTTAAATGTTAGCGTATTGCAGACAATATCCTAACTGTATAGGCCACCACAATCGCCAGCAAGGGAGAGAGAACCAAACCAAAGACGGTTCGAACCGGAAACTCCATATGGACTCTATTTATAAAACTGTGCTAACCATTTACTTTTCACCTTTCCCTCCCTTCATTGAACCATACTCCCCGCATAAAAGAACTCTCTAAAGGAAGCCAATCACAGCCTTGTCAAATTATTCCGAACACAATCAGACTATAAAAAATAAGAGCAATGTCCCTATTAGGCCTTCTTTACCGCTTCACAAAAATTAAAGATCCAATAGCACTCCATTCATACTTCTCAACAATTGTCCTCCCCATAGTATCATATTGCTCCCCAGTTTGGTCCACCTCATCTCCAACTAATCTAAAATCCCTCGATTGCATCGCTCACTTCTTTGCCCAAACAGTCAAACACCGAGTCCCACATTTTCCGCAAAATGTCCTCAAATGCCGTTCTGTCTTCTTTATCCATTTCTAGTCCCCAAATCCACAGACTTAAAGCTGATTTTAAAACTCTCCCACAACACCCTAAACTCGACTATTGATTGCCCTGAACTACTCTTCAACTTCAGGATACCAACTCGATCCACCCGAACCTAACTCCCAACTCCATCTGCCTATTCCTAGGATATCTCTCACTACGCTCTCACTATTATTTCGCCTCTCCTCCCTTCTGAAATTCACTCCCTCACACTGTCGATCCTTTTTATTTATCATTACCACCCAAGCTTTATCCCACCTATCAACCTATTAAATATTTACCCTGTCCTGTCCATGTTCGGTTCTCGTTGTTATTGTTATGCTCGTTGTTATTTTCTTTTGTCCTCTTCCATTTTTTTGTTATATTTTTCACTGTAAATTGGCGCTACTGCTTTTCGTGGATAATGTTTTAAAAAATAAATAAATATTCCCGGGCAACCACCATAAAACCCTTTCTTCAACTGTACTCCCAACGTCACGCTTTGCCAAATTGAGTGAACACACGAACGTGGACAGCATTAAAAGGCATAAAAGTACAGATGATGATGAGGCACAGGCGTTGAAACCAGTGCTGCCATCGTAAATATTGAATAAACGGACAGTACCGACCTTACCATTTGTATTGCCATGCTGTCTGCCCCAAGGATTACAACCTTGACTTGGGAGAAGGATGTTCCAATAAACCCCCAACATTCTCATCCCTTACCCTTCCCTAATGGTGCTACACCCCCTGCCACACACCTTTTTTGGTGGCTCGCAGGGAATTTATGTAGATGTAGATGAACCCTATAATCGTATTAGTGGGATCAACTTAAAGGCTCCTAGTAGGGCCACCCAAGATGAAATTAGGAGCCAGACGAGAGGTAGCCCACGCAATATCGGTCCCCAACTGAGAAGGCTGCAACGGCGAATGAACCCAGTGGGGGGTGGTTGAATTTAGAGTTATGTTGTATTAAAAACACTTTTAAGGAAGTAATAGGAACCACCTCAGTTATTTTTGTCGACGATAAAATGGGTGGTGACTCGAAGATGCATGTGATGACTCAGGCAACGTTGGTACTCGCTTTACTCGTGAGTGTGCAGCCCGGTAACGGGGATCGGGAGATCTCCGAGATGGAGATCTCATTTCATTAAAGCCATACTCAGCTCAGTTGAACCAGTCATATTGGGTTCTTGGGAATGGTTGAACGAAGCAGAGGCCAGTTATGTGAGAAAGCAACAAAAGAGAAAGGGATTTTAGAGATGAAGATTTTTTGGTGCTATAGCATCTAAGGTAAGTGTAGGGTTTGGACAGACACGGAGAGATCATCGCCACGTTTCTTAGCTGACTGAACACACCCTGGTACCCCAAATTAGATTGAACTGTTCTCCAATTCCTCTTACTTGATTCATTCCGTTCATCATGCATATGCTTTTCCTAACTCTTCCCCCAATTGTTTCGCTTTCTCACTGTATCACACACTAATGTATTCCATCGCCAGTAAAAATTCTCTACATCGACCTTTCCTACCTCCTTTGAAATTCTCTCAACAACCATCTCTCTTAACCACCACCTCTAGTACTCCATTTTTTGTTTTTCTTCCCACCTACTTACTTTTTTTCCTACATTTAAAAACCCTCCCTCATGCCAAATGTCCACCATTTGGCCTCAACGACCAAAGTTTCGGTGGATAACCATTAATAAATCAAAATGAATTAATTTTACGTTCTGTGTGAGTGTTGTGGGATTTTAAAAAGGAGAAAAAATAAAATAAAGAAATTAATTTAAATCTTACATGAAGGAAACGAAAGAATTCCTATTTGTGGTTCCTCAAGGGTTCTTGCTCCTCAGGGTATTTTCTAGGGATAAACTCCACTAAAAGTTTCCAAAAAAACGAGTACAAACTAAACCACAATCTCTAATTAATTAGTATTAGTATTCTACTGTTTAAGACAGGTTTTGGATGGACACAGACTGTACAATGGTGCGACGATTAATTTCTTTTTCCTTCCAAACAGCACACAACCTAATATCCGGCAACAAAATAAAAACTTCTTCAATTCTGCATACTTCCTTTCTTTTTTCATTTTACCCTATATTTAACATTTGGACGGCACAATAGAACACAGAATAAAATAGATAACACGTAAAACGTCACCCCTCTATCCATTCGAATGAATAATCACCGCAACTCCTGTAATTCTGTCTCACTCTCTTCTCTTCCTATTCCTTCACACGCAACTTCACACAACCTTTCATTCGACGATTCAGCCACCAACATAGAGGTGAGAACTCTCAAATCCGCATATATCCTAGCTTTCCGATTCTTTAAAATCCCCACCCTTAACCGCCATCTTTAATTCCCCTCCCAGAATTCCCTGCACCTCCCCCTCCCCCTTTTTTCCCCTCCCCATACACCATCCCGAGCAAAAGACCTATCTGTCTGACCTGAAGAAGGCCTCAGAGTAGGCCGAATACTAAAACAATCTACAATGTGAGTATTCTTTTACGTGTTATCTATTTTATTCTGTGTTCTATTGTGCCGTCCAAATGTTGTACTGCTCTCGTGAGTGCTTCCACATCATCGATATATATATATATATATATATATATATATATATATATATATATATATATATATAACGAGGGGTTGCCGTAATTTTAAATAAAGGGGTAGGAAGAAGCGTAGTCAACATAGAGCAAGAGACAGATAGAATTTTACTCGTAGAGATTAAAGCAGAGCCGACGAACTTGGTCATTATTCAGGTATACATGCCACCGAGCAACCACAAGGAGGAAGAAGTCGATAGGATGTATGATGAGTTAGAGGATATCATCGCGAGTGTTCCTGCAGGGAAACATTTGATAGTGATGGGGGATTGGAATGCGACGGTAGGCGAAGGAAGAGATGGTGGTGAGGTGGGGGACTATGGGTTAGGCACGAGGAATGAACGCGGGGAGAAAGCAATTGAATTCTGCAGGAGACAGGGGTTAGTCATCACTAACACATGGTTTAGACACCACAAAAGGCGTAGGTATACATGGAAAATGCCAGGTGACTCAGAAAGGTATCAGTTAGATTATATTATGGTTAGGCACAGGTTTAGGAACAGTGTGATAAATTCGCACAGTTTCCCAGGAGCGGATGCGGACTCTGACCACAATTTAGTTGTTATGAAATGTAATGTTCGTTTCAAGAAGATAAGGCAAGGGCGGCGGGTTAAAAAATGGAATTTAGAAGCAGTAAATGAATTAACGAGGAAGGAGTATCAGGAGGCTGTAGAGAAAATGATGGATGACGGTAAAGAACTGAGTGCTATCGAAGAAAAATGGGAATGTATCAAGAAAGGGATATTGGAAGCCGCTAAAGACACTATAGGAACCGTTAACGGGAAAAGGATAAGGAAACCATGGGTAACGGATGAGATGATTGCGAAGATGGATGAGAGAAGAAGATGGAAAAATGTAAACACAGAGTTAGGCAAAATGAAGTACAAAGAGTTAAACAATAAATTGAGAAGGGCCACAAATAAAGCAAAAGAAGAATGGTGGAAAACGCAATGCGAGGATATGGAAAGTTTACAGAAGAAGGGTGAAATTGGTGCTCTATACAGCAAGGTTAAGCTATTATCGGGAAGTAAAAAGGCAAGAGCTGTGCTAACAGTTAAAGATAAATGGGGTAAGATAATAGTTGAACCAGGAAAAATCCAAGAGAGATGGAAGGAATATATAGAAACACTGTATGGTAAAGAACTTAGGCCGACAAGGTTAGACATAGAAAAGGAACATGACGTAGAAGAAGATAGCTTAGGTCCAGGCATACTCGACGATGAAATAGAAAGGGCATTAAAGGAGATGAAAGCAAATAAGGCTGTGGGGGTGGACAATATTCCTGTAGAAATGTTGAAATGGTTAGGGAAAGGTGGGAAAAAGGCCATATATGGACTGATTCGTAGTATCTATGAGGAAGGAATCTGGCCGGAAGATTTTGTGAGATCGGTGTTAGTTCCTATTCCAAAAAAGGCAAAGGCTTCGTCATGTGAGGATTACAGAACAATAAGTTTGATATCCCACGCAGCTAAAGTTATTCTCAGGATCATCAACAAAAGGATAGAGAGTAAGGCAAATGATTACTTAGGGGATGATCAGTTTGGGTTCAGGAAAGGAAGAGGTACGCGTGATGCCATTGCAGTAATGAGATCACTAGTCGAGAGGAATATAGAATACAATCAGGACGTTTTTGCCTGTTTTGTAGATTTCGAAAAAGCGTTTGATAGAGTGAATTGGGAAAAATTAATGCGTGTATTGCAGAAAATAGGAATGGATTGGAGGGACAGGAGACTGATCCGCAACCTGTACATGTCTCAGACTGCTCAGGTGCGAGTGGGGAACGGAGAGTCTGGATGGGCAGTGTTAGGAAGAGGTGTAAGGCAGGGTTGCCCATTGTCACCGGTACTGTTCAACGTATATGTAGAGGAAATGATTAAAGAGGCATGGGAAGAACTGGAGGTAGGAATGAAAGTCGGAGGGGAACTCGTAAAATCGGTTAGGTTTGCTGATGACCAAGCATTAGTTGCTCAGTCAGCCAAGGGGTTGCAAGCATTGTTGAGTGAATTGGAGGTTCAGTGCGATAAATATGGGATGAGAATCAATATTAATAAAACAAAGGTTATGCGATTTTCCAGAAAGAAAAAGGCTAAGCTAAATATTAAAATAGGCGGGGAAAAAATAGAGCAGGTAGAGCAGTTTACATATCTCGGAAGTGTTTTGGACCAATACGGTCAAAGTGGTAGGGACGTAAGGAGAAGAATTGCGCTAGGCAAGGAGGCTTTCTCAAGGAGGAGGGAGTTGATGACGGGGACGTTGAGTAGGGATGTTAAGACAAGACTCGTAAAAACTCTGATATGGAGCGTAGCTATGTACGGCGCGGAAACGTGGTCGCTGAAGCAGGAGGATAGACGTAGATTGGAGGCTTTTGAAATGTGGGTGTGGAGAAGAATGGAGAAGGTGAAATGGACCGAAAGGAAAACAAATGAGGAAGTACTGGAAATGGTGGGTGAGGAGAGGGGTTTGTTGAGAGAAATCCTATGGAGGCAGGAAAAATGGATGAAAGGCGTATTGAGCGGTAGTGGAATGTTGAAGAGGGTAATAGAGGGGAGAATGTTGGGCAAGCGAGGTAAGGGTAGGAACAGGATAGGGATGTTGGACGGGATGAAGGGAAGAAAGAAGTACACCGAGATGAAGAGGGACCTGATATAGATTAGTTTGCTAGGTGGGGAGTCACAAAATGTTTATTTGATAGTTGTGTCCATCCAAAAACCTACCTTAACCGGTAGATTACCTAATAATAATGTATATATCCTATTCCTACCCCTCTCTCGCCTCCTAGACGTTTCTCTATCTATTAAAGTCTTAAATATTTCATAGCTAATCAAATATATAGTACTTTGTATCCATCGTTCCTGCCTCCTTTTTACTCCTCCCAAAAAACCTCTACCCTCCCCCAATATGCCCAGCATATACGCTAAGGAAACAAATGTTAATCAGGAGACTGGTAGGACTGGGAATAGGACATTACAAAGGGAGCTCAAGTAACTGTTCGAATAATCGAGTATACGAGTTTAAATAGCAAAATTATCCGAGATTAATTTAACACAGAGTAGTTCGTCTGAAGTTAAGTATGGAGATGAATCAGGACGATATACAGGGATGGCATATTTATCATATGAAAAGCTAACCTAATCAAAAAAGGAGAGGCCAAATTAGATGAAGGAAACTTCGAGGTTAGGAGCATTATGGCAAAGATTGAGTTACTAATAAGTGGAGGCCAAGGAAGTTTTTTGACGGTTGCTGTTGAATAAACCTCTCGCCAAGGAAAATTTCACGAAGGACTCGTTTAATGGAGTGTGATTCCAAATCAGATATTTGAAGAGCGAGGGGCGAGAACGAATTTCTAAGGATGACAGTTTGAGACATGGGACTCAAATGAGAGATGAAAAATGCATAATCAAACGGAGATGAAGACGTAAAAAGGAATTTTTACACATGTAAAAAAGAAGAAGAAAGTAATTCTTTGCAAGACATTTGAGATTGGCAGAAAAAGTGAACGGAGGAGAAATTGATAAATTAGTATTAATAACCTGAAGACTTTTAAAAGGGTAATTGAAGCGACGGAGAGAGTAAGAATGAGTATTTTTCGGCAATGTGAGGAGCTAAAGAATGAAATAATACAAGGAAAAGGCTGTTTATGTGGTGTGCCAATCTTATTTTTGGTCACGACAGCGGGTAACTGGTGATCTCACAAAACCAAGTAAAATCAGCATGTAGCCCGTTGTAAACGTGTAGATACTTTCCGTAAATGTCTCTTTGAGCGTGAAATAGAAATTAGAAGCAAAACAGACTAAATTAGCCTAATTAATCCTTCAATAATGGATTTTATATCCATTATTGAAATGGCACAACTACATTAGCATGTCACGCAACATTCAAGATAAAAAAGGCACAGTGAAACACCCAAAAAGTTTTTAATTTCCAGAAAAAATTATTTAAACACATGTATAAAAACTGGAAATACACGGTACAAGTCTAAAACAATACAAATAACGTCATCAAGCCAATGAAATACATGGAAAAAACCATTGCCGAAGCACCAATAGAGACAAATTATAATAAGATTTCCGCGGAAATGAGGAAGGGGAAAAATTATGAAGATACGTATATGAATATTAGTTAAGAAGATTTATTTTTATGAGGACAAATATTGAAATTATCTGAAGAGCAGGCCATACAATAAGTCAACGAAAAACTGAAAAGAAAGACACTGACATGATTTGTGTAGGTAGCTTACAATAGGTGAATAACAACAGAGGACGGTCCCAACTGAGATGCATGCGAGAGATAACGGCAGACGTAAGAGGAAAGAAATACGAAGAAGACATGAAAGGTTTGAAATCCAAGAGGAAAATTATAGGTGAGCTGCGCCTCATGAACCCTATTTAGAAATGATGACTACTAATGGTTATGCAAAAGACGGTACGGCCAGGGCATGAATACTCTGCTGCCACGCGATAAAATTTTCCATTCTGAATTACGGGAGTAATATGGTCTCAATTCCCGGAGTACGCGAAAAACAACAATTATTCATGCCCCTGAGTTCTTGGATATAATCTAAAAGCCTCTAATCTTGTCGATCAACCAAAGGTAAAAATTCATATCAAGTACCCTAGAAATACTTTTTATTGAAGGCCAAGAAACTTTAAAATCGGGCATAAAATGCAAAAAAAGACGTCATTGCAGAATAAAACAAACTGACCCGGTTGAGTTCAACGTGTCTGCCAAGTAATCCGGAGGTCACGGGTCCGATTTCTGTCTATGAGTTGGAACTTACGTCACAAGTTCAGGTATATTGTGCATATAGGTGAACCCGGCCCCAATGGAGGCGGTGTACCGTGTCCCGTCTGCTAATCGAGAGGTCGCGGGTTCGTTTCTCGCCTCAATCAGTTTTCTTCTACCCAGGACTTGGGTAGTTGTTATCGTTTCTGTTCTAATTTTCGATGCCAAAAAAGCCCGACGTCAAGGCCAAAATGACTGTTTTTTGGGATTAATACGAAAATAAATTTTAACAATAAATTAATACACGGTTCTCTACGACCTACGCCGACGGGAGGACTTAAATTACCGATTTCCACCACTACTCCGAGCACAACAATATGAAGAAAACATTCGCAAAACAAAGACAGTCCGAAGAAATTTCCGCTTCAAATAAACAAGATGCGTAACGAGTGAACATTATTATTTTATAATCAAATTCAACTTTAATCTTGCGTAAGAGAAAAAAACAAATACGTCCCATCGTCAGTTCTTCTCCCCAGATCCCGGAATGATGAAAGCGAGACCTCGAACCCACGTGATCTCTTGTATCATTTCGACCAGGGAAACTTTTCATCAAAATTTTATGGGGGGGGGGGGCGCACCTAGATGGCTGGCTGGCTTTCATTTCTCCCCGCAGAGAGAGAGGTCGGGAGGGAGAGAGAGATTATGACCACTCCCGGGCGACGGACTCCACTCTCTGTCCGCCTCCTTGTCTTCCAGAATTTGCATCATTATCTCTCTCCGCCCCTCTCTTCAACCAGTGCTCCGACTGAAGCCTCGTTACCCACCTCTCCTTCCCGGTCTGGGGATGACGATGAAAAACGGGACGAAAGTCGAAACTAGTGGAACATCACCAGTTTTGTTCCGCGAAGCAGAATACAGGGACGGAACTACACGAATGCCTTTAATGAGAGACTGTACTCAGTTTCGAATCCGAGTGAGGAGTAATTCCAGGATGGAGACCAAATGGAAAAATACAAATTTGATGGATAAAATAGAATTTTTGCGAAGGATTCCGTGGAATGGGGTTCGTTTCTTTTTGGGATTTCATCCACGTGTATTGGAACGCAACAGTTCCATTCGTCTTTTTAGCCCACTCGAAAACCGGCGAAACGAAGTATTTTTATATACATTATCCGCGGATGAAATCTGGAAAATAAATACATTCAGATGTAACAGAAGATGCAGAAGAATTGGCAAATAAAATTACACATTTCGTGCATTTTATGAAAAATATCTTCGAAGGAGATTAATTAAAATTAGCAATTTATTAATTTTCCACAAAAATAAAATTTATTAATACGACCAACTTTCAATGCAACTACATCATCTTCTGGTGACCAGAAGATGATGTAGTTGCATTGAAACCGGTCGTATTAATAAATTTTATTTTTGTGGAAAATTACTAATTTTAATTAATCATGTTATTCCACCATATCACTCCTGAAACGTCTCTCTTTTTATTCGAAGGAGATGTTTTAAAAAAAATGAAAAAGGGAAGATCAGGGAATAAATAGGCTGATTATTCAAAAAAAAACTAAGTTAATTGTAAAATATAAAATTTCAATAAGTTGGGGCAGCAGATAGGAAGATTTAAAAGCAATTTGAATGACGAGAAAAGCTTATCGTTATTATTTTAGCTTGTGATTTCATTTATTTGAAGCACTGAATTGCTCGTTAATGCAGTCCAACGTGGTATTTTTAACCTACTAAACCCTATTGTGCGCTATGCTGGAGAACACTGCCCATACTACGAAACAATGAGATTCCGCGAAGTACGGCAGTACATTTTCGCAACATGATTACTAACATTTGGACGAAGGCTTTGTATTTTCTTTTCTCCCATCTTCCACCTTCTGCTTACAATCAGATAGGTACAAACGAGTTTTGGGAACGTTTCGTTTCAGAGAATTAGAGCTTTGTCCAGGTCCAAACTAAGTTCTCGCGGTGTATTCCATTTTGGGCGAGCATGATGTGAAACGAGAGTGTATGTCCCTCTCCGGACCGAAACTTAATTTTCGTTGTCTCCATTGCCATCTCTGATCCCCAGTTCGTTCATCCTACGAATGCCAATGGGTACGATTAGTAAACTTCAATTTCACGGCCGCCCCGCCGCTTACTCAGTTTGACCTTATCGTCAGATTGGCATAGACGACATATTTTATGGAGTTTTCCCCACCGGTATTCCCATTCCGTTTCCAAGATAATAAGATACAGATCTTTCGTCCGTGATGTTTCCGAAAGGATCAAACTGAGAGAAAAATAAAGAGAGAACCAAAATAATTGTTGAATGCATGATAATTATAATTAAATCAACATGTTCACTGGTCTAAGCTGGCGGTACTGTGCAGATAAATACATATGGATGACGAGAGATGGAAATATTATTCCGTTGTCAATTTATTGATTTGTTTAAAATATTGTTAATTTTATATCAGTAGTCTCCATTTATAACTGTCCAGTTTTATGACCATCTAACAATGGACACAAGAGTATCAAAATTCGTCCTGATTCCCAAAATTAAGCCGTTCTCTCAATACAATTTTCTTTGAACTGACCTTTCAAATCTATGAAAGAAGCATGGTTAAAAGATTGGGAAAAACGTGAGTTTTGGAGAATATTTATGTTAAATTACCAATATGAATTTTAAATTATGACCTGGTGATGGCCTAATTAATAGTGTTCCAAAAAAAAAACCCGAAGTTGGAAATTTAGATGCACATCATTCAACTGGTGCAAAATATGGAAAAATATTACTCCTAAGAATTTAGTCCCTGCCAAAAAATAGTTAAGAGATCGCGCAGAGTGGAAACATATTAAAGTTTGGACGATATCTGCATAAATGATCCATTTCAGCGTGTATTTATGACGATCTTACACAAACGTTTGTTAAATACCATTATTACTCAACTCTCTGAGAGCAATTATACGGAAGCATAGCCAAATTCATGACCATTTATTAGTCGCAATGCGCAGTCGCGCATCTGTTTCGTAGCGACCCCTTTTCAAAACACGGAGAATGGAACTCATCGATATCTCTTCTGCTTCCGTTGACGTGATCGCAAATTTTATTCTCCAGGTGAAATTTGTGGTATTCAAGGAAAACTAAAGTAGTCTAGATGATAAAAGAATGTCATTCAAGGGAAATCGTGATGCAGTATAGCTCGTTCCCGAGATCGACACAACTGTTGGACGTAAGATGCCTCGTAATTCAAAAGTTTACGACATTTATTTCTGAAGAATAGTACTAAAGCTAAGAAGGCGTTTATGAAGAAGAGGCCACTATCGTTTTCAAAGAACCTAAGGTTTCTAACAACGAAGCAGTTCGTCCCTACGTTCGTATGGAGCATTGAAATCTACAATTCACAGACAGGGAACATTGGAAAATTGCACCAGCGTATAACTGAAGCATTTTAAATATGGTACTGTTGGAGATTGTTGAAGATTAACGGACAGGAAACGTGAGGAACGGGTAAGTATACAGATGTGCAGAAGAGGTAAGGATCATATGGAGTGAACTCTACGGCAAGGAAAGAATAGATGGATTGGACACACCTTGCATGCGCGATATCATTGCAGTAATGAGATCACTAATCGAGAAGAATGTAGAATAAAATCAGCACGTTTATGCCTGTTTTCTAGATTTCGAAAAGGTGTTTGATAGAGTGAATTCGGAAAAACTCGTGAATTGGGAGTATATTGCAGAGAATAGAAATACATTGGAGGGACAGGAGACTGAACCACAACCTATACATGTCTCAGGCTGCTCAAGTGCGAGTGGGGAACGGAGAGTCAGGATGGGCACTTTTAGGAATAGGTGTAAGGCAGGGTTGCCCATTGTCACCGGTGCTGTTCAACGTATATGTAGAGGAAATGATTAAAGAGGCATGGGAAGGACTGGAGGTAGGAATGAAAGTCGGAGGAGAATTCGTAAAATCGGTTAGGTTTGCTGATGACCAAGCATTAGTTGCTCAGTCAGCCAAGGGGTTGCAAGCATTGCTGAGTGAATTGGAGGTTCAGTGCGATAGATATGGGATGAGAATCAATATTAATAAAACAAAGGTTATGCGATTTCCCAGAAAGAAAAAGGCTAAGCTTAATATTAAAATAGGAGGGGAAAATTTGGAGCAAGTAGAACAGTGGACCGATGGTGAACAGTTGGACCAATACGGTCAGCGAAGTAGGAACGCCAAGAGAAGTTAGGGAAAGAGGCTTTCACAAGAAGCAGGGAGTTGATGATAAGGATGTTGAGTAAGGATGTAGCGAAAAGACTCGTCAAAATGTTGATATTTAGCGTAGTTAAGTACGGCGCGGAAACATGGTGACTGAATCAGGAGGATAGTAGAATATTGTAGGGTTTTGAAATGTGGGTGTGGAGAAGAATGGAGAGGGTGAAATGGACCAAAAGGAAAACAAATGAGGATGTACTAGGCATGATGGGCGAGATACGATTCTTCTACGATCACACGGAAGGAAATTTTACTCACACTCTCCCTTTTTAGATCCTCTACAGAAACGCACTGATGATATTCGGTCAGATTTTTATTTTTCACTATAGTGAATATGTCTTAAATGTGGATCACTTGAACGTAGATACACTACGAGTACATTACCCTACGGAATTACCTCATTTCGTAAAACTCTCTTTCCTTTGTCATCCGGCAATACATTGACTGACATGTTCTAGTAAGAGTTTCCATTGCATTCAATTCACTTGTCACGTCGTTATTCTCTGCTCCGGAAGCTTTTTGATTCTTCCTAAAGCTTGATATCAGCTGATTGATGATCCATGCTTTTCTATAAGCATGTGATTACTAAAACGATTGTGAAAATTTATTATGTATGACGTAAGGAAGACGTTGATTATGGCGTATCTATTTACGTCTGTAGGGCGAAAAACTGGGACTAGAAGAGCAGCATTAAACGACCAGCTGTGCATCCTCATTGAATGAAGAACTTGGAGATAATCAAGCACCTCTGGAAAGTTCAAGGAATTCTAATTGGTAAATAATAGCTTTAGCAACAATAATGGAATGTTACTCAAAAATACTTCATGAAACTGCGTTCATTCGATTAACCTACACCACTGTGTACTGAATGGTGGCTAGTTTTAAGGGAAATTTATTAGCCCAGGAGGAGATTATTTATTAAAATAAAAAACCATTAACACAGTAATCAACCCGAAGATCGGTTTAGTAGGTGATGGTAGAGTTCACCCGTGTATAAGGCCAATGGCGTGTGAATATTCACACATCAGGGTAGGGGGGGCCAGTTCCTTTCCCTGAGCCGGTTATGGTTTTCATCCGAAAAATCAACTAGCTTGGGTGGAGCTGCAGGTGCCCAGAGTGCCTTGCCCGGGAATCGAACCCGGGACCCTCCGGTCAGTAGTCCAACGCTCTACCCACTGGACCACCGCGACCCACATTTATTTATTTAAATGTTAAAAATATAATAAATTCATGACTAAAACGCGTGATGTTAAACATTTACCGGTCAAGGTGAATGATTTTTGCAGTTTGAAACTGTGGAACTAACATGAGATTTTTTAAAATTATTACCAGTTTTTCTGTTTAATTTACGAACTCTCCCTTTTTCGGAAACTTAAAGAGTGGCAATGGAAATGACTTCGAACATTATCATTCTCAAAAGTTTAGCTTTATATCAACATAGGCCTCCTCATAGGGATTAAGATAAATGACTAAATTCCATTAAAATATCAAGAAAGAATGGCCGGAGAGAATACTTCAATAAAAGCAAAGCACCATCCAACCAGTGAGAGAGGCGAGGCGTAGCAGAGCTAACACGTAAAGCAGCTGACCGCTACCAAGACGTCCACCACGCAAGCACGGCGTGATTATGGGAAGACGTCAGTTGGAACTTATTGGACCGAGAAAACGCAAGTCATTTCACTAAGGAAGCAGTCTGTGTAAACATTCCACGGGATGATAAGCACACGGATAATGACCTCATTTGGTGAGCAGAAAAGGCACGGATTCCGATTACAAAAATTAATATTTAAAGAGGCGCTCCGTACACCCTCCATAAACCATTTATCAACTGCATCGGAGGGTACTTCTAGAGGAAAGTCATTTCAATGTGTTATTTCCGACTTTGAACTGAAGAAGCTCCACCAGACATTTAATGGCATTCAAAATATTATCATAGACGGCCAGGCTATTCATCACGAAGTTGAAAGAAAACAGTTTAGGTCACAAAAGGTGAGCATGATTAATTAAACAAACGGTATTAATTTCATGCATGTACCTTACAAAACTTTCATATGGAGCGCAGCTATGCGGCGCGGAAACGTGGTCGCTGAAGCATGAGGATAGACGTAGATTGGAGGCTTTTGAAATGTGGTTGTGGAAAAGGATAGATAAGATTAGGTGGAACGAAAGGAAAACAAAGGAGAAAGTACTGGAGATGGTGGGTGAGGAGAGGGGTTTGTTGAGAGAAATCCTGTGGAGGCAGGTAAAATGGATGAAAGGCATATTGAGGAGCAGTGGGATGTTGAAGAAGGTAATAGAGGGGAAAATGTTGGGAAAACGAGGAAAGGGCAGGAACAGGACAGGGATGTTGGACGTGATGAAGGGAGGAAGAACACTGAGATGAAGAGGAACCTGAAGTAGAGTAAGTTCCTGGATTGTTTTTTGTTAGGGGTCACAAAATATTTATTTGGTTGTTGTGTCCAGCCAAAATCTACCTTAACCGGTAGATTACCTAATAATAAATAATAATATAGTACCTCACAATGAGACAGAGTATCTAAAAAGAATATGAGGAAAAAATAATTGCAAGGTTCCACCAAGTTATTAAATTGTTTTCGATACCGACTTTGATACAACGTTTCGTAACTATAAGTTCAATCTTTACCTCATTCATGACGCCATGATACAGTATCAAAAGCGGTTGCATTCAGTGAGATATTGTTTGGAATCATGGAATATTTTCCTTCCTCAATGATGAATATAGTATCCTACCACCTAGGACGCTACTTTATCCTAAAAGAAATGAATGAATGCATGCATGCATTTTAAAACCTTTTAACAATTCGTGTTTTCGTACGTCGCATTTCACGGTGGAACAGGAAGAAAGCTATTAAACTTGAACGATAGAGTCATGTACGATTCCTGAACCAGGACATACTCCAAAACAGCTAAATTGCAGAGTACTCACTTTGATGGAGAACCCCATTCCATTTCAATATCGCCTTTCAAAATGAGAACTTTTACGAATCACCGGGAGGCGCCATCAGTGAATGCCTCAGGAGCAATGGCTGCGACGTTCACTGCGGAGATTTTTCAGAGACTTCTTTGGGATATTGTTCCCAGGCTCTTCCCCATGGACGGGCAGAAGGTGAGTGGAAATGAAAGAGCGCCACCATCCTCGCGGGAGAGATTGCGGCTTTTACAAAAACCGTGAGAGTCCCACCCTCACCCCTCCCCCGCACGGGAATTTCGAAGAGACACTTTCCCACTCTTTGACCTCGAATATTAAAAAAAAATGGAGAGCGAGAAGACGGAGAAAGGGTCGTCTTTAAAAAAAAATAAAAAAAACCAAAGAGTCAGCAAAGAGAGAGAGGCCTTATACCCGCCATCGTAATACTCGCAACATGCTAGAAGAAAGCATTGAGCTGGGGCTATTTTTTGACAATACGATGACGAAACGAACTGCGGGACCACAACGAAATTTATTTTTCTACAATGCAAAAATTTTAAGTGCAAAAATAAATTTTATACTTTGAAATTGTTTGCATTTTAATTCGCATTTGGGGATGACTCCGTTATTAGTTACTGTCGCGGCACCTACCGGAGTTTCCTTTCATTTAACTTGATCTACGATCAATGCTATGTCTAATTCGTGACCAAAAAGAAAATGACATACCATGCCGAAGCGAGGTTTGAAAAGTTACTCTTTTTACGAGTAGAAACAAAACCTGGGCCCGGTTTCCCCGATTCTACGTCGAACAGCCTTGCACGAAAGGCTTTTTTTCCCTCTCCTTTCACTTCTTTTGACTATTTCTTGAATTTGTCCCCAACTACCAAAACCTTGCCCCTTCCACCACGCCACATCCCTACCCGGGTGACCGCCCGTTATCTCATGCCGCTCGGACAGAGGGAAAGGGCCAACAGCATGCAAAATTGTCCTGCGGGGGTCATCCGTCGATGGATTCTCCAGCGAGCGATCGAGTCCCGTGAATCATCGTTTTCCTGTTTCATCCTCTTCCATCAACACTCATCCCGCTTCACGATGGTTGACCTTTGAAACCATTCCAAAAAATAAGGTTACAATTTAGCCAAAAATTACAGGCCAAAAAAGTTTCATCACATGGTCAGGACTCATAACTGATCAATTGTAAAATCAGTTTGATAGGCATGGGATGAAGATCGATTAATGCAAAACTGTGTTTATACGGTTTTGCAAAAATTGAAAAGAAAAGTTAAATATTAAAACAAATAGTGCAGGAGGAAGAGTTAACATTCTCAGAAGTATTTTTGAGCTTAAAAAGTAGTAGGCACATAGGGAGTAGAATTGTGCTGGGTAGAGAAGCATTCACAAGGAGGAGGGATTTGATGATGGGGACGTTGGAGTGAGGATCTTAAGAAAAAACTCGTTAAATCTTTAATATTGAACGCGGTTTTGTACACCGCGGAAACATGGTCGTTTCAAGCAAAATGATAGGCACAAATTGTAAGCTTTTGAAAGGTGCGCGTGGGGAAGGAGAGAGAAAGTAAAATGGACGGAAAGGGAAGTTAATGAAGAAGTCCTATGTAGTCATGGCTGGGGTGGAGAGGAAACTATTGGGAGAAATCCAAAGGAGACGGGAAAGGTGGATGTAAAGCATTTTGAAGGGCGACGAAAAGTTGAAGGCTATGGCAGAAGGGAGAGTGTTAGACAGGAGAGAAAAAGGGAGGAAAAGGATAGGCATGTTTGACGTAATTAAGAGAGGTAGAAAGTATGCGGCTTTGAAGCAGAGTTTAATGTAGCTTTTAACGTAAGTAATGCGAGTATTGATAGACAAAGATAGGAAATGTGTCGATGTTCGTTTGCCTTGTGTTCACTCAAATACTACCTTAAACAGTATACAGGGTTCGTCCGAAAGAGTAGTGTACTGATTTTTTCCGGATTTTTGACAAAAGGGGAGTCGTCCACTACGAATGTGTACCTGAACGACAAACTGTAAATGCTGAATTTTACGTCCAAGTGCTCGACAGGCTTCGAAAACGAGTCGCCCGCGTCCGGCCAGCGATCAAAAACATCTGGCGGCTGCATCACGTCAATGCGCCGCCTCACACCGCGCTTGTCGTGTCGGACTTCTTGGCCAAGCACGGCGTGGCAACGCTGCCGCACCCGCCCTACAGCCCGGACTTGGCACCACCGGACTTCTTTCTCTTCCCGAAGATAAAGAGGAGTTTGAAAGGAACGCGATACGGGACTTTGGACGCCGTCAAAGAGGCCGTGACGACGTGTCTTCGAGAGGTTCTCGATGATGCCTTCGCGGGAGCGTTCCAGCAATGGGAACGCCGCTGGAACAAGTGTATCGACTCACTAGGGTCCTATTTTGAGGAATATTAGCTTAAGATATGTAAAAGTGATGTGATGAAAAATAAGTGTTGAAAAGTGATGAAAAATAAGTGTACTGAGCTCAGGAAAAAAAAATAAATTTTTTTTCCTGAGCTCAGTACACTTATTTTTCGGACGAACCCTGTAATACCTAAAACAATAATATACAAGCTGCATCCAATAATATATAGTCTCCATCAGAATTTTTGCATCCAAAGTTAAAATCCGATTCGACTCTATTGCGGACATTAAAACTAATTGTACGGCGGACCTGAAGAGGATCTCTGAGGCAGCTTACCAGGCAGGGTTCGAGACCTGGAAGAAACGTTGGAGAAGGTGTGTCGTCAGTCAAGGCATGCACTTTGAGGGCGACAAGTTCGATTAAGCTGTATCCATCGCAATAAGTTATAAAATCAGTCCTGTCTTTTTTTTACCACACCTTGCACACCTCAAATTCATCCGAATTAGTAGAAAGTTGGCAAAATGGACATATTTATAACAATTAACTTAATAATTTGGCCAATGATCACCAATTATTTTTGTGGCTAATACCAAACACTCAAACTCTAACTGTGGCAACAAAATCGGTGGCCATTCTCTGACTTTTGCCAGTGAATCGGGTCGTTAAAGTTTAAACAAGGCCTGTCACTATGCGGAAAATCATTACGGCAACTCGTTACGTAGAAACAGAGAATTCCAGTAAAAAAGAACTTTCACCTAACGGCGTTTTCTCTGTCAATCAGCCTTCCTCACGCCACCCTCGTCAATCTTCGTTCCAACAACCACGGATAGCACCACCAGCCACCGTTCTTTATCCTTCTATTTTTTCTGAACGGGAGTCTTCCTCCCAAAAAAAAGCAAGTATAAAGGGGCATTAAAAGAATCTCTCTCATCCACCCTTTTTCTTCTTTAACTGCTTGTGTCTCGGGAGATCCCGACCTCGTGGTAATGTTGACAGAGTCTACACCGCCCGGGCAGCTGAGTCTGTCGTGACGGGGTAGAGGGGCCGTAGGAAGACAAAGAAGGAAGCGGTGCGAGAGGCTACTCCTCTCGGACGAGCCGACAAAAACCGCAGGTGAAGAGATGGAAAGTTTTGAGAGACGGTGACGCGGAGACATCCCTAGTTTTGCGAATTTGAAGGGAAGGTCTTCGCACTGTGTCTTTAAGGGATCAACGGAAGAATATTTGATGCTGCTGCGTCTGACTTGAAGACACAGAATGCGATCATAAAATTATCGAATTTCAACTGCCTCTAAATAAATATGTAACAGTTATGGATTTGGGGAAAAAAATCAAGAAATAAATGAGCAAAAACGAAGTACCCGAGTTCGGAATCAGGTTTTTAAAAGCTTGAGGCCTGATGGATTCATTCTGTGGAAATACATACGTAAAATTAAATTGCAAAATAACGAAGAAGCAATACTTGGATGTTTCATGACTGCTAAAAATGTGCAGAAAGTATGAAATGTATTGGATTCGGATGAAAAATAAAAACTTTCATTTGTGCTAAGTTTAACCAATGATGTCATTTACCGCTGTGAAACACCGATTCGTTTTTCTATGATGATGTTCTTGATGTTACTTGAATCGATCACACTTCCTTTGTATAAGTAATATTAAAGCTAAGGAGTAAGACAAAAAGCGTATTGGTGCGTTCTTCGCGACCTTTAAGTTAAGCCAAGGTCTTGTGTTTCTATTCCTGTATCATAAGAGAACACTTCATTGATAGTTTCCTTTAGGACCGAATTTCGCAAGCGTCATACCATTTCAATCGCGTAGGAAAACTAAATCATTGTATTTAATACTGTTCTATAACAGTCTTCTATAAGCTCTCGATTCTATTTCTCGCAATCGTTATGTCGTTAATGACAGTCGAGGCTTTTGAAAGTGTAAGGTCGCAGATTTAATTAATGGAAGGCGATGAACCTAGCTTCTTCTCAATCAATCTCATTAAACTATGGTTACGACAACGAACAATCAGTACCAGCAACAATGAGCAGATTAATCTAAAATGATCATTATCATCGTTTTCCCAGCGCTTGGAAAATTTTAATGAAATATTTCAAAACTTTCCTCGAGATTCTCATTCGTGTAAAACTTGGGGTCCATAAATGAACCAGTCGAGGGAATTCCTTCCTCAATGCTTTAGAGTGTTTTAGAAAGAAGATATTTTTTAAATTTCATGGTGGAAAACATTTAGACAGATTCAAAAGGAATTGTCAAGAAGACTCGAATGAAAATTTTAGAGGAAGACGTATAGTAGCTCTATTTGCAGATGATCAAAGAAATTTTTGAGAAAACTAAGCAATAATTGTGAGAAAACTCCGCCGACACTCTCCAAAAGCTCCACAGATTTAACTATGTGCGATAATGTCAAGTGCACCATTGCAAATAAAAACTTAGAGAAAAACAAACGCAAACAATTAGATTAACTTTTTCGTCGTGACAAATAAAAAACCGCGATAATAACGGTCCAATGGAGAGAAGCTACGAGTACCCAGATTTTATTTGTACCCTGTAAACTCATTGCCTCTAAAAATAGTTGTTTTCTTTAACAAACGTTAATCCATACGAACAATAAATATGGGCGGACATATTTTTTTCTATAAAGTACATAAAAGTGTCCGGTTCTTTTTTAATTCAGTCCTTTTAGCCTAAAACCTCTCGACACAGGTCGAGGACAACTGTACCTAGGTTGGCGGCGACCCGTCCATTATAAATACGTGATGCTGGTTTCAAGTAGGGTGAGGAGTTTGCCGAATGGATGGGATACATGGGTGCGAGGGAGAGAGGGTGACAGGGGCGATTCGAAGCTCGGGAGAGAGAGGAAGGGGGCATTGGAGAGGGAGAGCGTCCGGGGAGAGAGGCGACCATGGCAGAACACTGGGGACTTCTCCAAACATTTCACCGCGGCGAGAGACGGGGAACGGGATGAGGAGGGGAAAAAACGGGGGAGAAGGTAAAACAGAGAGTGAAAGGACTGCTCTTCGGTTTGCGAAGGTAAATATTCCATGGGAGGAGTTAGAAGCGGTTAGGAAGACATTTATCTCTCCCTCTCTCTCACACATGGGTCTACTATTCAATTAATTGACTCTGGCACCCCTCACCAAGCGTCACCTCTCCTCCTCTCTCTATCCCCCCCTCCCCCCCTGGGATAGACAAGTGAGAGATGTAGGGACAGAATTACCACGCCGCCAACTTCACGCATATCAGTCGTGAATGTGTGGGCGTGTGTGTATATATATATTTTTATGTATAACATTTGGACGGCACAATAGAACACAGAATAAAATAGATAACACGTAAAAGAACACTCACATTGTAGATTGTATAAGCTTTCGGCCTACTCCGAGGCCTTCTTCAGGCCTGAAGGAGGCCTCGGAGTAGGCCGAAAGCTCAAATAATCTACAATGTGAGTGCTCTTTTACGTGTTATCTATTTTATTCTGTGTTCTATTGTGCCGTACAAATGTTATATTGCTCTCGAGAGTACTTCCACGTCATCGATATGTATATATATGTATATATATGTATACATATAAATACACTTTTTTGGAAAACCCACAAACGTGTAATGTAAATTCACTGATAGTCATAACAAACACAGAAACCAAAACACACAAAAGAGGGACTCACTGGTACTCGAATTTTCGGTGGTCCAACCACCTTTCTCAAGAGGAATTAGGAACAGAACTGAGGCAGAGGAGGGCCCGAAAGCAGTACACTGCTTTCGGGCCCCCCTCTGCCTCAGTTCTGTTCCTAATTCCTCTTGAGAAAGGTGGTTGGACCACCGAAAATTCGAGTACCAGTGAGTCCCTCTTTTGTGTGTTTTGGTTTCTGTGTTTGTTATGACTATATATATATATATATATATATACACACACATAAATAAACAAACTTGGACAGCAACAAACAACATAAGAACACTTAAAAAACACATGTGATTTATTAATAATTTCGACGGAATTTAGCTCCGTCTTCCTCAGAAGAAACAGTAGTCACTACTGTGTTTTTTTATGTGCTCTTATATTGTTTGTTGCTGCCCAAGTTTGTTTATTCAACGCCCCCGTGTTACTTCGACGAAATCATATATATATATATATATATATATATATATATATATATATATATATATATATATGATCTATATATATATATATATATATATATATATATATATATATATATATATATATATATATATATAGACGTACATATATACAGTCTGTATTATATACATATTTATATACACACACAATATATATATATATATATACATACACGAGTATATATACAGACAGTTTTGAAATTGCAATCAGCGTTCATTTGAATGTTTTACAGGGACTTCCAAGGTCAAAATGTTACGTGTGTTATTCGATTTATGAATTAATGGAAACAATTCGGAGATTAATATCAGGTCAACATATCCTGTATATGAATAATCGTCTAAAGTCAAATCACAGAACAATTTACCAGATATCTTAGGAACGTTCGCCCACAATTTCGCATGCGCAGCCATATTATAATGCACTACATGAGAGCGGCTTAAAGTGAAACTAATTCATTCATTCACATTTTCGGGATTAGAAGCGACCGTTTTTTTGTTGAAAGAGCTGTAGAAGCCTCCGTTATAGCAGTAAATGGTATTCCATAAACCTATAAAGTGTGGAAGTTCGATCTGCTCACTTTTATAAATTGCCAGTTTGCTTGGCCGTTCGTGTAGCGAAAATATCAGAAAAATGAATTTTTCTCGCATATTTCGTTCGGCGATGTGATTCCATTAAGTGAATAAAACATGCTTCCCGGAAATGAATGTTTTTCAATCGTAATCGATTCCGGTTTCCTCGTCCTTTTTTTAAAACGGTTCCATTTTACGTGCACCTAAGTTCAATCAATACGAAAATATACTCTTTTACCTATTTCTCCCTGTGCAGGTACCTTTGCTTCTTTCACAACGGTCTCTCTGTATTGCATAATACTCTGGGGTTTGGTAAAATAAACGACACACTCTGAAGCATTTGATTTGTCAACCCGTCACTTACACCAAATGAATGCAATTTAACGCGTCTCACCTTTATTTCCTTGACAAGTTTTTAGTCACTTGGGACTTATTTTTCTTCGTGACCCAAACTATTCTCTCCAGCGCTGGAAAGTTATTGAGACAGGGAAATTGTTTGGGATTTTAACCGACAAATTGGGATTTCATGGCAAAGAGTATGATGTAAGAGGGAGGATGCCTGCTCATTTAATGTGGATAAATATAAGATAAAGTATGAGTTGTAGTTTTCGACAAATGCTTAAGGAATGCTTAATTTCTACAACTTATAGTATATCCTGAACACCACATACTTTTTTTAAAACTTTCTCCTTCTTCATTTCAATCCTAAATGTAATTCCGTGAATCAACGAATTTATTGGTCGCAAAAATATTCTTATTCCCCCCAAGAAGCAATATCACAGGCATACTAACCATAACCCTAATGATAACATTATTTATAAGGTATGTAATATCCCTCTTTGTTAGATACACATTATACTCAACCACAAGAGTGTTAGTTGAAATAATGAAGTCATGATGAAACACTAAATATTCTATGCTTACATGCTCGTTGAAGCAAGACAACAGGCGTGAATTGGAGGATTTTGAAATGTGGGTGTGGAGAAGGATGGAAAAGGTGAAATGAACAGGAAGGAAAACAACAAACGAGAAAGTGTTAGGCACATCAGGGAGGGAGACGGCATTGTTAGGAGAAATCTAAAGGAGGCTGGAAAGATGGATGCAGAGCGTTTTGATTAGCGATGGGATGTTGTAGACAGTGATAGGGGGAAGAACGTTAGGCAAGCAAGAAGTGGGTAGGGAAGCATGTTGGATGAATTGGACGGAGGAAGGAAGCATACAAAATTGAAGAAGAGTTTATTTTAGTTTCCAATATTAGATGTTTTTTTGTTACGAGAGACAAAGAAATGTATCATCGTACCGTATAGTCTGTTTCCATCCAAACTATACCTAACACGATAGAATACCAGTATTATTAAAACAATACCAATATTTCTATAATATGCGAAAACATTATCGCGCAACGTAAAAGTTCAGCGCTGGCCCGATTCACGATGTTAACGGGAATTTATATGAACGGTTTTGAAAGTAAGCTGAATTTTGATAGAAAAAACTGAACGAAGCTGCATCGTAAGGGGCATTCATCCACTGAATGCGGTGATAGGGGCAAAAGGGATTTCTGAAAGCGAGTTTGCGTCACATCAGTCTATCTCATCTCTCCCGTCCTTCACCGTTTCAGTGATAGTGAATCATCCAATAATCATGTCAACAGCTGGACCAGCGGAATGTGTATAAAAAGGGAAGAAGAAGGAAAACAAGTCTGATGGATACCATAATGATAAAACATCGTAATGAAACTCTCCACAATATTCGAAAATGACTAGAAATGTTCCATCGTGTAAAATGTACATAAAACTAGAACACTAGAAAGAATAAAATTGGAACTGAGCCTTGGAAACGAGTTTATTTATCATGGATTACTAGAAAAAAAGGTGTTTCTATATCTATAGACATTTCAGTTGATAAATATCCTCAGAATCTCAACCTTTGCGTGCATCCGAGGCAGGATATCTTGTATCCTACAGGGTTTGTCCGGAAATAAGTTTATGATGCTCATAGTCTTTTTTGACAAAAGGGGAGTCGTCCACTACGAATTTGTACCTGAACGACAAACTGTAAATGCTGCATTTTACGTCCAAGTGCTCGACAGGCTTCGAAAACGAGTCGCCCGCGTCCGGCCAGCGATCAAAAACATCTGGCGGCTGCATCACGGCAATGCGCCGTCTCACACCGCGCTTGTCGTATCGGACTTCTTGGCCAAGCACGGCGTGGCAACGCTGCCGCACCCGCCCTACAGCCCGGACTTGGCACCACCGGACTTCTTTCTCTTCCCGAAGATAAAGAGGAGTTTGAAAGGAACGCGATACGGGACTTTGGACGCCGTCAAAGAGGCCGTGACGACGTGTCTTCGAGAGGTTCCCGATGATGCCTTCGCGGGAGCGTTCCAGGAATGAGAACGCCGCAGGAACAAGTGTATCGACTCACAAGGGTCCTATTTTAAGGAATATTAGCTTGAGATATGTAAAAGTGTAATAAATTTTTTTTCCTGAGCTCAGTACACTTATTTTCCGGACGAACCCTGTATAAGCCCTCTTCAGATAGCTACGGTATTTATAGGTCTACTCCTAGTTATTTTAATTAATTACGAGGTTATTTTTAATTTAATAGCCTTTACTAAGCAGCTGAGTAGTTCTTCCATAGGCCCTCAAAGCAAAATAGACCCGCCGTCCAAATTCCGTGCCCGGGGACTTTTTTTCTCAGGAGTTCCATAACGAAAAGTTAATTTTTAATTTTTTTCAGAAAATGAAATTTCCACTCGGATATTCCAAAAAAAAAACAAATATGCCTCTTTCGCCTCCCCAAAACGTCACCCCTCTTTCTAAGGCTTCCAAAAATTCCAATTCCATTTCACTCTCTTCATCGCCAGTTATATTTACTATTAAAAGTTAGTGTATGTGCATTTTAATTGAACTCAAATAAATTAGCGAAATTGAAAGTAAATTCGTATGTCATTTAATTAAAAGCCAAATATTCCCCCAGTCTATTTAAAACGTATTTCAACGCTCTTCAATTCCAGGTGACTTTAAATTTTCTCCCTAGCCACGTCTGAAGAGTGTCAAATGACAAGTTTCTCTAAGCCTCCATTTCAAAGTCTTACCTGATATTTTCCTTTGAAACTACTAATCCATCCTCTAATTTTCTTGTGGTTACTTTCTTCGACCAAAGCGCCTGACAGATAGGGGAGCTTTGGGAGAAAATCTGGCAAAAAGAACTAGATAAAGTCCAGAGAAAATCCGCCAGATTCGTGAAAAATATATATATGACAAGAGCACAAGTGTAACAGGTCTCTTAGGGGATTTAGGCTGGGAGCCCCTTGAACTACGAAGAGAACAAGTGAGACTTAAACTTTTAGAAAGATTCAGAACCAGCGAGTTTAACGATGACACAAAAGGAATAATAATGGCCCCACACTACTTTGGTAGATCAGACCACAAAGATAAAATAAGGGAGATAGATTCCAATACAGATAGATTCAAATACTCATTATTCCCCAGAACTACCAGAAATCATAATAGTAAGAATCCGAAGTCCCTCTAGAAATATTAAAAACATTTAAGTTACAAGTCGGAACAAAATTAAAGATTAAAAGATTGTGTATGTGTATGTTTGTTGGTAGTTTGTGGGTTTGCATGTGTGTGAAAGGGTTGGGGCGAAAGGGTTCGTGCATGAATGTTTGCCATGCTTGATTTGTGGGCTCTAAATTAGTGGCTTCTGCATGCGGTTTTTTTCCCCTAATTTACGGGTGGTGCCCTAACACCCCCCGCCACACGCCCTTGCGGGGTATTGAGTAGCTGTAGATGTAATCCGAGAGGGTAGGATAATTTTTGTTCAACGGGTCGGAATTTGTTCAACCATAATATGAAAAGGTGTAACGAAAAGCGAACAGGATACAAAATTAATCTTATTCTAGGGAACAGTCAACTCCCCTTCCTACTAAATAATGTTTCAAAGCGCTCAGTTACACACAAGTGGCAAGGGTTTCTTCCCTGGTGACAATATTGTGTCAGTGGCTACAAATAGTCGAGGTCATTTCAATGCGTAACACAACTTCATTCAAAGCAATGAGATCACTGTTGCGCCCTCAGTCCAGTAGCAGGACTGAGTAACAGCACCGCTTTTGAATATTCGGATGCAAATGACAATCAGCCCAAATCTCACTTCAGTATATTTTTCGGTAATTAACTTCACGCCATTCAAGTAAAATCCTACTTAAAAGTTTAATATTTCAGTATGGATTAGCCTTCATATTCAAGACATTTTCCTTTGATAATCACCCGTGAAATATTTTAACACGCAGTTGAAAATGAACTTATACCTATATAATATCCTGCAGAAGTAATTTCTGAATCATGGAACATTTCTGAACATTATTACCGCGCTTAATACCCACATGAATATTTTATTTTTTAAATCCTGAGCTACTGAAAAAGTGTCAGATTGAACAATAATTAATTTAAACTATTAATATCCGGTCGAATGATTAAATGTTAGTGTCTAATGGTTTAGAAACAAAGCCCCATACAAAAGAGGACCTCTTTATTTATTTTAATAAGAATACAATGTATGCATCCACTGTTCTTTATTTCTTTATATTTTGGATGTATACATTATGTTTATAATAAAATAAATAATGAACATGAACTTCCACAAAGCTGAGCCTAAAAAAATAGAGAGAGGACCTCTCATTAATTAATATTCGGGATATTATTAATTCCTTGCGAATGGTTGGTGCAATATTCGAAAGGATAAATAAATCCATCATTCATCTCGTTCAAAAATATATAAAAATGAGTCGAATTACTAATTTATACTCTTGAAACGATATTATTCACTATCGAACTAGGAATTTAAAACAAGTATTATTCAAATCTCAAACAGATCTGCTTAAAATTTTCATTGGCTATAACCAATTATTCCGTGACAACTTGTATGCTTAAGTGAAGAAAATGCAATGAGCCAAATGTCGTTGAAGACATGTAAATGGATTATAGTCGACGAACGGATCTCGGGAAATATATTTTTTTGGCCGAGATGAATGCAAACATGACATTATAATTGCTGGGGAGAATTCAATACGATCCCCTCGCTTCAGAAGGCAAAACCGGCTCTGCCTCAAACCGCCGAGACGAAACGATGAACCCAATGTCAATGAACAGAATTCTTAAGCGACATAGGGAATCCTCGACTGCTCCGTATGAAGAAAAAGCGACGGGCTAGCTATCGCATTTCCTTGGATTTTGGACTCTTGTATGATAAAGAGCTTCTCGGGAACAGGCTACAAAACAGGCAAATGGAATGCCTTCACAGTCTCACGCCTCTCCGTTCAAGCAGATTTCGTTACAGTAGGCGCGGCATCTGCGTTGATGTTTGGACTTTAAAATTGAATATCCTCGGGAAATTCTAGCAAAACCATTGATTATTTCATGCTGTGCCACCCAAATGATTTTCCTTAAGCCACAACAAAAGCAATTGGGATTTATAGCGAAGAATTCAATAAAACTCGAGGCGCTCTTAGGTATTGAGCGAATGTCCATTCTTATTGATATTTTCGCGAAATACTTTTGGTAATGTTCAAGAGTACCACAAAGTTAAAAGTTTTGCCATGTGAGCATTCAGTTAGATTATTTACGATGGAGACAAATCGAAACTCTAAGAGAGGTTCATAGACAGGATTAGAAAGTTGCATAAAATCAGGGTTAATTACTTGCGATGAAGGTAAGAATTTTAGCTAAATGACGAGATACTATATACCGATACGTTCAAATATATGTCTCTCACCATCACTCACAATAGTAAGATACATTGCATATCAATGACTCTCTTCAAATGTATTACTTCATTTTTGAAGTGCAATGTACTAGAAGGGTATCGATTATTTCCCGGAAAAATGACCTGTAGGAGCGGTATCACGTTTTTAAGATAGTCCGACCCCAGTGGTATTTTTTTGGGGGAGTACCTGAACCGTTTAAGGTAGATTTTGCAAGAACACATAGACTAACCACAAAAACATTTACTAGGGTCACTGAACATGATATAACGTGACACAATACACTAAAGTAAACCCTTCTTCAATTCCGCATTTTTATTTAGCCTTCCTTCACCCCGTCTGGCATAACTCTGTCTGGTACATAGTATACACATGCAGTATGCCACTGCCCCCGCTTGCCTAACATTCTCCTCTCCATCACAGTTTCATCTGTCCATTGACAATCAAAATACCGTACACACACCTTTCCTGCCTCCTTTGGATTTATTCCAATTATCCTCTTTCCCTCCCTACCATGACCATTACTCCTTCGTTTATTTCCCTTTACTTCTATTTTACCTTTCCGTCCTTCTCTACACCCACATCTCCAAAGCCACCAATCTCCGCTTATCCTATTACCTCAAAGAGCAAGTTTTCCAACAAACAAAATGCGCTCTGTATCATAATTTTCACTAGTCTACGAGATCACAAAAAATGATTTTTTGAAGTGCTTCGAGGATTGAAAAAAACGCTGGCACTAGTGTATAATATCTAATGGGGATTACTTTGAAGGACAAAATAGATTTATTAGGTAATCTACCGTTTAAGGTAGGTTTTTGGATGGACACAACTATCAAATAAACATTTTACAAAAAAAATAGATATCCATGAATAAATAAAAATTAAAAAAAAACACAAAAGTCGCGATACTTTTTGAACATACCTCGTGTAGCATTACAATGCAACAATTTCAGAGTGTAAAAATCATTCGCCTTGACCGGGATTCGAACCCTCGATGTCCGGCCGAGTGCTTTAGCCAGTTAAGCTACCCCCCCCCCTTCACCGGGACTTGAACACCAGACTTCAGACTTTCAACATGTCAAGCGGACGCGGTACCAATCACGCCACTACGGAGCGAGGCGTCCTCTTAAACTTTGAATTTTGTGGGCTTTTTAAGAGTACGCCTCGGTAGCTTAACTGGTTAAAGCACTCGGCCGGACATCGAGGGATCCGGGTTCGAATCCCGGTCAAGGCGAATGATTTTTACACTCTGAAATTGTTGCATTGTAATGCTACACGTAGCGGACTACTCAGTTAAAAGTTACTCTTGCGTCATCTCCCGCAGTTTCTTGAAATATAACATACCTCGTATTGTCAACAACCTTGCTCAACGTCCCTGAAATCAAAATGCTCCTTTTTCTGAAAAATTTCTCACCTCAGGCATCTCTTCGTCTTTCTCTCATTCTATTTTGGTCACCTTGACCAAAAACATCACTTACTTGTAGGTACTAAAGATATTCTACTTTTCCCCACCTAATTGTAATGTTTGAAGGAGTCAGAGAGGTTATGATCCTAAAACACAATTCCTCCATCCATCACGAGACAAAGAACATCACCACATTCAAGACCAAGGCGATTCGAGAGAGTAGAAAGGTCGGGTGCCACTCGATTCGAGTTTTCCATACACCACTTTGCTCACGGTCAACGATGATTTGCAGTCCTGGCTGCCCGCAATGGTAGTTCAAGGTGAATGAAAATAAAATGAAAATTTGAAAATCAACGAATGAAAACAGAGACACGTTTTGATGACGTCAATTTAAAAATGTTTATGCTATTATCCCACAATCAACATCTGGTAGATTCTCTGAGAGTAGCTTCTTTGTAGTAAGTATTTACTAAATTGATTTAGATTTAGTAAATTTGATTTAGTAAATTAGTATTGTTTAAGTGCCTCAAAGGCGGCTGCTTCTTTCTCTGCTTTTGCGATTTATCTTGGTATTTATTCGGTAATCACAGTAGCTGTGTATACGAAAGAAACGATAATCAGTGGCTTTTCGTAGCAAATACTCAATTGTCTATCTGCGTATTCTATCGACCGATTCGCCAAATAGAAAAGACCGTACTAGCATCTTTTGATTATCTGAGTGAAAGAATCAAATTGTAAAGAAATGAGGATTAATACTCGTATATATCAGTCTATTGGAGAACTTTCATACCTGCACAGCTTCAACATTGCATGAGACATAAACAAATACAATACGAAAGATGTCCTTTTTTGCATATAGCAAATGAATTCTATCCATGCATAATTATATATAATAATATGATTCCAACATAACCTTTTTGAATATAGTAATGAATTCTATTCATGCATAACTTTCCATAATTGTTTAGCTTGAGTACAATTATATAGCGTGAACAAAAATATAATTTAATTCTCGTAAATGAGGATTTATAAATGAGAATTTTCTGTAATCTCGATCATTTTTAAAACCAACCTGAGATGAATTTTCTAATTATGCTTCATTGTATTTAAAAAAAATGTAATTATGCGCACTGTTTGTTTACAAAATATAATATTGAACAAAAACGAAATTAATTTCAAAACTTATTTTGAGAAAAAAATTTCTTTGAAACACCATTTTACGAAAATCCAAAATCTGCTGATGTAGCGCACTCCAGAAGATTGGAAATTGAATAAAGTAAATTAAAGATCTCTAGCAATTCATTTGGTTGTAGTAAAAAAAAAGGAAAAGAGGGAGGAGTCTTAATTAATTGGTTGCACGTCTGATTATTCTGTTTGAGGGTGGGAAGAGAAAGCAGATCCTGAGAGAGCTTCTTTTATTCCTTCCGTTGAGGGATTTCTTGTAATTGAATGAAAACGAAATCATATTAAACCTCTGATCTGACGTAAATCTGGTGGAAAAGGACCGTCTTTTGAGATGCTGAAATTGGGCACCTAATACCTCCCAGCTACGACAATTTACAGTCAACACCGACGACACTTTAGGATATTATGCTTTTATTTTTTTATTCACTATTGAAATAGTGAATTTTGAGAAAACGCCGAAGTCTACTTTGAAAAAATGCTCCAAAGGAACTGTCTGCAATTTCGTCAATTGAATATATTTCGGAAATATCTACAATATCTAACACTGAACCATTTTTTCCGCCATCTTTAAGGTCGACGTCTATGTCAGACTGCAGGATATTTTCCAAAATTATTTCAAATTATTTAACTGATGCCAAAATTCCAATTCTCATTGTTATCATGCGCCAAGGTTCCGGTCTAATTAATCAGATTCTGCATACTGCTCAGAATTGATTAAGCAAGTCGTAGCATTTTGCTAATTTCATAAATCGAAACCTGTTTAATTACTGGCGTCGTAATATTCTGAATAAGACCGAAATCATAATTGAAAAATGTTAATAATCTAAATTAATTGACGCTAATTGAAAATTTATCATCGTCTGGGAATAAAAGTATACATGTTAGGCATGGACTTCCTCAGGAACTATTTTATAAATCCTGTTTGCGATTATTCCGGAGGAAACAAATAGCAGCCAGAAAATTTGTTCTGCCGACGGAGAGTTATTAAACCGCTTTACTTGATTAAACCTTGAGATCTACAGGACGAGGATGCAGTTTCGTTTTAAAAATTGCAGGGAAAAAAATCTTAGAAAAGAAGAAACCACGGAACTTCACTTGGCCGCTTTCTGCCTTCGCGAGATTGGCCGCCGGGGCATGCATATATACGATGATTATAAACTCAAACCTCCACACCCAACCTAGCTCCGAGAATCCATATTAATTACCATCATGCTCGCGAAGAAAATCCCTTTTAAGTTTAAGGTCCATCGTGATTTCCCTCTACTTTTTTTTACCCATTTGCAAAGTCGCCTCTCATCACGAAAGAGAAGAGCCACTCCAATTACGCAGTGAGATTATTCTCTCTCCTATGCAAACAGAAGGAAGCTGTGGGACGAATGAAGATGTGGAAATAAAAGGGAGGAACATAAGCAGGAGGCTATATAAAAGGGCAGGGAACCATTTCGCCGAGGGAAAGCTTAGGACTATCTCAGCCCATAAACCAGAGTGACCAAATTTTATTCCACCCTTGATTCATGGTGCGCTGCTCTATATTCTTTTTTTTTAATCTCATGGATCCTTTCTGTTATTCCGAGGGAAGTTGATGATGAGAACTCAGTCTCGGCTTTAAAACTTCACCAAAGGGCCCACCCTCCCTCCCACAAGGGACAATGTCGGCACCGAGGGATTTACCTGCATCATCCAGGGCGAAAAATGGCCCCGTTTCATATCCCAGCGCTCCAGTCCCACCGAATGACCAAGAGCATTTGTTGTGCACAGAATGTATTACACTCAAGGTGTACAACGAGAGTATTCTCTTCGGAAAATCCCCATGAGAGCAATGGGTGCTTAAAAAAATTCTCTAAAACTGTCCATTGGCAATTAGAATTGCATTTTTATCGTTAAAAAAAGTTTCTTTCATAATCAGAAGAAGCGACAATTTTTGGTAAATTATGGCTCCCTTCCAGAGATATTTCCAAGCATAATAAATTGAAATCACTCCTGCATTGTACGAAAAAAAACAGCGAATCAAAATTATAATTGAGCATCTATGTTAGCATGTTTTGGCAAAGGTATTATTATCAGCACTTTTGTACGCTGAAAATGTTCAGATGGCGATTAATTTTTCGTGGGCTTTCCACCGGGCCAGTGTTTCAGCAGCCGACGTTTCGGTGCCTGACACCGAGTTCGAAACCCCGGTAGTTGTAACCATGACCCGGTGGAAAACCCGTGAAGACTTCACCGCAGTCGTGCGCCGGGAAAATACACCACATATTACAACTTTTAGATACGTGATAAATGCACGTGATTCGGTAAAAGTACGCCCAAGGTGCCACTGGGGACATTCTAAGGGCCTATAAACATAATCCATTACAATATAGGGAGAAATATAGATAGATAAACGTCTTTATTTGGGCGAAATTGAGATTAATGAGGTGCCTTCTTCCATACGTCTTTAAGATGCATTTCTTGGCATGGCACAATTTTGTTAATGACGTCTAGTTAATTAATGTATGACAGCCAGGGTATTGCAGTCAATAAAATGTTGGAAAATGGCATCTTTATATTTTTCAACGTAAACTGTAGTGATATCCTGATAATTTTACAATTATTTCTCTTTAAAATGGCCAAATTAATGGAGGGAGAGAGAAGAAATAGAGGAAAATACATACCCTCGATTAATATGAATATATTTAGTTAATCGTAACGAGAAAATTAAAATTAATTTTTTACCAACGTGTCTATGGCTAAATACCCAAAGAGAGAATATTAAGTCAAACAAAAAAATATTGATCTCATCGTTAGGTCGTCGTGCAGTATGTACACAATAAAGAATTTAATAAAAGTTTAGTGAGCTAGGTAACAAATTGTCAATTCTAGTCGAAAAAAATATATATAAAAACATAAACAAAATTAAATAGATCATATTAAGTACCTCAGTTTTATGGGTAAATAACGAGAATAAAAGGACACAACAATGAGTTTTACATCTCTTATAGTCAGCAGCCACTATTGCTTACGCATAAGATGAAGTACATAAAAAAGCAGAAGAAAAAATGAGTATGAGTGGTGATATTGGCCATAAATACCATCGCAAAAGTTTCGTAGACATTTAAAGACCACTCGAAACCTGAAGGAGCCATGATTTTTTTCAAGAACAAGACGTTAATCATCGCGACTTCCTCATTGGTCAGGTTTTAAAAATAGCAGCCTCCCAAACCAATGGGTTCTACGTGCATGGAAACGGAGTGGAAGGCTATAAGCAACAACGAAAAGAATACGAACTAAAATTAGTTATCGACCACTGGACCTGGGCGATAATAAATATTTCAAAAGATGCAATTTCTGGAAGGTAGGAAGCCAGTAAGATCGTTCGTAGCACGAATGAAGTGCTTAGAAAAAAGCAGGCCATCGCCACCGCGGATAAAATGGTTCTCGAGAGCCATGGAGCACGAGAGAGATATATTTTCCCCACGATGGCCCACAGCGCTACGAGCATTATCACCGCTAAAAAGCCTCTTCCTTCCGCGACTCGAGATGAGAGAAGAATTACAGCAGCCAAAAATACATCCACCCGCATGAAACAGAATTGGTGGCAGATGATAAGTACTTCCTCACAGATAGTCCATCCTATTTTACAGAAATCTTCTCCTGCCTAAATACAGGTCACCACTAACCAAATGAAGATCTAGATTTCACCAAAACGTATGTACACATTGTGATGTAATTGTTCGAAGTTGCATTGCTGTAATTTCTCCAATAATGTCAAAGGCTTGATTGAAATCCCCATATGGGAGTAGTAAACAATTTTTCCGAGGTGGTTTATGCCAACAAGATATATCTTTTATTGTGAAACTATGTAATGTTTATGAAAGCGATTCGTGATTAATGAATGCTGACACATAAAATATTTAAACCATGATAAATGCTAACAAATGATACTGTTTCGTTTCTACTGTGGTTGTTTGAAAGGTTTTCTTAAATGAGAATTGAACTTGGACTTTAGAATTTGGAAAATTTATTTGTACAGAGGAATATTAAGCTTGAGGTATGTCATTAGCAACCAAAATATTAGGCAATTAGTGAACATTTCGTGTTCAATTTAAGCCCACTGGAAGCTCGCATTAAAAGAAAAATTGCTGAAAGAAATGTTTCAATTTTACTCTACGCTTGTGGTTCTTCATTATTATTATTGATTGCGTTCTAAAAATGTTAAAATTTCGCGTACCCGCATACTTTATTGGACTAACGAACCTCTAATTTATACATCCTGCGATCGGTCTCATTTTCCTTTTTCAATTGATCAATAATGTATTGGGCATTTTGGAATTGGTCCAAGTAGTCACCGAAAGAATTAACATCTAAACACTATTCAAATCTCATGAATATTTTGATGAGTACCAATAAATCAACAGAAATAAATGTATTTGAAAACATGAAAACCCACCGCATATAACCGAAAAGTCATTGAAGCAAGCAAACACGTTTAATAAACAAACATAGACGTTTCAGCACAGAAATTACAATTTTTATAAAATAAATTGAGTTCGTGCATTGGTAAAAATGGTTCAACTTACATAGATTATTTTTACGTTATCACACAGTTAAAAAAAACAGAAAAAATTAACCACCATCATTCAACCAGTGCGATATCTAACCTAATTTGAATCAGTGACCCCCTAATTTTGTAAGTTCTTTTTTCATTGTAGCCTTTTGGCCTTTGATTAATGCTTTATTTATTTGCGTCATTAGATATCATAAACCTGCATAAACAAAAGGTTTACTTTTTTTACAACGACACTACAAATGTGTCGACGACGAACCTTACAGAGCATTGTCGAAAATTGTATTTGAAAAACGGATAAGAACATTACGACAGGGAAAAAAACAAAGGAAGGATGCACTACGCCTGGTAGAGGAGTGGAGAGCGTTGTTGGGAGAAATATGGAGGAAGCAAGAAAAGTGGATGTGGTTATTTTTTTAATAGCGATGGATTATTGAAGACTGTAATAGAGGGGAGGGCATTAGGCAAGTGAGTTAAGGAAAGAAAAAGTATACATGTAGACAGCACGTCTACATGTATGCTTTTTCTCTCGACGAATGACAGGAGGAAGAACGCATGAGGAGTTGTAAAAGGGTTTAGTGTAGCAGAGGGTGTCACGTTGTGTCTTGTTGGGAGAGATATAAATGCAGCAGCTAGTCTGTGCTCAAAAATCAATCAATCATCAAACCCATCCAATGGTACATTATCATTTTAAAATTGAAAAGGCGAGAACGATCTCTCCTGGGTGAAACACATACGGGGAATACATGGACTAGCTGACAAAAAATGAGGATTTATGACAAGATTACTTGGTAAATGTGATGAAAATGTCAACGAGAAATGTTATCTCATTGGTTAGGTCTCATTTAGAATATGTTGGAAGTATATGGGATCCTCACAAAGTTGGAATAATTGCCGAATTTTATCGCGTGCAGCGTAGAGGTGCTAGATGTGTAAAACTTTGTTATGATAAACTTAGTAGCGTATCCAAAATATTAGATCAGGGAATATCTAGGCTGGGGATCACTTACCTAGCGAATGTTAAATTACAGATTGAAGCTCTTGCATAAATTGGAAGGAGGTCTCTATAACAGTGAAATGAAAATGTATCCCCATCTTCCTACGGTAGGAAAGATCATGCTAATAAAATTAGAGAGATTAAGTGTAGAACAGATAGATTTATGATGTCATTTTTTCCACGAACGATAGGGGATCGTAATAACACTGTTCGACCGCGGTAGGGTTATGTTCGGGTAAAATTAGTCTGGTGTGCATTCACCCCCTGCCACAAATCCTGGCGATGGCTTGCAGGATATATGTAGATAAAATAAATAATGATGCATGCCTACCTAGGTTGATACTATATTAGTGGAATGGAGCAAATTAACCACGGACATTGGTTGGATAAGTGAGGTTTGAGTTTACATCAACGTGATAGATATATATGCATGCAATGTAAAAACTAAAGCGGTGTTCATCTCGCGTGTCATAATCCAAAACATAACTTAAACAGTAAACTACCATTCTAATAATAATAATGGCGACAGACAGTACAAGATTTCTTTTCTCCTCTGTCCTCCGTAAAATGAGCTGGAGTCAGGCAACAGGTAAACAGATCCCACGGTCTGTCCGAAAGTTTCAGCTTCGTATTCTGATTCCTTCTCATCTCCATCAGAAGGAGAGAAACAAGAGGTCTTCGACCCGGACGCTTACCTACGTACAAAAACAAACGCACGCGTCATGGCGTGAGGAGTCCCGAGCAAGACCACATTTTGATGGGTTTGGGAGGGAAGAAGTGGGTGGGGGAAGATGTCTTGGTCGTCATGTATTGCATTTATCCTAACGGTAACGTGGGAAGGAGTTTAAAAATTAGGTGGGGGCGAAGGAGAGGTATAATGGAGAGAGAGAGAGAGAGAGGACGCGGACCATGATCACGGCACATTGACCGTACTTTGAAAGCCGAAAAGTTTGTTCGTAAAAAAAAAATAAAGAGTACGTACGTGAGATTGAAGTAAAAAAAAATGGAAAGGGTCAAACATTACTTTTTTACGGCTTGGGTGGAGGAATTAAGGCGGGAAAAATATCACGGCCGGAAACGAGTTATGGTAGCTCCTGTTCTTCATTCCTCTCCTCTCCTCAACTCCAGACTTTTACTGAAATGGATTCCCGTCCTACATTTAAATTACGCGGCAATTACCGACCCCGCTGGGCTGGGAACTTTTCTCATGTTCGAGAGGAAAAGAAAGAAGAAAGCGAAATAGAGAGGGAGTCAGTCCAATGTTCCTTTTCGTGCGTTGCAAAACATTATTTCGCGTCCTTTCCCACCCTCTTCACCGATCCGTCCAATAGTGAAGACATAACTTTTTTTTATACACATCAGTCCGTAGGACAATAAGGGGAAGGGTTGATCTCTAATCCCTCTCTTCGAACGACTATGCATTGGGAAAAAAGTTGCGATCGACAATGGTTTTTCCGCAACATTGATTGGCGATTCGGTGACCGGACGGACACTTTACCAACTACAAAATTACGATTTCGTAGTTCACGCAATTCGGTTTAAGATACAGGTTACTTTTGAAATTCAGTCATTGACACTGCGATACTCATTAGATAATAAAGAGGAAACAAAATAGACATGTTTAATAGGTCTGTGTGATACGGATCATGAACGATATGAGATTCTCGTGATATTCCGAGATCATAAGCAATGTAATTCATCCATTTAAATATAATTCCAAAGGGCAAATGACCGTGACCCCTCTCTCAAATCGTAAATCTAGATCCGCCTTTCACTAATACTTAAGATAATACTATCGATCCGACTTTAGTCAACTTTCGTGTGGAATCACAGTTACAAATTAAATGTTGCGCAATTGAAGATTCGCAACAGAAATGCGATAGTATTAGTACGGGAGCTGGTGGTATACTGTGGACCTGATACTTACACTTGTAAGATTTGCTCACGTTTAACGAGGATACCTAGCGGAGAACAAAAGAGGCAAGTCTTACAAGTTACCAGTTGTCTTTCCTCCTTGGGGGGGGGGGAATGAAAAATTTGCGAATCGGACATATTTCTTTGCGTCTTAAACTCGGCCGAGTAGTCAATGGTGATGACAAGACCCCGTTTTGACCATTTTAAGACGATCATAGTGTGCCGATTCCGGAAACCTAATTTGCTAAAAATATTTTGCTAAAAATAAATAACGCTAATTTGCAAAAAAATCGCAAATCGGACATATTTTTATGTAATATTCGCAAATTCTGAGATCCGAAAAATATGACCGATTCGCAATTTTTTTGCAAATTCGCGGGCCCGTTTTCCGGAATCGGCACACCATTATTGTCTTAAAATGGTCAAAACGGGGTCTTGGCATCCCCATTGACTAATCGGCCAAGTTTAAGACGCAAAAAAATACGTCCGATTCGCAAATTTGTCACTCCCCCCCCCCCCTGGGGAAAGACAACGAAATACCCTATGAGGATCATATTTCCCATTGGTTATTGGCAACGTACTCATTAAACGTGTACAGTTTTTGTGAGAGTAAATATGTTGGTCACAGCATACCACCAGCTCCCGTACTATATCCGAAGCAGCGATGCAGAAGTTATAGAGAATAAGGTCTCTTAAACATGCTTTGAGATCTAAAAAAAATCGAAATCCTAAAAAATTCAAATTGCATCCAACTCTGACGTTTTAATTCTAATTCACAGCCCTCGGTGAAGTGAGCCTCGGAAGTGAAACGCTTGCGGGAAGGAGAACGATTTATCGACGTAATTTAATTGTTTACCTGTTTGGTTTTACATCATTTAAGATACACGCGTACTTGTTCGGGGCAAGAATCACTTCATAGAAGAAGAGGGAATGACGGAGAGAAACCTGAAACTGGCCGAGTGGTCGTAATCTTGATGAAGGAGTCACTGAATACCAAGGGTCAAACGTCCTTTGCGACGACCACTGCACCGCTTCCACTCTCGAAAAGACTTCTAAAGAAGAACTGAGGTAATACTGAACAAAATGCCCCATGAACGATTCGGAACGAGACCCTCGGCAATATATCAGTCGGCGAAGAGAGTACCTCTCTTGCAAGTCTTATAATTTAATTCTAAATTGGAATTCGTTGTATTTTTCTGTAAGGTAATTTTCCACAAACTACTCCCTAGCAAGCGACAGTCAGCTTTTGGTTTTCAATAATCGTGTGGTGATCGAAACAATTCATTTGAATAGGAAAAAAATACTCATTTAAAAAATCAACATTCTTAGGTAAGAGACAAATGTTTGACGGTTCAAGCAACGAAATCGTTGCCGAGTGCTAATCATTAAATGCGTCATCGAACCAAGTCATACGTATATATCGAAAGAGGTCGCCGGACCGACTTGAATCACGAAAAATTTCAAATCGTAAGAGGGAATTGGAAGCCGATGGAACTCAACGAGGGGCGCGAAGAAAAAGAACTCAAGAATCACGAGTGAACGATTCAGATGTAAAATTCATCGTGGTGAAATGGATCGAGTGAATCCAGTCCTCTCAATGAGCCGAAATGGAAAATTCCCATTTTAAGTTCTGCCCTCGCCACGCTCCCTCTTAATAATTTCAACACGGCGCCGCCGGGAATAAAGGAGAAGGCTAAGGAGGGAGGGAGCGGGGGAAGGTGAGGGAAGGATATGAGCGCACGGCGACATCTGCCGACCGATCGAATTGCGAGCGGTCTGCTCTCCTCCCTTGGTGAAGGGCTCTGAGGCGAAACGTCATGGGAGACATTGAAGGTTTGTTAAAAAGAAGAGGGAGACCGAGACCCCGGTCTTAACTCGTCCTTCTTCTAGCGTATTCTCTGTTCGGGAACGAAGTAAGAGAAGCGGGAATCATGAATCACTTGTGGATAACATTAGGAGAAAAATTCCATAATTTAGACGAGAACTTCTGTGAAAAAAGGGTGTATTTCATTTGATTTGGATGTGAGATGATCAGATATTTAAAAAAAGAGTTTCAGAAATCTGGTATAATGAAAAAGGCAAAAAAAATGAAAATACCTACGAGGGAACTCCGGAAAATTATACTTGAAACCCATCAAATAAAATTATACACGACTCCAACTCAACTGTTCCGTCATCCCATACAAGTTTTCGGCTTCAAGTTAATTAAGGGGCTATAACACTAATTACATCGTAATAATACCCATACGATGACTAATTTCAGCGCCCAAACCGAATCGCTCATCTTAAAAGTTTAAGGGACGCTCTCCAATAAACCCTTGATTGAGGTTGTCGGCGTGATGGGTCTGCGTAATGAATTTGTTCCGTGCATCGAAAAACAATTTGAAATGCAGACCAATAAACAATCAACCCGAAGAAATATCTTTGGCGACGAACTTTAATAAGTACAATTTAGACTGCATTGTGCAATTATTGATTTGGCTAATTTCTGGTGCAACTTGCGACTGCATAGATTCAGGTAGCTAAAAAAAAAACCATTCTCATGATATTAGGAGGGAGACATGAAGTGTCAGGAAATATTTACTTCAACCGGTGATCTTAGTAAAAGGTCACCTCCACGGAAATATTATCCAAAATTAAGACAGCCAGAAGTGAATAACTGATTGCATATACGAGAGATTTCATCTCGAACACCGACAACTCGTGCATTAACCATTTTAAATTAACAAAAGGGCAAAATGCATTGTTTATTTCAGTAAAAGAATTTTCCAAAACTTGATTTTGACAGGCGAGGGTAGCTTATATCGGAATAATCCCATAGGAAGGCGTGTGAAATTTACGTGTGACGGTCAGACTCTTTCCCTACACTGTCTGAGGTTTGGCATCCGAAACATGCAGCTCTTGGGGGTCCAGGAGCATCGGCCGGATATGAACCCGGGTACTACAACCACCAGTCGAATTCTCTAACCACCGGGTTTCTACCTACCAACCCCCCCCCCCCCTAGTCAATGGATAAACTCGCATAATGCCTCATACGGGCGAATTTGTAGGACCAGCGGACGATTCACGAGCCGACGAACAACGTGGCCTACTAAAAGCTTGCTCTATGTCCGACGAAATCACGATTATATTATCGGCCAACTGGGCCAATTGGTGGGTTGCGAGGCAAAATGAAGGCTCCGACCAAATCGACTCAATTCGAGTTCAACGCAACGTAATAGCAATTTCGCTCACTGGAAATCGTGTTAAGGAATTTCTAAATTTTAGACTGCCAAGCCTGTTACCTAACCGCCTATTTCACGTCACGAGCCGAGCGAGCTTAGCACAATCTAAGCAGATTCCCCAGACAATGGTTGCACGACGTATGTGATTGAAAATTTCAGTGGAGTACTCATGCAAGGAGATTTGAGAGATAAAAAATTCGTTTTACTATGATTTTCATCGCAGAACTGAAAATGGACAGTGTTGCGAATTCAGAGACTTCTTTAAAGAAATGTACAAATGACCACGGATGAGGAAGAGGATAGTTTTTTGTCGTGGATAATTCCAGTGGAATTATTCTCTACGTTGTGTGATTTCATACCAATTTCCACGTTATCAAAATCCTAAAATATCAGCATTGAAACTGCAGTAAAAGCCCGATAAGAACTACAATATCCCATAACCTACGTTTTTTTATGGCCTGCTTGTAATGACTTGAAATATAAAACAATAAATAAAATCAAATATTGAATGTAAAAATGAAAAAAATCAATTGGAAAATTGGTAATTACCACCCAGCTTTAGTAAAGCACCGGTAAAAATTAGATAACCAGCAATGGGGACCTCAACATGAGCCTGAGTCAATCATAAATGAAAAATGAGCGCAGACAACTCGGCCAAAAAATCAAGATTTAAAGATATATTGTTAACTTATTTTAATTTTGCATAGATTGTGAACAGGTAGTAAAAAATATATATATTTACGGCAGGAAATTTGAGCAGGACATCCAAGAAAAAAATTTACAAAATTGATTACGTCGTAAACTTGAGTGAGTTTGCTGAGGCTAAAAATACTTTGGAGACTTTCAAGTTGCTAAACCCTTAAATTGGTTCCTTTATGCAAATTTAGAGAAAACATTAATTCCGATATTTTTCCGGGGGCTGCGAATAAAAAAAATACGAAATAAACAATTCTACTCACGAGTGCGTCGAGCGTCTTTGCTTTCTCTTCCATCCCTCCTCCTCCTCCTTTTCCCGAATTCCGTTCATCCAAAGAGTGATTCAAACCTTAAAATAGAAAGGTCGTACAATTAAACATTGAAGTTACATCATAATCCGCCAGCCCTAACATTTGGAATCCTCAAATATGAAAGATAAAATACGTCAGAACGAAAAACTAATAATTATTTCAGGTTTAACTTTGTGGAATTCCTTCGTGAATCATTATTGAATCTTTATTGTGGAAGTGTAACGTTTCTTTTTTTACCCTCATGATAATTATTTCATTGATTGCTTTGTTTTTTTAATGAAATTATGGAATGAATTTGACATTTAATTAATACTAAATTTTATACATGATGAATTTAATTAAACTGCAAAAATAATGACTATTTTTTTGCAAAACAATAAACGAGTAAGCGGAAGCAAAAACGATTGGTCCAATGCCCAGTAGTCCCATAGTCCCATTACTATCACTCATTTTTTGGATCGGATCATGAAAATAATTGAAGAGACAATTTGCTCGAGACGCATTGCACAAAGTACCTTCAATATGCTGTTGTTCGTATCCAAACAATTCTTAATATACCTGACATCGGAAATTGACCGTTTTCCTCCTGATATCACCCCTATGATACATAAAAGCCTGACATAATACGTGTTATCAATATCAGTAATCTACCGGCTTAAGAGTAGGTTTTTGATGAACCCTGACACTTGAATACCACCCTACTCGTGTGCCATAACATGACAAAACTAATCCTAAAACCCTGTGCTTCATAAAAACAGACGTTTCAGGCGTGGAATATGGTGGAATATCATGATTAATTAAAATTGGCAATTTTCCACAATATAACTTTGTGGAAATTACACAAATTTTTACAATTTATTTTGTGGAAACTTGCCAATTTTAATTAACCTGTGCTACATGTTACGATAACTCTCTCTTTCCCTTTGCATACCTTTTAGTTCCTTTAATTACAATGCAACAATTTCAGAGTGTAAAAATCATTCGCCTTGACCGGGATTCGAAACCGAATCCCTCGATGTCCAGCCGGAAAGATTTTTACAATCTGAAATTGTTGCATTGACATGCATATTAGCTGAGGATTCCGATAAAAGTTACTGTTGCGGAAACTCCCGTAGTTTCTCAGGATTCGTCCTTTAATTACATTCAAAATACATACTCTTTTCTTTCCCTACCGCACTTTTCCAAAATTATCCCATCCATTACCGATTTCAGCATTCCATATCCTCTGAGCATCAACAGCGTACACCCGTGCTATCTTCTCCGCTCTCCTCTTCGACAATCTTCCATCCCTCCTCCTTACCATGAATAGAACTTTAATAATTGTTCTCCTGTTTGTCCAATTATATTATAAATACTCGTACTGTGATTATAATAAAATAAAACAATTTCAAGTTTAAACAAACGGGGCATATTTTTGTGCCGTACCGAAAAGAATTTCCAAAAAAGATTTTTTGCCTCTAGCTAAGGGCCGTGTCCTAGCTAAACCATCGCAGTCTCGTAATTTCTTATGTCATCCAATCACGCTCGGCTGGCATAGGGACTTAAAGCGGTTCTGCTATCCAAAAGTCGTGATGTCACGCCCCACGAGGCTTAATTTGAGATTACTAAAACACTGGTGCTTTCCAGGTGTGACTGACTATAACCACACACCTGCCAAGCCAAACTTGTTTTTTTTATAGGACCAGATGCAATCGGAATTACGGCAGAGATTTTTTTTAATGAGTATAAAATTGAAAAACAACATACCACCCCAAAAAAAGCTAACCCGTAAAGGACTCGTGAGAATGAATTTAAACATGAACGTAATTGGAGTGAGCACAAAGAGTCAAACGAACTCTCACCCACATAAAATATGAATCTAATCTCTTCCATGAGCAATTTGAAATGCTCGAATTTTGAGAATTGAGGCGAGTTATTATAGAAGTGTTTCCGATATTTGTAGTTGAGGAGAAACACGTGTTCAGATTACTTTTTACCAACAAATTCCTAACCGAGAGACTAAAAATGCAACGCTCCCTGCGGAATCCAGTTTCCAGTGTCACTTTCGCACAGACTCTTCCTTGATTCACGTTGCATTCACATTCCTGCCTCCTCCAGGGAGGGAGGATAAATGCAAATACAGAGCGATTTGATTGCCGATGGGATGTTGAAGATTGTAAATTAATAGGATGGGCATGTCGGACGTAATGAAGGGAGAAGGGGGTGTGCGGAATTGAAGAAGGAATGGATTGAAGTAGTTTGCGAAGGTTATAAGCAGAGCAAAAAAACAAAGTTGAGGAGTATAAAAACCGTGGCAGGAACGCATCCACAAAGACAAACACTCATTAGCATATTGGTAAGTACAACGAAAAATCACGCTCATGGCTTTCTGTCAAGAAGGTAACGAGCGGTAGGACAGCGAATACTTATTTCGATCACAAAGTGACCCTCTTCAGCTCACTGAAAGTGTTGAGCATCTCAAGCAAGCAGGCTGAGGTAGAGCAGAGAGTATTTTTTGCATACATTCAAATTTAAAATGCCGAAACGACTCAAAAGTTCTTATTAATAAAACTATTAGATTAGTATGACAACGAGTGAATATGTTATTATTATTAGGTAATCTACCGGTTGAGGTAGGTTTTTGGATGGACACAACTGTCAAATAAACATTTTGTAACTGAATATGTTATATTTTACACTACACATGTATTGTCAGATGAATGCTGAGTGATTTGGAAATTCAGTGCGACAGATATGGGATGAGAATCAATATTAATAATACAAAGGTTATGCGATTTTCCAGAAAGAAAAAGGCTAAGCTGAATATTAAAATAGGGGGGGAAAAATAGAGCAGGTAGAACAGTTTACGTATCTCGTAAGTGTTTTGGACCAATACGGTCAATGTGGTAGGGACGTAAGGAGAAGTATAGCGCTAGGCAAGGAGGCTTTCTCAAGGAGGAGGGAGTTGATGACGGGGACGTTTAGTAGGGATGTTAAGACAAGACTCGTAAAAACTCTGATATGGAGCGTAGCTATGTACCGCGCGGAAACGTGGTCGCTGAAGCAGGAGGATAGACGTAGATTGGAGGCTTTTGAAATGTGGGTGTGGAGAAGAATGGAGAAGATGAAATGGACCGAAAGGAAAACAAATGAGGAAGTACTAGGTAAGGTGGGAATCATGACAAGCATTTTTGGTTATCTTTAAATTTCTGAAAGAGCTTCAGTAGTTACTTCAACAGAATATACTTGTGAAGCTCATTAATGACCCTCCGTAGAGTTGGTTGAATGGTTTTATGTATTTTAAAACGACTGCAAACGAAACTACATTTCCTATCCCAAGGGTCGCATTGATGGCCGAATATGGAGCTAACGTACCATTCCATGGTGTCCTCCAGTACCTATGTGCCACATTTCACACGTCCCACGGAATACGAAAATCACAGGTTTATGTTAGGGGGGATTTTCTTCCCAATTGCGGAAGATCGTTTCCCGGGAAGTTCTGACACCCGAAAAATCACGTAGTTTGGATGGGAGGGCATTATCCGGAATTGAACTTTGGAGCCAAAAGGTCAGGAGGCTTGACGCCCTGCCTACTAGATCTGTGTCTCACAGCCTGGAGTAAGTACGTCAGAAATTGGAATGGACGCTAAAGAAAAGAGACTAGAGATTATTATTTCATGAGCGAATGATTCAATATGAACTAGTCCCTTCAGTGCACTATTTAGTGCTCTACATAGTGAATAGATCACTGTTAACTAAACTCCTCAGTTCGCATTGAATCAATCCTTTGGGAACTAATGCCCCTTCGTTACAGTTGATAGCTAGATGGTGCCTCTTTCAGTTCACTGAGTTTAACCCGCGGGTTAAACTCACTATGGTATATTCCCTTTTAATTCGCTGCTTATTGGTTCCATTTGAAATTTATCTTTACTTCAACAGAATAATGTGATTTTTTTTAAATAAATGAATTAATGGATATCCATGCTATCGCGCATAGCCTACTCTTATCAACGATGCATTCCCGATTGCCTAGACCTACAGCCACATTTCAATCCTGCTAACTCTAACATTAATTGATAATTCAGAGAATAATACAACGCAATATAGTTGGCTATTAATTACTTAGGTGCTTCATAGGGCTCATAATATTGATTAACGGAAGGAAGTGCATATACCACGTTGCATTTAAGTATCTCCTCAACAAATTTTTCACAATTTTTTGTCATTTTACGTTTATGAATGGTGCAAATCCCAAAATCAATCCTTTATGCCATTGTGTATTTTACTTGATATTTACAGTATTGTAATTCTTTTGTGTTAAAAATGAAGGCGCATTCAAAATGAAGTAAATAGAAAAATTGGACACTGTTTTCGTGATTTCTAATAATTTCTATTTTTTCTCAAAGCAACGACAGGATTCAAGCATTTTCCATTTTATTTTTTATATCTGGAGGTAATTTTCGTATCTCTAAACGTAACGAAGCTAACGCAACAGAAATGAGCGGCCAAATTGAATAATGTTAATGAAATGAACTATTAATCAGTGAACTATTCTCCCAAAATTAAAAGGTATTCCCATCTCTAATATGAAGGTGAGTTGACATAAGAGGGAGGGGAAAACTCGGGGTGGATGGGTTCTGGGATGCTGAGGGCGTCAAATTGACCCGAGGCGATCGGTTGACTGACACAAATCCATCGCAGAGACGTCCTCCGACCACTAACAGACTACCAAGTGATCCAGGGTGCTCGGCAATCTACCCAACCACCTCAGTGTCATTTCCCACCCTGACAGATGTGAGAAAGGTGCTAGCTGAAAGCAATACTGCTGACAGGTAAGAGATTATAATGCAGGTTGTACATCCGTGTTTTCAATACGTCCTGACAAAAGAAGACTAAGTGCGTGTTGCTATCGCGCATAGATATGCTTGGCCTACCCCTACCAACGATGCAATCCTGTTTTCCCAGTCCTACTGCCACCGTTCACACATTTCGCTCATGGGCATGACTGATAATTTCTGAGTGAATCGAGTGGCGGTGGAAAAAGTTCCATATGTTTCAACTTTTTCTTTTGATTTTTAACGTAAAAATGTATGCATCGTTTTTATTTTCTATTTGCCAATTACCAATTAACGTTACCAATTCGAGTATTGGTTTAGCTTTTCCAGTTATCCTGTCAATAACCAAATATTTCCATTCCTTCGTAGCTCCTTGCAATAATATATTCCATCACCTGCCGTTCGTTATTCATCCTTGGCCTTTTTCTGAAATTCTTCCCATTTACCTTCAATTACGATCCTCAGTAAACTATCATGCCTCATTATGTCTGATTAATTTCCTTCCCTTATAACTGTTCTCTCTCAACCAATTCATCGAAGGAATTAATTTTTCACCCCATTTCTTTCATCATTCTTGGGTAGTGACACATTTCCATCGACTAAAATATTCTCTTATTTGCTACTACTATCGTCCACGCGTCTGACGGCAGTGGAAAGACCGACCTCATTCTCCATTAACTTATCATGATCCGATTCCGTTTATCCATACAACTACTCTTTGTTTCTTTAAGCTTTTAATCCTTCCACATTATTTATAAAGTGCTTGGAATCCCAGGGTTGTCATTATTTAGCCAATATACGTACTATGCAATGCAAAGTATGCAAAATTCAGTCACAGTAATCATAACCGTACCGCTTATAAGAACGATATCATGTATGTACCTTATCTTCCTCAGGATACAGTATATGAATACTTCCAAGTATACACAAGTTGGGAGTCACTGTAACAGGACAGCCTTTCCTCACTTGAACCTATCTAACTAAAATCCACGCTTGATTGAACTAAATCCAAATGTAAAGAGCTGTTATTTTAATAAAGGACTCCACCATTTGAATTTACAACGTATGAGAACAAAAATGACAGCCAGTGAAGTAGTCTCCCCTCTCCACAGAGGCACCGTCTTCATTTTCAAGAGATTTGGGAGTATGACCGGGGAGAGGGAGAGAGAATGCAAAGAGCATCGTGGGTGGACAAGGAATGAATGAGATGTTGATAAACAGGAAGGTGTCAAGGATGGGAAGTTGATGGAAGACGCCACACCGTTCCTTTTTCCATTTTTGGCTTTTGTTTACTAATCTTTTTCTACACTCTCAAACAGTGGCATGTCCGTTCCCACACATCTACATCTATACCCTGCGAGCCAATAAAAAAGGTGTGTGGCAGGGGGTGTAGCACCATGAGGGAAGGGTAAGGGATGAGGGGTTTGGGGTTATCAAATAGGTGAGGAAAGGTGGGGGGAACCTGTAAGAAAAAAATATATACATATACATACATACATGCATACATATATATATATATATACATGCATGCATACATACATACATATATATATACATACATACATATATATATATACATACATATATATATATATATATATACATACATACACCTACATACATACATGCATACATATATATATATATATACATACATACATATCCTCGCGCAGTCCCTAACCTGTACGTTAATATTTATTGTAATGAACTAACTCCTGGGGAATTTCGACTACAATCATTCTGGTTGTAGTCGTTCGTTCTTGGAAAAAATGACATTTTAAACCTGTCAGTCTTGCAGTCCATCTCCCTAATCTTATGTTCGTGATCCCTTCGACCTTAATACGTTGGGGTTCGTATTATATCCTTGATGTCATCGGAAAAGGGCCCATCTTTAAATGTTTTTAATAAGTTTAATCTATATTGTAAACGCCGCTGTGTAAGAGAATCCCAACCTAAATTGTCTAGCAAAGTGGATACGCTGCTGAGTTGGTCATAACAATGTTTGAGTAATCTAGCCCCCCTCCGCTGAACTCGATCTAATTCCGAAATCAAATTTATATTATGAGGATCCCATATACTAATACGACGACGACATATGACGCGTGCAAGGGTGTGACAAGGAGCTCTTATTCTAACGATTTAAAAGAGGAAAAAGAATGAAAATGTGTACGGCTCCGAACGATTCATTCTGAGGATAATTTTGTAACTACACCAAGTTTATTTTAAATACTTCTTTGACAAATGATTTCCTCGACGAAGTGTAGTTTTTTCGTCTCTGTCGTAATTTATTTTGTGCATCCGGTGGCAGGTTTACTACTTGATTAAAATTAGGTACACATGAGGAACAAGAACGACAGAGGTTTAGACCTTAACGTGCGCTAGGTTTACGTATATTACACGTCGAATAATTTTATTTACACTCACGTTTCGCTTATCACGTTCTTCTGATCATCGTCAAGGCTGTCCGCAATAGTGGCGAACTACCAATCTGGAGGGTGGGGAGAGTCAAAGCGTGGAGGAAATTGTAAAAATCTGAAAAGTTTTTAAAAAATACACGTCTTTCAGGACAAAGTACTTGTTCGCTGTGTCTTGGAGACTAGTGGAGTCAGGGGGCGGGGTCATGACCCAAAAACCGACTTGCTGGCGTGGCTTTGCTCGGAAATGGAGCTCGATATCGCAGTAGTTATCAACAGTTTTAGATATATTTTTTATTAGGTAATTTACCGGTTAAGGTAGGTTATTGGATGGACACAACTATCAAATAAATACATATTTTGTAATTCCAAACAAAACCCAATTTAACCACCTAATCTACACCAGGTCCCTCTTCATCTCTGTGTACTTCTTTCCTCCCTTCATCCCGTCCAACATCCCTATCCTGTTCCTGCCCTTTCCTCGCTTGCCCAACATTCTCCCTTCTATTACCTTCATCAACATTCCACTACTGCTCAATACGCCTTTAATCCATCTTTCCTGCATCCATATGATTTCTCCCAACAAAACCCCTCTCCTCACTCACCATCTCCAGTACTTCCTCATTTGTTTTCCTTCCGGTCCATTTCACCTTCTCCATTATTCTCCACACCCACATTTCAAAAGCCTCCAATCTACGTCTATCCTCCTGCTTCAGCGACCACAATTAACAGTTTAGTAACCCAATATATTTTTTAATTTTATTTTTTTTGTTCTGCAAATTAGTATAATCTATAATTTTAAATAAGATACCGTTTGTACTTGATATTACAGCTACCTATCGTAGGAGCCCGAATTCTCCTGGCCTCTGATCTCTTCCAGCTAAAATCCAGTCGGTGTGATTTTCTGGATACGAGAAATTTTTGGGAAATTGCATGAGGGAGAGAGAGAGAGAGAGAGAGAGAAAAAGGAACTTCACTCCCCCCCCCCTTCGTGAATGTGTGAGTTTCACACGCTGATGCGATCAGTAGGATTTAGCTCTCCATAATGTCAGTGTTGTGCAGCTTTAAAAAAATGGACTGGCGAAGCCTTAACTTCGTGAAGTTTCATTTTGTACTGAATGGTTAAGGCCTTAACTTTGTAGAAATCCATGTTTAACTTAAGAAATTAATATTATCTTTGCTTTCTACAGAAATAAAACTTTATTTGTCGACTAGTTTCGTTTACACTGTAACATCCTCAGGACTAGTTACAGTGTAAACGAAACTAGTCGACAAATAAAGTTTTATTTCTGTAGAAAGCAAAGATAATATTAATTTCTTAAGTTAAGTTCCATTTTAATGTGGAAATACGTATTTAATGCAGTTATGTGATATTTCGCAAAACTTCAATTTATCGTTTGTGACACGTGCTTCGAAGGCTAATCATTAAGTGTACTGTACTTTCAAAACATTGTGTATGTGTACAGAAATAATGGAGCAGGTAAAGAGATGTAATGAAAAGGTGGAGTCAGGACAGCTGGTAGGAACGGGATAACAAAGTAGGTGGTTGTCGAGAGTAATTTTTAATCTAATTTTTAATCATTTTCCATTTTTCTTTTCTTGGGCAACTGTCTAGCTGGTAAAAAAAATATCCATAAAATATATTAAGTCGCTTATATCAGCTTTTCCTCAAGGACCCAAACCATGTACGATCGTATGAGATGGAACAAAAGCCATTCGATGAGGAAAAGGCATAATTTCTCTAATCATTAAATGTGCGAAATCCCGAATATTGTAAAAAAATACTGAATATACGCTACCGAGGAAATTAAGAATCCTAAAAGTGTTCAATTCTGCATGAAACATTCAATTTCAAGCCAGAGTACTGGGTAACGAAGGCAAATGACATGTGTTGCGCTGTTTACTAGCTTCAACGGACACCATATGGACAAATTAAAAGCACATGCAAGCTGCCTTTTAGCTTTAAGAAACGCACCCCAGCTCTGCATTCTCCCATTGAAGAGGAGGGAAATATTTCCGTGATTGACAATGATATGTGGATACGGCAGCGGACGTGGCGAGAGCAGAGGACATCTGAATGAAAATGTCACGCCACGCCAAACAAATTGAGACAAGCTAAGCTGATCAGAAGCTTGACAAGATAGGGAAAGAGGCACCCCTAATCATAATAACCATCACAGGAACCGCGTAAGGAAGAGGAACCAGTTGAAAAGCGAGGAAGGAGAGTTAAGACGCGTCATCCAAACAAAGACGAATCATATCGTTCCCCACACCTCCTCAACCATTCCCCCCCACCCCATATTTCGTTCCCTCGAGAAATGGGCCGCGAAACTCTAAGGAAAGCTGCTTGAGGCATCGGCCCTTCGTAAAAAAAATTCGACACATTTCACTCTGCTTCGAGAAAGAAAAACTATTTGGGGTGGGGAGAAGTATAATAGAGATGATAGATCTCTTGGCCCGCAGATGGAGCAAAATAAAAAAACGTGTTTGGAAAGCGCCACTGATGCCCGAATGGCCTTTTAATTAAGCGCCGAAAGAATGGTCGACTTCCCATCCGATTCCAGAGAACCGAGCGCCACCAAAAGACGAGCGGGCGGAGGACCGAACCTCGGAAGTGATGAGGCCAGAGCTCCGGTGAAAGTTCATAATGCTCCCTCACTATCCCATTTGGAATAAATAGGGGGCGTCTTTCATAACAGTATCTACATAACGACCGAAGGGGTTTAGTAGGTAGCGGGAAAGGCTAAAATAAAAAAAATAATAATAATAAGGAACGCCAACGCGTGGTGACCTGCTTGTTCTGTTGTTGAGGTCGGGCATGTGTGTCACCCCCGCGCGGATCAGTTTAACTGTACTGCGGAGGAACAATGGCTCGTTTGTCCCTAATGGCCAGGTAATTCGATCGCAAATCAAAAGGCGGAGGGCCTCCAAGCGACGGCGATGAAAGAGAAAGCGTGAGTGTTATTTCTGGCGCTAGCCGCGAGCGCAATGTCGCGCTCGTGTGTTTAGGTTCATATCGTAGCGGATGACATACCGCCGCAGTCATTGAACACCCTGAAACAATCCAGCAATGCGGGCGGGACAACGAATCTATGGATGGCCTCATAAAATACTATTAGATAAAATATAATTCATGGAGGTTTTGACGTCTACGGAGAGATGGCATGAACAACAAATGGTATATCCATGAGTCGTTATTCATATATAGCTTTGAGTGCTTTTTTTCGTGCGTTATCGGATGAAAACGCTAAGCCTAAATTGGAATTTATCTTACAGATGGACTTGAAACCGCAGTGCCCTACTCTTTGCTGAAGAATACCCATGTTATTGATGGATATACATTTCTTATTATATTACGAGGGCAGACGTGAGCTACACGTAGCATAGGCAATCTGATGTGGGGTGGAATCATGCAATACCTCACATACTAAAATTTAGTTTCAGGATATTGATACCATATTTCAGATTAAACAATAACGCAATAAAAATATTAATACTAAAAATTACATTACATAATTTATGAATTTAAATCAAAAGTTTAGATTATATATGTAAAATGAGAATATCCTCAGGGGTTAGTACGCATTCTGATCAAAATCGGAGTATCTGTTCGTTCAGTTTAAGAATGCTAGAAATACAGATTAAAGCCAGGGAAAAATGTGGTGAGTGAAAACCTAAGAAGGCTTTGGTAATAACGTTAAATATAGCACTTAAATCAGAAACTAGATATAATAACAAGACCACATGAAAGCAGAGTGGGCAGTATGACTTAAAATTTACGCATAATCAATACGTAACTTTCTCATGCTTCAATTTTCATCTACGACAACGGAAGTTTTTCATCGGTGCCTATAACCAGATAAGAAATTAGTTAAGTTGTAGCTGTGGCACATCTTTGCGGCAAGTCCGTGCTTACTTTCGATGAGATTTATACGAAAAAATGTTCGCCACCGCAACTAGCTAATTATCAGACAAGACCTCGCATAAATGATTTACAACTCCCTCTGTTTATCGATTTGTATCGAGTTCAAGAGGGATAATAATCGCACGAGATGGTCTAAATACCATCCAATTATTAAATTACTTAAAAGACGTTGACGTACAAGTGAAATCCCACAATTCAAGAGACACCCAATTGATTAATGCGTGAATGATTAAATTTGTAGTACACTTACGGAACAAAAATGAGAGTGGACAAAGTTAATTAAAATTAGAATGCGAGATTCTAACGTGATCGAGTAGGAAAAGAGGTACTCGTCAAGGCTTTACACACAGGTTTCTGCGAGAGATCCCATAGTTTCATAATTTAAAAGGTGGGAAATCTTAAGGGATTTAAAACAATTATAATTGCGCACTGTTTGGAGCAGGAAACGGTCTAAGATTTGATGCAGTTATTATTATCTTTAATATTTTTTAAAGCTATAACAAACATTAGTAATGAGTCCCTACCGGATATTCAATTGTTCTACTTTTACACATACACAACAGATTAGATGTTTAAGATTGATAGCAATGGCATGATATAATTAATTAACTGAAGGTATTCATACCTGATCGGTTCTCGATTAAAAAAAACTGTGGTGGTAGTAATAGTCTTCATCTCTGTTATTAATAAAACTGCATTGAATCCAACTGTCGAGTCAACTCGTAAAATATAGATTTATTGAGAATGGATAAATGTTTAAACAATATTTTTATTTTCATTCAGTCATAAAGAGTTTATGTATTTCTAGAATAAGTCACGTTGCTATGGGAGGAGAAAGGCTGATGGATCATGACGTTGTTTCACCGATTAATGCTTTGGGTGGCGTCACGTAACGTTTCTCTTTCAAGAGGCTACCCGTAAGACTAATTTCTCACAGCAGCAAGTAGTTACGCACCTATTTCCCGCACCATGATTCTAACTTGTTCCACACATTTTATTTTTTTTTTAATCGAATGTTCTCATCTTCACTTTAGCGACATTGTACAAAAATCCACAAAGGACTCGATAGCCAAGTGTCCTTAGGATAAAGAGAGCAACGGGAGATTTCAGGAACATCCACATCTACTTAATACCCCGCAGGCCGCCGCAAGGGCGTGTGGCGGGGGATGCACGAAAAAAAACCGTATGCAAAAGCCACAAATTTATACAGTGCACAAACAAAACATGGTATACATTAAATAAAACAGTTTCTGGCGTAACTTTGTGGAAAATCTTCATATTGACGTTTTTTTATAAATTAAACCACTCTGCTTTTCCACATAAACTTTTTATTCTCACGACCCAGGTTTCGTTATAGCATAACATCATCAGGTTATCATCATCATATCAGCATAACATCATCTGATGATGTTATGCTATAACGAAACCTGGGTCGTGAGAATAAAATGTTTATGTGGAAAAGCAGAGTGGTTTAATTTATAAACACGTCAATGGTATACATCCATGCAAGAACCCTTACACCCCATACGATCGGTTTAAATTCCGTGAATAGTCAACGGAAAACAGCAAATTCTGCAGGGATTGACCTAAATATTGGTTTGATATATGACTTGTATGGAGGCAGGAAAAATGGATGAAAGGTGTATTGAGCGGTAGTGGAATGTTGAAGAGGGTAGTAGAGGGGAGAATGTTGGGCAAGCGAGGAAAGGGCAGGAACAGGATAGGGATGTTGGACGGGATGAAGGGAGGAAAGAAGTACACAGAGATGAAGAGGGACCTGATGTAGAGTAGGTTGCTGGATTGGGTTTTGTTTGGAGTTACAAAATGTTTCATTGATAGTTGTGTCCATCCAAAAAAACCTACCTTAACCGATAGATTACCTAATAATAAAATGACTTGTGTGAATTATATTAGCATAAAGACGCAAAAACTCTAGTCACTAATTATATACGAGCTCGAAAATAGAATGGAAACGCTATCGCTTTAGAATACCAGCTAAGATAGTGATACAGAAAACGCCAATATGCCCCACGGAATTAGTAACAGACCCTGGGCATCAGGGCATCCTCAAAGAGGTTAGTATAAAACATAATATCAGTAGTGAAATGAAATTGTTTACTTTGTAATTCCACACATTCTGTGGAATTACTAAATCAAAAATTTCATTAAATGTCAATATGTCATGGGAATTTCATAAAATTACGCCGGAGACAACAAAAAAAACAATTGATAACAGCAGTTATGCCATCTGCGTGTTTCCGTGTGCAGCCCATTCTCATTCGGATGAACATGTTTATCATAGAACCTAAAACCAAACCTCGAGACTTTAGAATGCATTCGAACCTTTCTCCTGGATCTTGCGAAATCAACAAAACTTTCCTCTTTTACGCTCCTACGCAGGATACATAAAATCAAGACACTCCGGAAAGCAATAGCGTTCGAGTATGTGTTCATATTACACAACGCTTTCATCCCAGCGGAGCCCGAGGCAGGAAATCAAACGCAATCGCGCTGAAATCATTCCTTTGCCAACCGGAACCGCGAGAAAAGCTGGGAGATAGCAAAAATACTGAAAAGTGAGGGGAGAGGGGGAGAGGGGGAAGTTGGATAGGGAACAGTGGAATGTTTTTCGAGGCTCTCAATTCTCGCTTGAAAAATTCTCCCGTAGCCTCAGAAACCATGCCAACCACCGTCTCATCCCCCCGACGTACCTTGCAGGTTTCACGGCGGGAGTACGAAACACCCACGCATGTACGAACGCATAATATACGCCGGCCACTCTCCCACGCAACAATGGGAACGAGAACAATTAGGTGAGCGCTAATTTCTGGAATTTAAAAAAAAAAAAGGTGGGACAAGGCAGGAAGCAACAAAAATATCAGTCACCTGCGCGGAGTTTTCCTCACTCCAATCCCCATCCCTCCTTCCCGGTCCTATCCCGCCCACTTGAATCGACCCCTTTCACGGTCCTCACCTCGACCACCATCCTTGGCCACGCCACCTAATCCTTTACCCTTCCTCCGCACTGATGTGGGACATAACGATTAATAATAAATCATTTTGTGCAACGACACGCTTCATGCGTAATGCTCTCCCTGGTGAATAATAATTTTGCTTTCCCCATGCTAAATAGAGCAATTCGTAATTTTTTTTCATGAACCTCGAAAAGACTTCATTTTCCCAGCAGCGTTGTAACTTGCAGTTATTTTTTCGCATTATTCTGCCTATATCTTATGCAACTTCATGGATATCTTCAGTATCTTTCCAATTTGTAGTGATATTGCAAATTAAGAGTTCAAGACGTCCTCTGAAGGAGTTTTGAGTCACCGAAATTTTCGAAAAACTAGGTTACTTCTTGTGTCACGTTTTTCGCAGAGACGCCTGTAAAAATTATTTCTTAACATCTTTCCCACCCCCCCATCTCACTTCGTCTTCACCAAAACAAAACAGTCATCGAACCGAATGTTGGTTAAAGAGGCGATGGTAGACTTTACCTATTACAAAACCCAAGGGCGCTGCGTACGAAAATCACGTAGCAGTATAACTATTTTCAGTTCCTTTCCGTTTGCCTGGGTTTTAAAGCAAGAGCTGGAACTCGAGAAATCACACAGCTTGACCGAAGCTGATGGTAACTAATCAGCCCCTCCGGTCAGTAGTCCAGCACTCCACCAACTGGGTTACCACAGCAACCTCTCTCAACTATCATTACTCGTATGTACTAAAAATATAATCCTATGGAGGCAAGAAAAATGGATGAAGGGCTTATTGATCGGCAGTGGGATGTTGAAGACTGTAAAAGAGGGGAGAATTTTAGGCAAACGAGGGAAGGGCAGGAACAGGATAGGGATGTTGGACGGTATGAATGGAGGAAGGAAGTACACAGAAATGAAGAGGGAGCTGATGTGGCGTAGGTTACTGGATTGTGTTTTGTTAGGAGTCGCAGAATATTAATTTAGTAGTTGTGTCCATCCAGAAACCTACCTTAACCGGTAGATTACCTAATAAAAAGTAGCATATATATAATTTTTTTAGGTAATCTACCATTTAAGGTAGGTTTTTGGATGGACACAACTATCAAATAAATATTTTGTTCCTGCCCTTTCCTCGTTTGCCCAACATTCTCCCCTCTATTACCTTCTTCAACATTCCACTACCGCTCAATACGGATTTCATCCATTTTTCCTGCCTCCATAGGATTTCTCTCAACTAACCCCTCTCCTCCCCCACCATCTCCAGTACTTCCTCATTTGTTTTATATATATGCTATGTTTACATATTTATTTATTTATATAATCAAGGCAATGTTGACTGCATCGTATATTGTCAACCACATTGCCTCATTTAATTCGTAGCTCAACGTTTCAAGGCAAGGAACACAAAATAGAGTTTACTGTATTCAACCCCCTCCTCCTCCTCCGAATCTCTCCAAATCCTTTTCGCAACCTCGCACATAATCCCCTTCAGGCCTTGCGTAGAGCGGGACGATACGTATACGTACACACCTTTTTACTTTTTTCTTTTTAAAGAGCTTCCGGCTTCGCATTCCCACGCGCGCCGAAGGGAACCTGTCCGGCATGCCGAAATCTCTCACCCACCACCGTGGAACACTCGCTCACTCGTGGGGAGGAATGGGCCGCGCGGGGCGTCTCAACCCGTCACCGGCCCCCGCGTGCGGAAGGAGGCAAACGCGTCCTCCTACACCGCTTCGGGGGCAATGGAGGCGGGGCGGGAGGAGGAGAGGCGAGAAGGTGGGCTGGCGGTTCGCAAGATGCGACATTTATCCTTTATTCTTTTCCGCGAACGCGCTGCCATGAATGTGTTGGTGGCCCTTGGCAGACATTAGGGGCCCAACTAAATAAAGTCGACCTAAGCTAGAGTAAAAAAATAATAGTGCCATTATCCTCAAAAATCCAAGGTGACCTATCACGGTCAGGATTCCAACTCTCCACTTTTCCCAATGTTACACCCACAATTTCCTTCATAGCTGCTGACCTCTAAAAGTAATTGAAATGTTAAAGGTTGCAATTAATGCATTCCTCGGGAAAAACGATGTTTTTTTAAATATTTATTTTCATCGGAAGTTAAAGGAATTTATGACATAAATTAATAGTTTTAAAAAAATCAAGGAAAGTAAGCACATGAAACATAAGTAAATATTAAAAAAATACTAATGATAAAAGTGAAAATCTAACTCGTATATCACCCTACAGGACGCCAAGGCACGCATTGGTTGATAGGGTGCCGACCAAGAAGGGAAATGTGGTGAAGTGATAACCAAACTCAAAAGACATGATATTTTAAAGAAGGGGAACGACAGCTGAGGGATTGACAGAAAAGGAGGAAGGGTGGAGAGAAATCCGTCAGCATTAGTCTTCTCTTAACGAAAGACGCCAAGGGGTCCGCGGTCCCATCCGGCGGACGGCGTGCTCACTCTGTGCTCTCAACCAAGCACCTAAAGTAGGGACCAGAATATCACTGAAAATTATCTACCGCCGCCGGGTTTCGAACTCAGGCCCTCTTAGTGGGAAGCCAGTATGTTAGCCGCCGCACTATCCCGATCCCCCTCACAAATGTTGTACGCGAGTAGTTTGATGAATCGTGTCATGTGCCATCTACTTTTAAGAAAGCGAATTCTCCGCGGTAAAGAGCCTCTTTCCTCTTGTCGGGCGTTTGAGCGATTTCTTTCCTCTAATCAGCCAACGCGATCCCGCCTGCTGAATTGCGGTCTCCGGAAGGATTGTGCGATTTAAATTTTTCGTTGGTTTGACCATTTCACCCATGACACTTCCATTTTTTTAAGTCAGTACATTTTCGTGGGTCAGATTTTCCTCGGCACTTGGGAGTCTTCATTGCTTGTCTGCAGTCTGTGTCCATCCAAAACCTACATTTAATGATTAACTACGCAGAAGAATGTCCGTTCAATCAGGATTTCTCCTCTACCTGGTTTTCTAATATTCATGTGGCGATTCCTACCCATATTTTACTTAAGGAATTACAGCATGTATGCCAAAGCAAAAATTTTCATTTAAAGTTAGTTTTTAAATCTAATAAAAAGCTTTTTTCTGGCGAGAATCGTTGATAAATTCACAAAAACAAAACACAATAGTCCGTTTAGCCCAAAGGTAAAATTTTGAGAAGGTCCGTTTAACAAGTGATGCAGGAGTGGATTTCAATGAGTACTAAGTCTCACCATTTTTTAATTAAACACGCTCAGTATCGGATCCCCAATAAGTTTACTATAAAAGCTAACATCTCACCAGGTTTCTCAAAAGATTATTATTACGGATGCCCAGAGGCGTATCATTATTCAAACCATGGACCCTCCAGTCCCCACAACCAAACGCTCCAACCACTACGCCACAATACCACAAAATGCTACACGGTATGTTATCTCATGAATCACGACTGAGATTTGTTGGAACAGCATGATGAACGTAAAAGCATTGAGTCATCATCGTCACAGTTTATGGGATCATAAATAAATGTAAATATTAGTTAGGTAATAATACCATCATCGTGAGTAACAACCTCTACCGAGAGCATCGGCTTTCCCCTGGTTATTGGGCCGTCCGTAGATTACACCACATATTTTTTTTAATTTTCTCCTTCCAACTTCTGCTTTCATACATCTACATATCTACATAAATACCCTGCGAGCCACCAAAAAGGTGTGTGGCAGGGGGTGTAGCACCATGAGGGAAGGGTAAGGGTTGAGGGGGTTGGGGGTTAGGTGAGAAAAGGTGGGGTGAACCTGTAAGAAAAAAATATAAAAAAACATACATATGTATGTATATATATGCATATATATGTATATATATGCATATATATGTATATATATGTATATATATGCATATATATACATATATTTCAAAATATACATACACATACATACACACACATACACATATGTATACATATCCTCGCGCAGTCCCTAACCTGTACGTTAATACTTATTGTAATGAACTAAGTCCTGGGGAATTTCGGCTACAAGCATTCTGGTCCCTTATCGTTCTTGGAAAAAATGACATTTTAAGCCTGTCAGTCTTGCAGTCTATCTCTCTAGTCTTATATTCGTGATCCCTTCGACCGTAATACGTTGGGGTTCGTATTATATCCTTGATGTCATCGGAAATTACATATTACACTGATCAAACTTTTCAACATCTTCGAAATACGTGATAACTGGATCTAGATCCTAAATGTGAGCCTACGATATGTTACCTTATTGCTCAATACTGCATCACGGTCATGCAATGCGCTGGAATGAAGAAAGCGCCTTACTCATTCTATTATTTTGTATTAGTTGCGACTAGAGTGCAAAATTCGGACACTTCCCTAAAGGTATCAGAGTTCTTAAATCTCTACCCTTCCTTGGATCCAGGTAGTCGTAATTATGTGGAGAGGCAACTAACAGCTGAGGTCATTTGCGCCATTAGGGATAGGTGGGTAATTTGAGAGAGGTGGGATTTCCGGGGTATGGGAGAAGAATAGGCAGAGAGAAACCCTGCGTTAGCATTAACCTACTTAAATAAAGAAAGGAGTCAAGGTGTCACACACAATTTGAACGTCCCATCCGACGGACGGAAAACTTAAAGTTCTCTCCACATGGTACCACAAGTAGGGATAAGGATATCATTGAACGATTCTGTTACTGTCGGGATTTAAACCCGGGTTTTCAGGGTGAGAAGTCAGTTAATTTAATCAGAGTGAGAAGAAAGTTTATTAGCTAGAGAATTCGTCGAAGAAGATTGGGGTCAAGTACTTTTCTTTACTCTTTCCGATCGCCTTTTCACTTTCCACAATTAAGACCAAAGCACCATAAATTTCCAACTAGTGTTTCATGCCAACGACGGATCATATTTCTTAACTTTAACAGAATGCCGTACATATATGAATAAAAGAATTCTTTCGCATGCTAATTTACGATCTAAATAACTGTATGCATTATGTGCAAGGTTTAAAGGTAAACCTTTGCTTCCTCCAAGCCTAATTGACCTCGAGCGAAGAACGATAATGTAAGTAAAGACTCGAGAGATATTCATATCTGTCCTTTAGCGGTTTAGCGGACATACCTGTTGGGAGTGTCTTGGTTAAGAATTGTTAGAGATAGCAAGGTTATATGGCATGGAAATGTTTTCTTTATGATGAAAACCAAACAACTCCTAATAGGACATCAAGTATTCTCCTTTGCTTCGCGTGTTTATACTACATTTTTCTGCGTGGGTTTTTACTTGAATGGGCTCTCTAGGTTCTTTATCTCCGCCCATCGTCGCGTCACTTGAATTTTCATCATAAATTTCTGCGATATGGTTTACTCATTTGTCATAATTCGCATATTTACGATTTGCGAATTTTTTATCCATAACGTATGAAATTATTTTAGAGGAAATTGTGATTACTCCTACTAACCTTAAAAAGGAAATCGTCTTTCGCTCAACGTGGCCCTTCTCTCAACAACCCTACACAGATTGATCGGTGGATTTAGGCCGCGCAAAACAAACTAGCAAATTAGAATCAACAAACTCTTTAAAGGATGACATCCGTGGGTTTTTGGATATTTTTATCCTTGACACGCTTCAACAGTCATCACGTCGTATACGGGAAGACGAAGGTCAACAACGGCGATCAAGACGAAGTGGATACAACATGTTGGGACACTTAAACAGCCCTCCCATCAATAAACGATCAAATATCCCCATACATTTCGATAGTCCTTATTTGCCGCATTCAAATGAACGATTTAATTTCTTGGAATGCGTTTTTTATCTAAACTGCGTCATGAAAAATATTTTTTCAACGATATTTTTATGACATGTAGACTATACCATAATATTAAATGTGTTTCCTGAGTTTGTACGTACTTAAAATCTATCATGTCCAAATAAGTCAATACTGCTCTGAGTTGAATTCAGTTTGGACATTTTAGACAAATGGATCACGTTATATATGAGTTCTGTTCAAAATGGTCAGGAACTTTTTTATGGCAAAAAACACTTCACTAACATCATAAGTCTAAGTAAACAAAAATGCCGAGACCGTAAACTTGATTGGCACTAAGTGATAAGGAAAAAGAATTTATATTTTATTTATATTATACGTTATTTTATTTATATATAAATTATATAGATATATGTAAACACACAAACACTAAGATAATAAATATTCCACACACAGAAACATAAAAGACGGACACTTACAGTAGATATTGACGTTTCGACGGCACCGCCGTCGTCATCAGAATCATTATATATATATATATATATATATATATATATATATATATATATATATATATATATATATATATATATATATATATATATATATATATATATATATATATATCGATGATACGGAAGTACTCACGAGAGCAATATAACTTTTGGACGGCACAATAGAACACAGAATAAAACAGATAACACGTAAAAGGACACTCACACTGTAGATGATTTGAGCTTTCGGCCTACTCCGAGGCCTTCTTCACGTCTGACCTGACTTTACGTAAGGTCCGCACAAAAGATGAGTTCTTATGAAACGGATTCATTTTCATTATTTTAAATGTTTGTGCGATATCCAATATGTTAGTATTTTCATACTAAAATAGTACGAGGAACAAGAGTGACATCAATAGCTAGAGAGGCTTCATTTCAGCTGTATCGAAACTTTATTATACTTATCGAGGAACACAATTCAAAATATCTTCCAAAAATAAGTATCCATCATTAAAAAGTTTAGGACTCTTATGAGAAGAATCCATAATAAAATATTACTTCACCACTAGATGTTCCCTTTACCTCGTTAAAAATCCCCAAGCCGTTTTATCCGTGCAAAAAAAGCTTCTGAAATGTCTGTTTAACCAACTGCGTTAGTTACCGAGTCGAAAATGTCCGAGATTTCATAAAATCACGGTCCAAATAGACAAAGGAAGGGGAATCGCAGTATGAGCCATGGGCTAGAAGTAAAAGAGTTTTCCGCGTAATAAATTTTAAAGAAACTAAAAGCAATTTCCGCGACGAGAAGCTTAAATCGCGAAAGCATAAAGCTTATGCGGAAATTTCAAATGAACTTTTATATGCAAGCATTGAGAGTATTGCTTGGGTCAATGGCAATCTCAAAAACAAAATTCTCATGAAATAATTATTTTCCTATAAAATAAATGAATGTTTGATAAATGTTGAAACGAACTCAGCAATTCTACATCTGGCTAATTTACATATCGTTAAGAAATCTTAGGTATAGAAAGGGAAGAAATCTGACAAAAAGGATGAAATTTAACGCTAAAACTTGAATGGACTCGATATACGAATTATTTTACGAGTTGAGGAGGTTGGATCGTGGCAGTATAAGTGTCACATAAAGTCACGTATTAATGACGAGTGATGAAAAGTAATGTAACATCATTCCCGAGCGAGCCACAGGTGTAATGCCATTCACGCGTGGCCCGCAAAGAGTAATGATGTCAATATTCAGTTTTTAAGCAGTTAAAGTTTCTCAATAGTTCTTGAAGCGTGCTCTAAAACATATTACGGGTTATTTCATAAGCGCCAATCTTTTAAGCTACACGATTTCGGTTGTTTTCAAACACTAGCATTTTGTTATTTAAACAAATGCGGGTAGGTACTTTTATGCCAGGACTATTGCAACTCATATCACTGAGGACATGATATCAGTTCACTGAATAAATAACTTGGTATTTTTTCACACGAAAAAATAAAAGATTCTTGTGTGAAAAAATAGCAAGTTCATTCATTTCATTCATTGACCATGAATTTTCTCAAAGTGGAGCCTCAAACCATAAAATTCATGTTATCAGTGTTTCGTAGAAGTAGTTTTTAGGAGAGCCAACCGACAGCTAAGGTCATTTGCGCCATTAGGTATGGATAGGAAAGGAAGGGTGGAGAAAAACCCGGCGTCGGCATTAACCTACTCTTGTCGAAAGGCTCCAAGGGGCCCGCAGTTGAACGTCCCATCCGACGGACGCCGTACTCACTCAAAGTGCTCTTCACCTCAAGTAGGGATCGGGATGCCACTGAAAAACATTTGTTGTCTCCAGGATTTGAACCCGGGCCCTGGGGAAGCCTGTACGTTAGCCACCGCACCATCCCGAACCCCTAAGTCTTTCGTTAGAACGACTATTGTATTTCTTCACAATTAATCCATAATTTGATACAAGCAGAATGGAGTCATCTTTATTAGTCCAGCTGGATTCCAAATAGGTACTCGTTAGGTGATAACATAAGACTCCAAATCAGCATTCAAGTATTATTCAATCTCGATATGCGCCTCAGTGGCTAGTTTTGATTTCGTTTCTATAAGTACCACGAGGTGTGCGGACAAAACTCGTTTCCATTCGTTTAAGTCGACGTTTTTGATTCGTTCCGTTCTCAGGTTCCGGGCGTAAAGCTTTTTAGAGTTTCGGAAAGATTTCCTGGCCTTCGCAACACGTTGAAGTGATTCAACAGATTGAAGTGTCTCAAAATTACATGATTTTTTTAAAAATATCACATGTGAATTCTTTGCAAGGTTTTCATTGAGCCGTAAATTTGATGCGTTCAGAACTATCGTAATAAGTACGTGGGCACAAGTATAGTTGAGGCTAGACTAAAAACGTGCACGGCGAATGTGATCTGGAGAAAATTACTCCTTAGTTGATACGTAGTTAGTACGTTGATCAAACCTTTGGTGAGTAATTTTGACGCTAATTTAAAAGGTTTTTCGAGTCAAAATATTATCAAACATCTACTTTGTACCCCAAAAATGAGCATTCACAAAGTGAAGCTTCGAAATGAGATGCCAAATAATAATGATTGGTTAGAATATTCCCCTGAGTCCGTTCAGAATGGCTAAATCCGCAAAACGCTTTCCATTATACACTTCCCACCATCACCTAGGTAGCTAGGTGACCGCTAGTTCTTTCGTCTTACTCGGACACAGTGAAAGTGCCAGCTGGTCTTGCAGGCTCTATTCGTCAAAGGTCTCTCCAGCGAGCGATAGTCCCGTGAGTTATCTGAAAAATCTCCCAGAAATCAAAACCACAATGTTTACACGATTAATATACCTTATTTGATCATACTTCGAATGTTTCGGCATTGCCATAATACGATACGATCCCAAATCGCTCCGGCATATATGCCAACTTGTCAGATACTATTCGGCATAAAGAAAAAACACGATAGCATCTAGTTCTATTTTTTAAGTGGTCGCAATATTGTGACCATCGTTTTTGTGCTTCTCAACCTTGTAGCGGAACTGTTAAGAACCTCAAAATGACAAGCCGAAAACGTTCTTAACTTATTAAAGTTTAATTACGATTTTTTTACAATATTCGCACATTTTCTTGCGTTCTCCAGCCTGGCAGACACCTTGTTTTTATAGTATTACTCTCTGATGAAATAAACTTACACAATGGTCTACTTATAATCGAGGTCGCAGATATTCCATGGATTCGCGTGGAAGGAGTTGGGTGGGCGTCCACGTAGCAAGTTGCGAAATGGTTAAAAAAAGTATGGGCAACAAAGAAACCATCTCCTTGATCAATAATCAAGACAAATATTAGCTTGCGCTAATCCAATTCCGAGCCAATACTGCGAAAAAAATTTTATAGCTACCAAATTGCGGTCGGAGGAAATGAAAATTAAATTAAGAGAGATTAACAGTGATATATTTTCGGATTTTTAAATCAGAAACATGGAGGATATAAAATGAAATTATTTGTTGGTTTAGTGGCTGTATAAAAGAGCATGGCAGCAGAATCTCCAAAAATATAGATGAAAAATATGCGACAATTTTCAGCAAGGATCGAATTTCAAACATTGAAAAAACGCATTATTTTAATTCCATTTGCACGCTTTATATCTGCCTGATTTAAGTGGATGCATTAGTGATGCCTAAGAGTTCTGAATGTCCCACATGGTAAGTACGTAAATATACGGTCTCTAATTAGCCAAGCATATGTCTTACTCCGTTATTTATGCTTTTTTGGAAACATAATGACAAATTACCTAATCGTTAAGTAATCATGTACAAAAGTGACGAGTGGAATAATGAAGGTCATTTGCAGCAGGCATGATCTGAGGTCGGAATATTTTCGGGAGGAAAAGGATAATTTCTCAACCGTGGGGTTCACTGCGTTGATATCTTCATTTTCTCGGATTTCTCGCCGCAGTCGTTCGCCGCATCACGCAACCTTTGACCTGAAGACGCTGACTGGAGCTCCAGAGAAACCGTTCTCGGACCCACCAGTACTCGCGGCCAGAATCCGAGAAACTGAATCGTCAGATGTCATCCACCCGAATACAAAGGCACCGAAAGAAAGAAAAAAGCTCAAAATGATAGAGAACTCAATTTAGATTTTAAGGCCTGACTAATGACGAGTCTCTTGCTTGGGTCTCTTTGCGAGTCTCGAAGAATCTACTACTCCCCACCAAGGTTTTCATTATGTCACAGTTATATTTAGATGATAATGTTTTGCTTCGTCCGGGTTTACATTGATTTTCTAGATTCGAGTGCGCAAGTACGAAGCCGTTTATTTAAGTCCTCCAACGCTTGAACGCAAAGAAACGTATTTTTACGTGATCAGAAACACAGAGAGTATGAGTGAGGTGAAAACTGAGATTCAATATAATATTTTTAATGTTCATATCCTTGAGGTGTTCAACTAAAATTTACTCTCCATTGATATATTTTTAATCCCGGTTTTTTCCTAGATTTAGGCATTTTTTCACATAGGTCCAGTTTTTTTCCATGAATCACACAAATGCCACTTGCTATCCTTTAGCTTCTGTTCCCTGAAATATCCCCCTTCAGGATTAACGCATACTGTATTATCTTTGAGGAGATAAAGCGAATCGGAGCAAGGAACCAACACGGCGAGGCTCGCAGCAAGCACCGCGATCAGACTTCCCCGAAGCGCGTGAACCTACGTCCTTTCGCTCGAAGCGTACCTGTGACCGAAGAGCTTCCCTTTTCGAGTAATCCTCGGGAGGATTTTCATACGAGGGAGGAGGAATAGTACCGGAGTGAACAAAGAGACGAAACGGATTTGAAACGCGCAAGGGCGCAAAAGTTGGGACGCACACACGCCCCCTCCCCCATTTCCTTGCAAAATTTCCTTATAATAACGCATAAGCGTTCCCTTGGACCGCTGCCGCCCACCTAGTGATATAAATCTCTCCATTCCCCCCCCCCATCCTCGCCCCGCATTCACCTTGCGTCCTCCCGAGGAAATCCGAGCGGTCCGCCGCTTATACACCCGGGCGTGTGGGATGGAATTAACCCGACTCTCGGAATTGGATCGACCGAGTAGGTCGAAGCGAGTCCGGCGCGAGGAGACCTAGCGGCAACAACAACAAGAGGGACGACGGAGGGAGGAAGAAAAGGTGAGGAAAGGCGAGAAGGCAAAGGCGATCGAAGGAGAATGGGCAAACGCACACACTAAAGACGGCAGTGGAAGGGCGAAACGAGACAAGCTTACGTGTACACATAATCGTTTCCTATTTCTTATTTTTATTTTCCACATGGATCGGAAGCATTGGCGACGGATCGCTGCGTGGGCAGGGATTATTTATTTTCTCCCCCCTCCCCTCTCTTCTTTTAATTCATTTTTTTTCCTATTCGCCCCTAAAAAGGCCATTCCGAAATCCCACGCTCGCCGTTCGAACCATCCACCGCAAGTGACAGGCGCGGTGGCGCACCAACCGCCTCCGACAGTTGAGGCTCGCATGTGCGCTAATTATTCAGTGGCGCAATTAATGTCAGAGGGATTTCAGTGCTCACGACCCACTTCTCACTCTCGAAGGAGTCAATTTAAGTAATAATCTGGCACGGTGAAGCACCGGGGCTTTACTATCTGATACACACGGCAGTTTACTACCTGGAGCGCTCTCGCTTGGCTCCTTCGGTGAGGAAATAGTTGGCAGATAACTTTCATGCATTTAAAATGTTTGAAGCACCTCGAATGTATGCGCCCATGCACCGAAAGATTAGAGATCAGGGGAGAACTTTCTGCCACTATCTCGCGGGAAATCGTGAAAAACAAGTCAAACACCTGACATATTTATCTTCAACCGCATTCCCTAAAAATGTATCAATTCAAGATCTCGAATATTAAATGACTTGTTTAAAAAAAATTCGATTTAAAATATAAAAGTTGTATAATTCAGTTCAGCGACAACGGAATAATTATTTAAAAGGAAACTGTACTTTTTCGCGCAAGTAAAACTTTACTCATTTCTATTTTAAGGCTACTGTCTCCTTGCCCCATTCTTTTGCTATCTATCGTATGAAAACCAATAGGGGTTCCTATCGAGGACATCCCGTGCAAATAATCAATATTTTTAGGTCAAAACGCAGAAAATAGCGCGCTGCACTTCCTCTAGAAATCTTCTGCATTGTGATTATGCTGCATTCAATTTAAAACCTAAGTCACTTTCTAAAAAAAATATATTTTGAACACAGAGTCTGCGACGCAAATTGCAGGGTGTTCAATGATCTCCGGAATCACACGTCACGAACAGATGAAACAAGAGCGACATCTTTTCCGTTTTCAGGAGCACACGCCCGCCTCGAGACTTTCACTTCACTCAGGGATCGAAAGCTTCTCGAAACTAAAAAAAAGTCGAAATGAGCAGGTATCACCAAAGTTGGCGTGGTAACCAAGGAGTGTGGACAGACACTAGCGACTTTCTTTGGTGGGGGAAAATCCTCTTCAAGCGCCTACATACTACGTCACGAGGCACTCATCCTGACCCATTCATTTAAAAATTAATTCACCCAAGAAACTCTTTTTCTTTTCAGAAATATTGGTCATTCATCAACTAAAACGGGTTTTGAAACTCCTACGGGTTCCTCGAGCGAGGAGAATCATATACAGAATAAACGAGAGGACATTACGGGACGATAAAGGAGAAACACTTCAGAATTGGATGGAGACTGGATAAGTGACTGAGACTCGAGATAATTTTCACTTTCCTAGAGGACAAACGAGCGGTGCCTCAATTCTGCGGTTAGGCGACGCGTGTCCATGGTAATTATGACTCCTATGATTCATCATGTTTGAATGATCCATGTTTATGATTCCTGTCTTTTATTAAACACTCCTGGAGCTCTTCCAGAAATGTGTTTCATACCAGATACTATATACATTCTCTTTTCCCTAGCTTCATTAAATATGCACAGCTTTGAGTCGCAGCTATGAAAATCGTGGTTGCCTGTAAAAAGTCGATCGGCTCAGTGAAATGGTATTTTACTACAAGTTCTACTAGGTGATTAGTTTACTTAGGTTTGTTTAGAAATACGTAAGTACATATAAACTCGGATTATCGAGAAAGAGTAAAATGGATTAGAGAAAAGGGAGAATTACCACTGGTAGCTTTAAATTAGTCTGTTTAAAGAGGTCATGGTGGACAAAGTCACGCAGAAGCTAAGGAAATAAATAAGGTAGGCATTCAATATAACTCGGAAAGCTAGAAAAAATCAAGTTCATTATTAAACGAATCAGTAAAAATGAAAAATATTCAAGACTTTGAAGATTTCTGTCTACGAATCTACGCAGTGGTATTTTGATAGACTAAATGCATGTAGCAAATCAACAGAAGCGATATTATTTTCGTAAACACTCGGGGAAAAAATATACCACATGCACCGTGCTACCCATAATTGGTAATTTTACCAACTTCCACGATATAATTGTAGGTGAAATTTGAAATGAAGTCGACCAAAGTAATACAAATGAAATGCAGAGCCTTCAGTCGAATGAAACCAATAGCCAAAGTGCCACGTTCCAAAAACAAGCATTTCACTCTCTCACAATGGTCGAAAGTAGCCAAAAAAGCTTCACGATAAAAGCTGAAAATATCACTTAAGATTTGTTGACTGTTCTACAAAACGAAAAATATTTTATGTAATATACTATAGATACATTTTTGTAATTAACCTTTGATGATCGAAGGATTTTTAAATAGGACTACTAGATGTTTAAGTTTGAGATTACTTACATAATATCAAAGCATTTTTCTTTCCATTAAGTTACCTATTTCAATGACCTACAGTCACATTAAATCGCAGCTTTCTAGTCAATGAAACTCGTATATTTCCGTGATCCACGTAAAAGTTGACGCTTAAAATCGAAATATACTCTAGGGGAATTACCTAAGATTTACTTACGGTAAGCAATGAAATCAGCCATTAGTATAAGCCTTAAAAAAATGTAGTCTTTACATCTGCTTGAGACCTGATACGCTCTTGTCACGCTCCACGATTCGAATGAGAAGACTCATTAGAGGTAGTCTTTTCGTTTTTTTTCAGACAAAAAAATGGCCCAAAGAATAATGACAATATTATGGAAAGTAGCATACGTAAGCGTAGTAATTTACGCAACATTTTGCTTTCAAACGAAATCTTTTCATGCATAAAAGATACTTCATTTGTATGAGCAAAAGTCACTTGATGCCATTAAATGGACAATGGAAAGTTATTGGTTTCGTAAAACTTCAAAATGCCCGGTCATTTGTTAAAATATTAGAGTTAAAATCAATATACGCTTTTCAATACATTATGGTATACTTATGCATGCCAAAAATCTTAAAATGTAAAAATATATTGCATGCTATTTCCACTCTCCATACCTGCACACATTCCTTTAGCGCCACGAGATGGAGAATTTTAATTGCATGTTTTATTTAAATCACTCTTAAATTTGGGTTATCTGCTAACTCAAAAATCAACTCGGCAAAGATAAAGAAAGTGGATCCCTTTGCGGTCAGTAAAAATTGCGCAAACATAGTTACAAGCTTGCTTATTGAATATTATTACCCAATTCCAGGTACAGAGGCGAAGTGCTCATCCTCTTCAACCGTTTGCGGATTGAGATTGCAAGTCCCTCATTTGGAGATACACATCCGAACTTTTATTTCTTAGTGGAGTATTGAATTAAATGAAGAGATTTTCGTAATTTCAGCGAAAGGAATGTAAATGCTAACCGGTCCCTCATAATTCTGACCGGCCGAAAAAGTAGATACGCAACACATTCCTCAAGTAATCTGCCACTGCGATCGCAATCCCAAATAAGAAGTAAATTTCAATTTAAAAAAGCTCGGGGAAGAAATATGAGTATGATTTCAGTTTTACTGACTGTGTTCCACCAATATGCCGCCCCTGATATGTGGAACTATGAAATATTTTATACCTTTAGGCTTTTAGAAATCATCCCATATTCAGAATTTATGGAACAGTATAAAGTGTTAACCACAGGGAGTTTTAGATGAACGACATATAACCAATCAATGATTCGCTTCTCCATTTTTTCTTCTTTTCTTTGAATTATGGTTTCTTAACTGTATTCAAATTTTGAGGAATATTGTTTTAAAAAAATATTATTTAAAATTCTTAATGGAGACTTCAACGACCGCCTTCCGCCTGGGAAGACAAGTTACGACCCATGTCCGACTACCGATGTTATGTCCAGAAATATAATCGAGTTCTAGCACATGGGGATGAGGACGTTTCGAACAAACATGTCCATATTTACTTCGAGAGGGCGGACATGAATCAGAGAAGAGAGAGAGAGAGAGACGGAGATCACCACCGTCGGAAGGTTGCGAGCAATGAGTCAGCTGCAAACGGAGTCGGTGGGTGCGACTTCGGTGCGGGGGACCGATGCACGCGTGGGATTCAGTGCCGATTGGGCAAAAAAGTACGGAGCGAGGCTCAGAAAAGAAGGAGGCACTGCGTCAGCTTGACGAGAAGGATGAGTCGAAGAAAGCTCTGGCTCGGGTAACCAAAAGAAGCTCGGCTCTCTGGCCCTTTTAAGCGATATCTTCATGTCGTTGCTTCGAACAATTACAAAGAGTCATGGAGGAGAGAAAAAGTGTCCTAAATCTTGGTTAGATGAATCATTGGATGGTCGAAGGCAAACATAATACACCCCGATGGTGAAAAAAACGCAGAAGTCCATTACTTACGGCAGTCCCACGTTATTCGCGGTTTCGATTGTACGCCTAACGGTGGCATGAGCATATTGGTAGATCGCGGGTGATTCACACAGGAACCAGCTTCGGTTTCTACATGTATTTTTGCCTCCAAGTGCGTTAAAAATTAGCGATGGTTTCTGAAAGGAAATATATTTTTAGAATATCTGTTAAAGCTACATTCTGGTCACTTATATGCTAACCTATTCACACGAACATGGAGACTTTTAAACTTTTGGGGCAATTGACCGTGCTGGATTTTTTTCGAGTTAAATTCTTTTGCATTATTTTTGTGAAGCACAAAGATCTCTACAGTGGTTTATTAATTTCATTTTTTTCATTAATCTTAATATCTTATACTTCAACTTATTTTTTAAAGGCTACCAAGTCCATGAGGTAACTCTGGCCAATAGCGAAATATTCCTCTTCTGATTTTCTATGTTTTTTGTCGTCAACTTCACACAAAATGCAAATTAATCTAGAGGAGAGGTTTGATGGTAAACTCAATAAAATAACTCTCCGGACCGCGTGCTGAAACAGAGGCCATTGATTTCTTGGTGAAATCTGAAAGGTAACAGCAAAGCTGTTCAGGCAGCTCATTAGTAGTTTAAGGTTGATTTTCCGTTTGCTTCGTAATCAATCTGCATATCATGGAAAAATGATGAGACGAACAAAGTGGTTTATAGGAAAATTGCGATTGTCAAATAAAAATTTCCAACTAATAATCCCTGAGCAGAAAGGTAGAGAAAGAATTTTTGATTGATTGGCGTAGAGTGTAGCATGTACGGCTCAAAAACGGAGTTATTATAGAAAGAGAATGTAAGACGGTTCGAAGTTTTAGAGCTACAAGTTTAACGGATAAAGTTGAGCTTTTCGGATAGGAAAAGAAAATCTTTTAAATTGCCAATGTGATGGAAGCAGAATGGTGGTTAATGAGTGTAATTCGGATTGGCAGAGGTATTTTAGCAAGTTGTTGAAAGATGATTGTGCTCCATGGAAAAGGGAAGAAGAAAGAGATATTACAGTTACGGGAGTGGAAAACCTTTTTTATGACAATAACTCGTCGAGTATGATTCCAACTAGCACTCCATTAATTAAAACGTCGTTAAATCAGTCAACTGAAACAATGCCGCATTCAATATATTTGATGTTCAAATAATAAATTAACTGAAACATCTCGAAGAAACTGTAGCTCAAAATGCCATCAAATAACTAATATAATTTTAAAATCAATTTATTTAACTATGACATAGTAAAAATTTCTAGTTTAATGTTCGATTCATTCAATGATAGGGGATAATGTGACCTCAAAGTACTGAGATGGAACGTTAAAAAGTGTTTTGAAAATTAAAAGACTATACTTCGATTGTTAACCATTCTGACGTTACTAAAACAATTTACCGAAAATTTCAGCATAATATGTTCTGAATCCTTGATCACCGAATATGATATTCTTATCAAGAATTTGCAAAGTGGATGGGTAAATAATACAAGGGGAGAATTTTAATTAAATATTTGTGTCTAAAATTTGTCGAGAGAGGTTAGCAGAACAGAATTTTACTTTCCAACACCCGTTTCACGGTGTTCGCCACTAACTTTCGGTGCATACAACGGGACCTGTTCGTAATTATTTACGCTTCAACTTCAAGTACGAAGAGAGAGAGAGCAAGTAACTAGGTAACACATTCAGTATATTTATACTAACTCAGAATTCATATCTTGGAAATTAGACAGCCACAAGAAAACAATCTTCAAAAACGATGTAATTGAAATCAAACTTTTGCCAAGGTTGTTTGTATAAAATTATAGGGACACCTTATCACTTAGCCACCTTTGTTCCAGAGTTCAAGGAAAAGCGATGTTTTGAAGAAAAGTGATTTCCGGTAAGTCAGATAAAGAGCTCAAAGGAAGGGGGTGTGGCATATGTGCCATCACTCTGTTACTCTTTCGACCACGGTAGAACCCTTCTACATCCTCATTCATCCACTTCACAAATAAAAAAATATTCCTAATGGAAAAAGACATCGTACCTCGGGAAACCTGTCACTCCAAAAGAAGAAGAGGATATCTTTCTGCCCACATCAATTGGGCTTGGTGAAATCACTCATTGTTTCGACACTGCATAAGCACTCTCACAAAATCAGACAGTAATTCTAAGGACCGGGCGACCAATGAAAAATGATCATTGAATCATGCAAAAAACAGAATACAAAGTTCCATAGACTTAATGGCCCAGCAGTACCGTTTTGACCCTTTCAAACATTCGGTGCATCTAGGGCAGATATGCCATCATTTCCCGAAGAAAACATGGTTTCTTTAAGAATCTGAATCCATTAAAAAATCGTTTCCACCGTTTGAATTGGAAAATAATTCCAAAAATCCGGAAGCTCAACCTAGATATTATGAATTCCTAAAATCTACTGACAAACTATTCAGATTGGAAACGGTAAACGTCAGCAACAGCAGCAGACAGGTGAATCAGATGACGCCGTGCGGAAGAAAAAAAAAGACAGTCAACCACTAGACGACATTAAATAATTAATGGAAAGTCATGTCAATTTGATTATTTCATGTTTCTAGGAGAATAATAAAATAGTCAATGTTATAAAGCCATTTTAAATTTCTATCCGAAGAAAATAAAATATGTTTAAACATCAATCATCCAGAGTGTTTGCCTGTCTTCAACGATAGCTTAGGGTTAAGTGCTTCCCCTAATTCGCAATTTGTATATATATATATATATATATATATATATATATATATATATATATATATATATATATTTACTTTCTTGGAAAAGCCACGAACGTGCACAATAAAATTCACTAAATAGTTATAGCAAACACAGAAACTAAAACATATTAAAGAGGGACTCACTAGTTCTCGAATTTTCGGTGGTGCAACCACCTTTCTCAAGAGGAATTAGGAACAGAAGTTTCTTATTTTTCTGTTCCTAATTCCTCTTGAGAAAGGTGGTTGCACCACCGAAAATTCGAGAACTAGTGAGTCCCTCTTTAATATGTTTTAGTTTCTGTGTTTGTTATGACTATTTAGTGAATTTTATATATATATATATATATATATATATCGATGATGCGGAAGTACTCACGAGAGCAATATAACTTTTGGACGGCACAATAGAACACAGAATAAAACAGATAACACGTAAAGAGTCTGACCTGAAGAAGGCCTCGGAGTAGGCCGAAAGCTTAAATCATCTACAGTGTGAGTGTCCTTTTACGTGTTATCTGTTTTATTCTGTGTTCTATTGTGCCGTCCAAAAGTTATATTGCTCTCGTGAGTACTTCCGCATCATCGATATATATATATATATATATATATATATATATATATATATATATATATATATATATATATATATATATATATATATACGGCAGAACCGTAATCTCGAAGACTTGAGATAATTATCTCTACTATATTCTAATCTAAAAATTTTCTGTAAATATAAGTCATTTCACTGTCATTTGTATTTGCTTACGGGCATAAAAAGTTCCGGCAATAATCTTTGAATGGTTGGTAAATGGCTATAAACAATCGCAAGTGTATTGACAATTAGCGTGAGGCTAAATAGCATAAAAAGTAAAACGACTGTTAGGTTGGAACTACAAAGGACAAAGATTGCGTGCGTAGAGAACAAAGTACATCAAAGAACTTACAGCTGTTCTTTAAGGGCAACAATTGTCTTCCAGAAGCGTTAGATTTCGGAGTAGGTACAGACAACTGCTCTGGATAAATGAACGACAGTTAACAACGAAGACACCGAGGACGGGACGGAGTGAAATTTTTAAGGAACAAAATAGCCGGGACACAATGGTGGGTCACAACAATGGGAAGGAAAAAAGTCCACATATTCATAGCGCGAAACGAGTGTCGCGACAGTCCAGCAATTCCCATTACAAAAGGAGAGAAATTGCGGAACGTAAAATTCCTCGGAAGAATATCACTGGGGGGGGGGGAAATGCGCCTCTCCCTTGACCTCAAAAAATTCTTTCGCATTCTCATTCCCCGTTCATAAGCTCGCGGAGAGCACCACCACAAGATTGCCGACGCCTTAAATATGTATATGCATTTTAGAGCGAAGCCATTCGAAACGCCATCGCACACAATCTTTGACGTATTTGGGCCAGCCGAAGAGATTGAAATCCACAAAGCATGCGAACCTCACGTAGGGGATCGTAGACCTAAATAGAAACGAAGTCGGAAGTTCAACGAGGACGCGTCCCGAAGAACACCTCCACGACGCCTGCATCCATCGCCGCCTCTGTGCTTCCCCGCGTGAAAATTACAGCCCGCGGAACTTCTCTCCCCAAATCTAAAGTCGGGAGCTAGGCGTCAACAAGAATAAAAAAATCAAAAAAGAACGGAAAAAGAGTAAGGAGGAGACGCCGCCGCAAGCCAGTAAAACCGGTATCACGGCGTCTTTGTCATGACGTTTTGCAGCATGACGTGCTGCCGCTATTAACGACATTTGCTCGTCGTAGGCGGCGCTAGAGACCGTCGTCTCCATGGCGATATCTGCATGCGTGGGATAAAATAAAGTACGATCCATCCGCGTGAAATACAAACGACTTCAGATGTTTTCCACGCGATACTCAAGGGGGACGTTCATAAATTTCAACTCGCCCAAATCGTTCGTAATGAATTGGGAGTGTAATAAATTTTTTTCGGAAACCAGTGCGCGAAAACTCTTGGAGCACCCGAAATAATCGACATTAGATATTTTCTCAGCGAAATTATTGATATGCTCGCGCAAAGTTTAGCAATCCTTTCATCTTCACGATAATGGATGAATACAACCAAACAGGTTCAGTCAGAGCTCGTGGAAACAAATAATTTACAACGGACAGAGTTATGCACACCGCTACTGCTATGTTGAGAGGTCTATTGACTTTCAAATGCATGGCTTCTAATACGCAGAACATAAACACATTCAGCATTCAGTCCTCCAGAGCTAAGTTTCTTGGCAGGAATCGTCCACTCAATTCTGACCACACATTCCATCATTTAACTATTCAAATTTCTGTCGATATTTTTCCTGTTCATGTTTTATACGAGAGAGGTGCATTTCGTGATGATATGACCAGGCGTTGATTATTAAAATTTCATTATTTGATACGAATCAATTGAAAAACAAATTCAATATCAATAGAAGCTTATGTTTACCTTCAGTAGTTACACGAGGATATGAGCAAGGAAATTATATTTTGCAACTTTACTGCACCATATTGTTGTAGAAGAACGTAGTGCTGCACAGTTGTCAATGAACAATATTATTCCTACATAAAAGCATTTTACTTGCATGTGTTTCCTCGATAGCTCAAGCGGTTAGAGCATCCGCCCGGCAAGTGGAAAGATTCAATTATCCACAAATCGAGATTCTAACAAAAATAAAAATAAATTGTCATGATGCCCGTTAATAGAAGTTAATTTTAAAGTATTAAATTCCTTTATTTTGGAGAGTTCAGTACGGTATGCGAAGTTTTTCATGCATCAAATCCGTGCATATTTAAGCCAGGAGATCACGAGAGAGAGAGAGAGAGAGAGAGAGAGAGAGAGAGACTTCTGGAGAAACTCTCCTTCATATACAAAAGCAAAAAGACAAAAGAAAAAAATAGGAGGGGTAACGGCACCCTCATAAACTCGCGATGTCGAGTCCGCCCCAACCTTTAACAAATCGGCAGACTCGAGACGCCGGAGGGCCTTAATTCCTTCCTCCGGCTCTCTCGAAAGCGTAGCCAATCGCCACCGAGGACTCTCCGGAGGATGGAACCCATCCTACCTCCTTCCCCCTCCCCTCCACCGCACCCCGCACCCGCCATCTCTCCCGACACTCGCAGCTATCAACGGTGTTACCCCCCTTCACAACCCCGACTCCGACTCGAATGCGTCGGATCGGCGGTGACCCCTTGCGCCCCCGACTGACTCACAAGACCGCGCACAACCGTTAAGAATGCCGTCGGGGGCGCGGATGTGGATGCCGGGATACGATTACGATGCGATGCCGCCCAGTCTCCCGCCTTCCGAAGATTTAAATACGAGTCCCACTGAACCCGGCACTCTCGGCGTCGTCGGCGAGAGGAAGAAGCGGAGCTATGGATCCACGAGAGCGTTTCCTCCGGACGCCGTTGGTATCACCTGCAATTAGCAACTACTTTTAAACTAACACCCACGAGATGAATATGAGGAAAGCCAACTGCCAATTAGCCCATACATATAGTTCAGTGGCAGGCTTTAATCCGCGGAAATTTATCATTATGCAAAATAATCAAATTGTACGATTTTTTATATTTAACGTATCGTACATGTGGGGTGATTTAGATAGGCCGTACTGTAAGAAGTTTGAATATTAGAAACACGGAACGTGTACTAGATATGGGGTTGGTTGTATCCTCATCACTTTTAACGAGGCATCATGCAGATTCCTCGCATTCAAAAAAAGTTTGATAGCAAAATCCTACATTACGAATCAGAAGGCCCAAAATTTGATGTCGTGGACAAATTGGAAATCGTGCAAAATAATTGGATGGGGAAAATTTTGAATGACTTCACTTTGGCCAATCATTCTCCCCTCTGGCTACCAACCGCCCATACCTTCGATAACAACGCCTGATACAATTCACACCTCTCCCTCCAACCTTCCCTATAATTATCCCATCCGTACCTACTAACCCCTATTGAGCAATGTGTAAAAACCTCACCACGGACTTAAAAATTTGCATTGAAACCTGACGATCATGCATAAGCATTGAAACACGTTGCACGAGATAAATAGCTGAGTAATTATTATTATAAGGTAATCTATCGGTTAAGGTAGGGTTTTGGATGGACAAAACTACCAAATAAATATTTTGTGATTCCTAGCAACACACAATCCAGCAACCTACCCTACGTCAGCTCCCTCTTCATCTCAGTGTACTTCCTTCCTCCCTTCATCCCGTCCAACATCCATATCCTGTTCCTGCCCTTTCCTCGTTTGCCTAACATTCTCCCCTCTATTACAGTCTTCAACATCCCACTGCCGCTCAATACGCCTTTCATCCATTTTTCCTGCCTCATTAGGATTTCTACCATCGAACCCATCTCCTCCCCCAACATACCTCCTAGCACTTCCTTATTTGTTTAAATACTTAATTTTTTTAAATTTTATTATTTTGCATAAGTCTATCGATAAGAGCCTGGTATATCCCATAGCATAGGTACGTGTATCATCCTGTCCATAGATTTCAGCTCAAAGAATTCTCCTGCGTTCATCCATTTTGCCGGAATCATCATTTGGTTCATCACGCGCGTTGCAGAGAAGATACCTGGACCGGAGGATGTTGACTTAAAACGCCTGCAAAACGTCTCCCAGCAAAACAAATCAACGCGGGAGCAACCCGATAACTTTAGTAGTAGTGGTAGCTATTAGTGGATGGAACTGACAGCTGAGGTCATTTCCACCATTGGGGATAGGCGGGTAATTCTGTAGGGGGTAGGATGTTCTGTATGTGGATAAAGGGTGGAGAGAAACCCGGCGTCGACAGTAACCTGCTCTTAACGAAAGACGCCGAAGGGCTACACAATTAACGTTCCATCCCATGGACGGCATATTCTATTTGAAATACCCTCCTAGTAAGGATCGGGATACCACTAAAAATTCCTCCCACCGACTTAGTTCGAAGAAGGGATTTCAGAATACAAGACATAGATGGCAGCACAGTAAAGTGCACAGGGTCGTTTAACTGGTGCTAGAGTTAGAAGCGTTTTAAATTCTTAAAATGGCACCCTTTATAGCATAAGAGAAACAGGATTTTCATCCGCTTTCTCCTTTTGCGTGGTTTAACGCCCATCGAAATTCATTGCTAATTGAATAAGACATGCGGATATGGTGAAATGGATGTGAAACATTTGCGTTCGTGGGGACGGTAGTTCCAAGAAGACCAAACTTCTTGTTACAACGAATCCAAGAACCTCCGAACAGTTTGTTTTTGGCAGTGGGCCAAAAGGACTCCTACAGAAAAGTCATCTACGGCCATGAGGCCATGGCGTCAACGTCGTGAAAAATGTCTCTACCGAAAAATTATGCTGAGAAGTAACCGAAGTTTCAACTTTCTGTTGTCAGTTATTTGTAAGAAAACATTAGGAAACCATAAAATTTATATGCATCTCGTATAGAGGAGGATGCCATTCGGAGTTCCAAGGAATAACTATGTGAGGAAGTTAAATAGGCATTTAGAAGCAATACCTATCAGAGCATGAGGGAGCAAGTATTAAACGGTTGAGACTGGAGGGTTGCAATTAGCTAGTCTTTGGATCGGAATTCAGATCATATACAAGAAGAAAACCACAGTAATCAAACCGAAAGGTTGATTTGATGGGATTTGATGGGTTGAGCTCATCAAATACTAGGCCAAAGCACATCTGGGTATGAGAGAGAGAAAGTGCCTTTTCCTTTCGCTCATGCAATTTCTCAGGAAAATCCGGTGCCCCAAACAATCAATCAGCTTGGTAAAAGCTAAGGGTATCAAAGTTGTCGCACGGAATCGAACCTGGGACCTCAGATTAGTGATTCGACGTTTAATAACTGTAATAACACGCTCACCGATGATGATCAACTCATACCAAATTGAAAAGGATATTCTCAATATTACACATTTCAAATCCAATCTATGCTACGTGGAAAGATTGTGAAAAGCTGTCTTAGCAATCAACGGCTTCATAACAGCTTTTTTCAAAAATTTTCATCTGTGAAAATGGGATAAATTAAATTCTAAATTGAATTCAAAGGCTTCCAATGACTTGCTTTTTTTATTAATGGTGATTCAATCTAATGCGGTATTTAAATATATACTTCATCTAACTCCTCGTAATAAATAGGACGATAAAATAGACTAAAATGAAAAGTAATAAGCATTCGTGTAATACTTATATGGAAAAATGTTTCTGCCATTCCTCATTGGGCAGGTCCACAAAAAAATTGGCTAAACCTTTAAATTTTCTGCCATACGGAACGTACAACGAAGGGACTCTGTATGAATTCCGGCCACAAAATACACACACCCGTACGGTAGATTTCCAAGCAGCACGCACGCCTTTTCACTTTAAAACGTATTTTCAATTTCAGAGTCAGTCAATTTCCTCGGATGCAATGATAAAAAATTTGCCCAGACGATTGGAAATTGAAATTTTTTTCCTAATATATTTGTGTACCACGAGTGTGCCTGCAACGCGTCAATTCCGATTTTGGCATTTCACTTCATTTTGAGGTCAAGGTTACCTCGCATTATCCACGTTCTATTTGGCCGTGAACAGTAACATTCCCGCGGCATGCTCCTAAGCGTCCCCGGCTTTTCCTGCGCCAATGGGCCTCACTGCTTTCTCCTCTGCACCGTGACACGTGAGCCTGACACTCGAGGGCAAATCCCAGTTGGAACATGTGCGCTACACGAAGTATGCAACACATTCAAAGGCCTTGGGGGGCTGGAAAAAAAAACATGCGGGATGCGAAACTCAACTCTTTGGCTGATAAATGCGGGTCGCCACCCAAAGCGAGGAAGGCCGTGGATGGAAGAAGATAAGGTGCAAGCATTGTCCAGCTGACCCCCCACGTTTCCCCCTCACCCTGGCAGTGCGCTCCGATACGTACCCTTCACCCTCAGCAAAAAAAATATACGCCAGAGTTAATACATTAAAAAAACGAAGCAGAAATAAAGAAAGGCGACCAGCATGGACGACGTCAGCGTGCGATGATCACGATTAGCGATTGGAAAAAACAAATGAAGTGGACGGGAGCTTCACAAAGGCGGTTCACATGAGAGCTGCCGAGACATCCATTTCCTGAACCTACGTGTGACGGTGTATTATTTATTAATATTTTTGCTGTTCACCGATCCATGCTATATGGTGCTGATATCCATTAATCACTACGTTCGTTATGAATGTGTTTGTGGCTTTGAAGAGACTGGTATATATCGCTTAGGGAAGTAAAGGTGCTAGCACATCCGTTGCGGTCATGAAACCGATTGTCATCCCGTGTAGTTCGTCAGAAATTCGCTCCCGGGCGATAGTCATAGTTTAATGATCCATTTGCAAAGGGAAGTTTGCTTAATTAACCTGATAATCGAACAAGATCGTCAAGAGTCTTCGTGAAAGGGTTTCCGATTCATTTCCCAATCTCTGCTTTCAAAGCATGAACACAAGGATGTCGGTGCATCCTAAATGAGCTTTTAACTACACAAGGATTAAAACACACCACCAATGACATGCTTCGATCAAGCATGATGACTGTTCTACGGAATGGAAATTCACTGATCTCGATTAACAAAATGAATCTTCGACGAGAACTTGTAAAATTACACAAATTTTGACAGAGTAATTACATATTTTCATTTTTTTATACCGGGAATTTCATTCTCAACATTCAAACTTTCAATAATTTTTCATAGTGTTTATTCAAAACGATTACTTAACGAAAAAAAAACTTCTGCATTAATAATTTTAACGCCTTTTTGGTGAACTGGTGTTTCATTAACTACTGTTCTCAAAAGAGGAAAGATTCACTCACATTATTAGTACAAAATTGAGTGAATATACCAAAGAAAAGTTTTAAATATGGTAAGAGAAGAGAGGAAGTTGTCACGTAAAATCCGAAGATGAAGAAAAAATAGATTGGAGGAAATGTTGAGAGGTAGCGAATAAGGTAGCGGTAGAGAATGCTAAGTAAGAGGGGATAGAAAGAGGAATAGAATAATCTTTTTAAACGGCGCACGGGTGGGTATGAGGCATGAAGACCTGAATAGGGAAATCATAATGGTCCAAAATGAGAAAATCGACGGGAAACCTAACTCATTATAGGCGTTAGGAACTGTCAAAAACTTCGGCCATTGCAGAAAATTCTTTCAATTGACAGATGACAATTGGCGATTATGATTATGAAGGTGATCGATCAAATTCGCAACTCATACTGCTCAACACAATTTGATGTGGGAAGGAATAATGATTACACATGGATTTTTTTTTAAATTATGAGTACACTAACAGTTTTACTGTAACCCTTACAAGAGGTGCGCGAATATTCCATGTGTATCCTCATATTCAGAGATGTATATATGCTCAAAGAGAATATATCCTTCTCCTTTTATCAAATCACAACACGACGTGGTTCTTCCTGTCATAAGTAAGGCTAGTTGGATGGAAAGAGGGGAAAAAATCTTGATTTGAATCTATTTCTAGCATCGTAATTGGTCTAAAACAATTCAAAAAGTCACCCCATGTACGTACGTCTCCCTGAACACCCTTTCCACAAAATACCCGAATTATTATTAAATTTATTCTATCAGCCTAGGGTAGATTTATAATGGACACTTGGACTGCGGGTTACTGTACACATAAATTCTAGTTAACATGGCGCAAAATGTCCTTAGACCTCATTATACATAGTATAACAATAGGTCAAACTTTAGCTCTGCATACATTCTAACAGCTTTAATTCCATCCGAAATGCATAATCTTTTCTTCTCTCTGCCTTGCTCGCCCATGATTCTCCCCTCTATCCCATGATTCTCCCCTCTGTCTTCAGCACCCCATTGCCTCTCAGTATCTCCTGCATCCGATTGACCTGCGTTCTTCGAATTCTTCGCCTCTTCTCCATCCATACCATGCCTAATACTTCTTTTGTTTCCTTTTCCGTCCACTTTTTTTCATTCTTCTCTACACCCACGTCTCATAAGCCTCCAATCTACGCTTATTCTGTTTCATCGGCGACCAGGTTTCTGGACCACACGAATATTAAATACGCTGCATATTAAAGATTTTTTCCAGTTTTTTCATTGCATTTTTACCGGCATTGCTGGCTCTGGTGGCGATGGGGTAGCGTTCTTATCTGCCAATCCAGAGGTTGCGAGTTCGATCCTCGTCTATTTGGGTGTCCCTCAACCTAGAGCTTGGAGGTTTCTAACTGTCCTTTAGGTAAAGGGGTTTGGTGGAAGAAGGATCTATTGAGACTAGCTCTCACTCCAATAAATCGCTCGTTAAGTAAATAAGGTGTCTATCACGCGTTTTAACGTCATTCTTCTTCAAATGCCGCTCTGGTCAACCTCATCCAAAACACTTCCCAAATACACCAACACTTCTACCTGCTCTCCTCTATGTCCCCCAGCTTTAATGTTCATCTTATACTTCCAATTTCTTGAGAATCTCATTATCTCAAAGAGGTGAACCGTTATACATTTCCTGAACACCCGAATGTAGAATGGAATAATAAAACTGAAAAAAAACTTGACACATCAGAGAATTGAACGCAGGGTTTGGTATTTGAAACGAGGACAATCGATATTCCTCACAACAGTTGCATTGAGCGGGGAGACTTAAATTTCACTGCAATCCCGAGGATAGCAAAGCCCACCCGCTAACCAAAAACGTCGCAGCACCAGAGTCGCTTCGGGCACGGGAGCTGTACAAACACCGGCGGTTCGGCCCCCCTGGGAAAACTGCCGAGCAAAAAGTGGTTTATCGGAATCCCAGGGGCAACACCAGAGACGTACGGGAAGAAAGAAAAATAAAAGTGCCAATACGTGTGTCTCCCGCGGCCACAATCCGGCGACGGTGATTGTACGACCGGGATGGGGAGACGGAGGTCGGTTTTCGCATTCGCTTTCCCCGGTGCATATTCCAGGAGTACGCGAGATCATCGTAAAAAAAAATAAAGAAAAAATGAAGAGAGTCGGAAAAATTTCGATTCTTCCGACGATCGCGCCTCTTCGTAGGCATCCGAGATGAGAATTTGGAACTCGATCGGAGGCGAGATGTTTCCCAAAGAGTATAATTCCTAAATGAAATGGGTGGGACAGTATGTACATGATAATAATAGAATGGCGGATTTTCCGCTAGTGCGCGCGAAAAGGATCTCTCTGGATTTTCTTTATCTCCGCGGAGGAAAGATCCCATTCCAGTGAAAGAAGGGGCGAATCCGCACGATATCAATGGAATTAATAAATTAATAAAAATTGGCAATTTCCCACAAAATAAAATTTTAATACCGTTTAAAATATTAAAATTTACATTAGTGTTAATTATTAGGAGTATTAAAATTTTATTTTGTGGAAAATTGCCAATTTTTATTAATCATCATATTCCACCATATCACGCCTGAAACGTCTCTTTTTATATTCAATGGAACTCCAACAAATTACAGAACAATCAGGAATGATAATAGTAAGAAATCGAAGTCACTTTAGAAATATTGAAAACATTTAATTTACAACTCGGAATGAAATTAAACATTGTAAATATACTAGGTGTTTCTGTAGATGCATTTGTATGTTAGTTGGTAGTTTGTTGTTTGCGTGTGTGTGGGTTTTAAGGGTTTTTGCATGAATGTATGCAATGCTTTGTGGCTTGTATAAATTTGTAGCTTTTGCATGCAGTTTTTTTTCTTCTTTCTTCTTAATTACGGATGGTGCCCTAACACCCCCCGCCACACGCCCTTGCGGCGGCTTGTGGGGTATTTAGTAGATAGATAGATTACGCTCTCAAACCTCCGCATCAGGCCGACCCAATGCTGCGGTCGGATACTTTGATTAAATGACAATTTACAAATTCGTTTGCGCAATTGGTCCATACTCGAACAGTGGCGTGGCGCTTAATTTCAAATGTGTCTTGCGGAGAATTTTGAGGGAGATGAAGTAAACTCATCTCACGAAGAATCTGAATTTCAAACATGCAAATCTTTAGCATATTCTAACCTCCAAGAATCGAACAGAGGTGAGTGAAATGACGACGTTCGATACAATGAATGACAGAGACTCGAGAGACACTTGCTGTCCCGCTATCCAATACCGTAACAGTGTGTGCCAAAATAGAGAGAATCGATTTTTCATGAAAGCGAACAAATTATAAACCTACAGGGATGGTCCCAGAAGTACCCGGCTTGACCTAGAGATGGCGGTAGTTGCTTGAAAAATATAATTGTATTAGAAAGTATGCAATCTATAAAGCATATGTTTCAAGTTTGAAGACGCTAAGTTGTTTAGTATTTGTTTGGCAGCCATCAACAGTGAACGTTTTCAGTGAATTTGTAAGAATGGAGAAAATTGGTCATCGTTATATGATACAATACTTTTTATTTGAAGGGCCTAAGCCCAACCAATATAAAAGCTGAACTGGATTCTTATTCGTACTAGATTCTCGTACTTACAAAAGAATTATTGAAAACCGCTCTGTAATATATTCCTAATTGGTATGCAAGGTGAATTCCTAAAAATATAACTTAACAGTGTCACGATAAATTTAGAAACAAGTCGTAAGGATAAATTATGACAATTAGTAAATATATGCCCCTCTCAATATTATTCAATAACTAAACAATGCTTGGGGAACATTACGAGGTCTAAAATTGAACATCCTTTTCGTCTCGTATTGGTTAATTAAAGCTGTGAAACAATGTTCTTGATGAAGCATGCTCCTACATTATGACACGGTTAGACGTGATAGTAAGTCCACGACTAGGATGGAAAAGAATTAATTTCCTCTTTAAAAACAAGAACGATTCAATTTTACTTTGTGGATGTCCAAAAAGGCCTGGACTACCTTTTTATGAGACGATATAAAAGTTACTATTTATTTAAATCCTTCCTGAAAATTTTCTCAAAAATCCTTTCCCCCTGGGTTTTGGAAAACTCTAAGAAGTTTAATAAAAATAAACTAGCATTTATTTCTCCGTCGAAAGACTTTCAATAATTTGAACCACTACGGTAAAACCTCCCATTCAAAGTAAATAAAAAACTTACACCCACTGGCTATTTCCTTTTCCTCTTATTTGACAGTACAATCAGTTTGATCGACGAGGAATAAACCTTTACGCAATTCGCGAGGGGACACGATATTACGACTGCAGTTAAGCTGCCTTTTAATTGCAGTCACTTCTTTCCCAGAAATATGAGCATTCAGACGGGGTGTGCGCACGCCCCTACTGGTTTCGGGAGGCTCAAAATGACGTCGCGCCGGCCCTGCCCAAGAGATTTATTTCAAGCTCACAAAAGGTCGCATAAATCACACCCGAAAGCGCCCAATGCTGTGTGGAGGAAACCTTTACCTTACCCGCCATGGAATTTCTTACTGGCCACCAATGATGAATGAAACACGTGAGGCACATTTGCACACGCCCATGACGATGGGATCGCGGCCCATGAAAGTACCGCTACCAACGAACGTAATGGCCGGCAGTGATAAGTAGCCTCTTGACGACGCGGCGGTTTGCTATACTCCTGGGGACATCGAAAGAGCAAAAGGTACGAAGTGGGCGGATATACGATTACCGAAGAGACCATGATATGACCATAAGTTTAATATCACATGTGGAAAAGACAGAACAAAGACTCCTCCATAGAAGATTGCCAGAGTAGTTAAACCTGAGTGAAAATTGGATTCAGGAAAGGAAGGGGTACACGTCAACCATTGCAGTGATGAGAAGAATTACAGAATATAGAAGTAGACTGAAGGGATGCGTGGCTTATCCGAAACCAGAATACGTATGAATCAAATGCCATAGGGATAACGGAGACTGAATCGGCATGGCCAGAGAAAGGTTGGAGAGTGAGACAGGGAGGACCGCCATCGCGGCTCGCTAAGGAAGAGTGGGAAAATACCTAAATATTAGTTATTGAAAACAGCTATATGTTACCGAAATATACATAGCAACTACACTAACAGCTACTTCGTAACAAATGTAGAACACTAAAAGCGACGGAAAGACAGTAGCGGCTACAGTTGTACAGTACAGTCTCTATATTATAAGGGTACTTGCTTCAACTCAAATTTGGATTGTGCGTAATTTCATTATTTCATTGCCAAAACAGAGCGATGAATATATGACTCCCCCAAAATTAATATTTAAGGGTAATTCTCCTTTTTTTCAACCAATTTATGTGGAAACCCGCATTGGGAGTCAACTCCAGACGTCTGTCTGGTTGAAAGGAAGCAGTTTTACTTTTTTTTACTCGGGACTAATGCGAAAACAGTCAACATTTGACTCTTTACGCCCTCGTACATCGGATTATTAACATGAAATAATAAAAACGACAGTTTCAAACACCTATGGTCGGGGTGAATGAAAACCAACCAATGGCTCTTTCCATAAAACCACAAGTCAGTTCACAAGCTTGTAATTTGCACATGGGAATACACTTCACAAAAATAAATATTGTGGCATTGGTCACTTTCCCATTGTACAGAGAATGTGATTTGAAAATATTATCTTACATTTAAGACTGTTTTCCGGAGATTTTTGATATCGATTTTTACCCTGAGAATGAATCTTTTACGTGTAAGTCATACAGGGTCCGTCCGGAAAATAAGTGTACTGATTTTTTCCCGCCGCTCCAGGCGCGCCCAGCACCGCTCTGACGGGCTGCGATTGGAGGGGGGTATGTTGGCATGCGACGCTGAAAAAGGCAGTCGGCTCTGAGCTGTGGTGTAGTGAGGAGCTCTGTTAACGCGAACCTCCACACTCGACCCACGTCACGGAACGCGATGCCGAAGTTTTTGGAGCAGCGTTATTCCATCAAATTTGCGGTAAAGCTTGGGAAATCGTCTACCGAAACTGTCGGTATGATTAACCAGGCTTACGGGGAGCCAGCCATGTCCAGAAACATGATCTTTCGGTGGCACAAGATGTTCGTGGAGGGCAGAGGAGAGGTCGACGACGAACCACGGCCTGGACGCCCATCAACGACACTCACCGACGAAAATGTGCGAAAAGTTCGCGATGTACTGAACTCTGATCGTCGTCTTAGTGTTCGGATGATAGTAGAGCAGTGTAATGTGCCAAAAACAACAGTGCACGAGATTATTAGGGACCAATTACAGATGCGAAAAATTTGTGCAAAGTTGGTGCCGAAAGTGCTCAGTGATGATCAAAGACTCAATCGTTTGGAAATCGCGACACAACTTGCGGATCACTGCAAAAATGATCCAAAGCCCGGACTTGGCACCACCGGACTTCTTTCTGTTCCCGAAGATAAAGAGGAGTTTGAAAGGAACGCGATACGGGACTTTGGGCGCCGTCCAAGAGGCCGTGACGACGTGTCTTGGAGAGGTTCCCGATGATGCCTTCGCGGGAGCGTTCCAGGAATGGGAACGCCGCTGGAACAAGTGTATCGACTCACAAGGGTCCTATTTTGAGGAATATTAGCTTAAGATATGCAAAAGTGTAATAATTTTTTTTTCCTGAGCTCAGTACACTTATCTTCGGACAAACCCTGTATGTATTTCTTTTTGCACATAAGAAAACTCGATAATATAAACGCATGGTATTTTGCAATAACAAATAATAATGTTCATAGTAGAGTTAAAACAATAAATATTTAATGCATGGAATAAGTCAAACGCGAGGAGTTGACAGATGTTAACGATGACCTCACACAAAGGTCTCCTGAATTAAAGAAGCCGTAGCGGTAACTGTAAAAACAATGGAAGATAATGAAAAAGAATTGTTATTTTGATTTACATTGTTTCATCAAGGGACTTTCCATAGGACATAAAGTCGCTTGTCCAATTTTTTAAACGGAATAATATATTTTCATCTCATTCTCACAATAACAGACATAATACATATTCTGGGATGAATTTGACACGATCAAAATATTTCGTGTTCCCATATTAGATTTTAATTTCATGATATCCTTTTTCATATTATTTTGCGGATACCTTATGTCACCTATTTGGAGAACCGAACGAGATTCCAGAATTTTTAGACGGGAATTTGTTGAATTAAATTCCACGAGCGTCCTTAGATACATATTAATCCAGCGAAAATTCCCACTGCCCGACGAAAATTCGTTGCTCAGCCGTTATAATTGAAATATTAAGGTACAAATTTGACAAAGGTGGGAATCCATCGGATCCTACCGACAGATGAAATGCAGTGGTACATTTAATCATTCATATCACGGGAGGAGGGAAGAGCTATGGTGGATTTTCTCTTCGGGGAGGCTAAATCGGATACCCCTGATGCTTAATTCCTCATCATGACGTGTAACCAAAAGAATTTAACCAAAACTACCGTAAGTGCGACTACACGAACTTAGATTTAGGATCCAGTTCCAGACCTAGAACAGTAAACCATTGGCTGAGGATCAGCAAGATTACGCATGGTATCCATAATAGAATCTCTATGAATCTCTCCCCAACCATCTGCCACCTCGTCTCTTGCGCCACCTAAAGGCTACGCAAAGTTGAACATGAGTACATAAGATATTTCTCACACATTTCATGGAATTAAAATTAAAAAAACAGCACTTAAACTACAAGGCCAATTAGGATAATGTTGAGTCTTCCCACAGAGATTCTACATTTTGTTTTATCCCTCACGCTAGACATACACATTTATTTCTTCAGGTTCTCAAAACAAATCCGTGTGAATAAATTAAATTTACACTAAAGAAAGCGTTAAAATGTTATTCACGCTTATAATTTTCCTGCTGCCAGAGGACAATGCCTTTACATTGTCCGCGTTGCACGAAGTAGGACAGCGACTGCTTGCACTGCCGATCGATTGGCGGCAAACGCCTTTATCTACACTCAGTTTCTCCGGTCCTCCCGATTCTTTTAGTGACGGAACTAAATACGTGGTGGAGAGAATGGGAAAATGCTTCCCATCGGCAACCTAACAACAAAGTAGGCATTCCCCATGTTTCAACGTGCACTATCGCGGTTCACTGTTCCGATCAAGGAACTGTAAGCGATATTTCTCGGAGATTAAAAGAGAACTTTCTTCCCATGACCTTCAACCAGATACAAGCGAGTGCCTAGTCTGGGGTCGTGAACTTAAGAGGAAGGGAAGCAAGTAAGCCGAGAGATAGGAGGAAAGACGACCCACAATAGCACATCACCAAAAATGGCAAAACCAAGCCGTAATGTTCTAACTCTCTAAAAGACGAAATTGGTTTGTTAATTATGAACGTGAAAATTGCGCTTCAAGACTATTGTTTTCTTATTTCACACTTCTCAGTATCCAAATCACTGATGCTGATTTTTTATTGTTGCAAATGTGAATATGTAGATATACAAGGGTGGTCTGAAAAGTTTCCTATCTAACAAAGATACAAGACATTTTTTCTGAAATTTTCTGAGATCTGAAACTATTCAGACCACCCATGTGTATTCCTATCCCCTTTCCTTATATCTATTTCTATGTGAATTAATATTTGTTCGCCGTATGGCGGTATTTCGTGTTTGAATGTGTATTTGGCCAATGTGGCTCGTCTCTTCTTCCGGCTATGCGTGCCATGAAACGCACCGTTCCTATCCTTTATGATGTTGTATGCTTGCTAACCTATTGTCCTTTCTTCTTCTTGTGTGTTGTTTATTTCTCCATTACAATGACCGAATCAATCATTTAATGAAAGTTAATTCTTTTCTAGTTACACTATATAATGACAGGAGTTTATTTCTAATCTATTATAGTGTGTTCATATGTATTTAAATTAAAAACATGACGATTATATTAACGGTAATTTATCATTTAAAAGATATTTAATCAATATACTTTTACTCGTATAATGCCTGGACGCGTATTACAGTGAGCAGTGTACTAAAGTCAATTTTTAGTGGCCATAACTTAGGCTCATTTATAATATATCGTATTGTCATTAAAAACAACCGTAATATTTTTATGCTATGAACATAATATCCAAGTAACATAAAAGTTTTAGTAGGAATCGATAGATACACGTTCACGCTTCATTTCTTGAGTGTACACTCTTTTCCCGTTAAGATTATGATGCCACGTGTTCCACAAATCTCATAGATATCATTTGAAATCTTATTTTATCTAAAGACCATTTTACATGAGACGTTTAAGTTCGCACTTATATTCGCCACCTATTCATCGAGAACTACGGACGAATGCTTAAAATGGTGCAGCTGAGTTCACAAACTTTCGGTTAATTCCTGTCAGGAATGAACGCAGTAAAGGATTTGTTTTTTTGATAGTGAAGGAACGTAATGCGCAAAGTTGTTTACATTGCACGACTTAACGACTGAAATTATAATAATAGTATATTTGGTTCAGCGATCAAGATGACATGATGTAGGATAATTCATTGCGCATAGGTATAGATATAAAGTCAAAAATTTTTATCATTAGTTGATTCCTCAATGCTTTCATATAGTTTTTCAAGATGCCCAGGTAAGTATTCGTGAAACTGAAGATCATATATTAGATTACAGGTAGCACTTCCATAGAATAACATATGGGATAAAAATTTTAGAATTCCTGAATATTTGAGGTTGATGTTTCGGCGCCACATAAAATCGTGCTCCATCTCAAAGTTTTCACTAATATTTTCTTAATATCCTTTCTCAGCGTCCCTGTCATTAACTACTTTCTTCTAGTGAAGACTTCTTAACCATATTCTTCCTCTTATATCCCAACCACTTTGACCATTTTCGCGCAAATCATGCAAAGATAAGTAAATAGGCCTGCTCCAGTTTCTTTCCCTCTAATTTCAACATTGAACTTAGCTTTCCTCTTTCTTGACAACTCCAAAACCATCTTTTATTTACGATGATTCTTATCCCATATCTACTACACTGATATTTTAATGCGCCCAGCAATTATTTTAACATTTTGGCTGATTTATTAAATAAAAAATAGAGGGGAGAATGTTAGGCAAACGTGGAAAGGGCAGGAACAGGACAGGGATGTTGGATGGGATGAAGGGAGGAAAGAAGTACACAGAGATGAAGTGGGACCTGATGTAGGTTAGGTTGCTGGATTGGGTTTTGCTTGGAGTTACAAAATATTTATTTGATAGTTGTGTCCATCCAAAAAACCAACCTTATTTGTGCGCTGTCTTATCAAAGACAGCGCACTTCTTGACTGAAAGACTTGAAAGAAAAACAACTTGAACAACAAACTTGAAAGAAAACCATACTTATAAAAATATTTGGGAGGGGTTCATGACGGCGTTAAACCAAACGGGGCGTTTCTGAGGGCTAGGACATACGTAGGGCACTCTTTTTCATTTCTTTCAAGTGAATCACATTTCAAATACCATTCTCACTAGAACATAGAATGGAGCGATGGAAAAACACTCGAAATATTTTTTTTTAATCCCACACTTTGTAACTGTAGTACAATTGAAGAAGCAATAATAATTACCGATGCTGAATGGATTGGAGAAAAACTGAACGTAGAGGGTGTATAGTAACGGGACGGGAGAAGTGGACGAAGGGGAGGCGGGGTCGGGGTGACCTGAACGCGGCCCGCAGATGTATACCATTCCCCTCTCCCAAATGGAGAGTTTATCAAGCGCCTCCCCCCCCCCCCGATCGATTCTCGTGCACGAAGACAAAACAAAACGATTTTCATTACAGGGAATCGATAGTTGTGTATTTTCCGGGGTGGAATGAAGAACGATCATATACACCGTAGACGATGAGGTGAAAAGTAAACGGTGGGGACCATAGCAAGAAAAAATTAATTCGCTACGCAAGAAAAAAAAGACGCATGGAATATTGAGAGGGAGAGAAATCGAGGGGATATTTCTATGGCGACATGTTGTAGAGCGGAGATATCCATTTGGTATTTGCGAGTGATGGGAATTTTGCATGTTTTCGTGGTCCATTGTTGCACTTCGGGGACAATCTGGTTCAAAATACTCGCCTATAACACAGTCAAGTACATCAAAAAATGTCATCATGGGATTGGATTTGGGACGACACCAAAAGAATTCCACCGAGCAACCCATCAACAGGAACAGTGTCACAAAAAAATTACTCTCTTGAATCTATTTTGGCCTCCAAAGAGGTCACCCCCGCCATTGCAGTTAACCGTGCTTTCCTACCCATATGCCACTCACAGTGACATGCAAAATTAATGCAAATATCGTCAACATTATATTTTTTTAAAGCGTAAAGAATGAAGAGTATATTTTGTATGTATATTCTGAAAAACGAAATTTACAGAATGGCATTTTATCAAGATTTATTTTGGTTTCTCATTAATTGTCAGGAACTAACGTTGAATCGTTGTGTAGCCTATTTCCATCCAAAACTCACCTTAAACGGTAGACAACAATGATAATTACTTTCATTTAGAGGTTAAAACGGAAAAAAGTATCTTGAACATTCATATCGGTATAGGTAAACGCTTAAGAAAAAAGAAGTTTCAAAGGGATTTCGCTTCTTTTAGACATCTTTTAGGGAGAGTTACTTCATTAATCATTTGATGACTCTATTAGAACATTTAATGAAAAACAATTCAGTCATGACCTGTTTCAGAAATAAAAATTTAATTATTTTCACGATTGCAGGTTGTAGGACACTTTCTCAAGCTTAACTACGAATATGCTAATATGGTGCAACACCCCCTGCCACACACCTTTTTTGGTGACTCGCAGGGTATTTATGTAGATGTAGATATGTTGAATTTTTCCATGAGGAATTGTTAAAAAAAACATTGAAAATCCACGGTTCACAAGCTGTAAATTTTGGAATTGCAGCGTTCCTTTTAGTAAACACGTAAGCCCTTCCAACCCGTAGAAGTTGAAATCCATGGAGGTGCTAGAGGTCATACACATACACACCCATTAACACAGTAATGAACCCGAAGGTCGGTTTGGTAGGTATCGGTAGAATTCACCAAGTACTTAGCCCTACGGCGCGTGAAGTTCACACATCAGGTAGGGAGGCCAGATCTTTACCCTATGCCGCCTATGGTTTCCTAAGTTCTGGTACCTGAAAATTTACGCAGCACGGGTCAAGCTGAGGGTGCCTGAGAATTGAACCTGGGTCTTCCGGTCAGTAGTCCAACGCTCTACCCCTGCATTACCACATCCCATGTATGTGTAATATATATATATATTCTGATATATATATATATATTCTGATATATATATATATATCTGATATATTCTGATTCTGATGACGACGGCCGTGCCGTCGAAACGTAAATATCCAATGTAAGTGTCCTTCTTTTATGTTTCTATGTGTGTAGTGTTTTTTGTGTTAGTGTTTGTGTGTTTATATATATATATATATATATAAGGTGGTAGACCACCTAAAGTTCGGAATACGCGTGAATTTCTTTTCTTTCTTGTGTGTTTCTGTTAGCTAGTGCTTTCTTGGTGTGCATTATTATTCACATCCGTGAGACAGTCACATAAGTGTTATATCGCGGTAGTAAAAAAGAATTACAGGAGACACGTTAGCTCAGGGGTAGAGCGTTGGGCTACTGACCGGAGTGCCCAGGTTCGATTCCTGGGTAAGCCTCTCTGGACACCTGCAGCTCTACGCAAGCTATTTGATTTTTAGGTACCAGATCTCCCTGGGGAACCATAACCGGCACAGGGAAAGGAACTGGCCCCCCTACCCTGATGTGTGAATATTCACACGCCGTTGGGCTTAGAACTGGGTGAACTCTACCATTACCTACCCAACCGACCTTCGGGTTGATTACTGTGTTTATGGTTTTTTATATATACTCTATATATATTTCTTTAGGTAATCTACCGGTTAAGGTAGGCTTTCGGATGGACACAACTATCAAATGAATATTTTGTAACTCCAAACAAAACCCAATCCAGTCCCCTACTCTACATCAGGTCCCTCTTCATCTCTGTGTACTTCTTTCCTCCCTTCATCCCGTCCAACATCCCTATCCTGTTCCTGCTCTTTCCTCGCTTGCCCAACATTCCCCCCTCTATTACCTTCTTCAACATTCCACTACCGCTCAATGCGCCTTCTATCCATTTTTCCTGCCTCTATAGGATTTCTCTCAACAAACCCCTCTCCTCACTCACCATCTCCAGTACTTCCTCATTTGTTTTCTTTTCGGTCCATTTCCCCTTCTCCAATCTTCTCCACACCAACATTTCAAAAGCCTCCAATCTACGTCTATCCTCCTGCTTCAGCGACCACGTTTCCACGCCGTACATAGCTACGCTCCATATCAAAGTTTTTACAAGTCTTTTCTTAACCTCCCAACTCAACGTCCCCTCCTTAAGAAAGCCTCCTTGCCTAGCGCAATTCTTCTTCTTACGTCCCTACATTAGAAATATATACATATATCTATATATATATATATTATGGGGGGCCAGTTCCTTTCCCTGTGCCGGTGAACTCTACCATCACCTACCCAATCTACCTTCGGGTTGAATACTGTGGTTTTTTATATGTATGTGTGTGTGTGTGTGTGTGTCAGTGTGTACAGACAATCCCTCGAGAGATATTGCAATTCCGCAGCTTCACGAGAAGGAAGGAAAAATTATGGCCGCAGCTGCGATATAAGTTGGCCGAAAGTAATGATAGGGCAAGTGGAGCATCGAGCACCACCTCGCATACCGAGGAGAGTAAGAATACCACCGAGTGACGACGGTGGAACGATGCCCATGGCCAGAGGGAGAGCGGATGGAGAAATGGAACGACTCCTAAAGATTCCTATCGCGGAGAGAGAAAAAATATACGCGAGTGGTTCGGGGTACTTTATTTTTAAAATCGTACTTCTCGTTGACAGAGACGTCGGCATCCATAACTCAAGCAGTCCCATGCAGGTGAGAAAAAAGTGTATATATATATATATATATATTTAAAAATATATATATACACTTTTTTCTATATATATATACATATATAAAGTCACTTTCTTGAAAAACCCACGAACGTGCACAATAATATATTATATATATATTTTTTTAAAAAAATTCTTTACATATATATATATATATATATATATATATATATATATATATATATATATATATATATATAAAGAAAGAATACCGAAGGGATATTTACAAGCAAATTTATCCTAGCGAAAACAATGATAGCGTTGTAGCAAAAAAAACAGTGTTTGGGGTATTATCTACTCACTCTCAAGTACCTTATGATTTGAAGTGTTCAAAATGAATGAATTTCATAACGAAAGAGTTTTAATTAAACTGTTTTGAAAATCATTCAATTGACAGGTCAGGAAAATTCCAATGGGGCGTGAATTGTTTCGGCCCTGTACTTTCATGCCATTCATGTTGGATTGCTGACCAGATTTTTCAACTGCAACATCCACATTTCTCCAGAGAGCTGATTGAAATGCCATGTCAGCAGCAAAATCATGAAAGAAAATCTCTATCAGATTCCATTGAAGGGTATAAAAACACTGGTCGTCAAATCGGGGTAGGGTGATGAATATTTTCTGAAATGCAGAATTACTGATTTTTTCTACCATTCTTTTTAATATGGAGAGATCTCACATAGTTAAACCTGAGACTGCCCTTTCTGATCAACAGCGAAACGACAACTACAAGAGCAAGTGTAATATCGTATTCGCAATATTACACTTGCGAACTTAAACATATCACAATTGCGAATATTAGGTGAAATCACTGATGGATTCAACGGAAATGTGTTTGCTACTCTTACTTAATGGAATAAGTGAAATCGTAATGCGTAGGCTAATCTCACTTTGGGAATTAATATCCTTGGGAATAAGGATTTATCTGAATAGCTGGATCATAGCCAGGGTCCCGAGATATCGATGAGTGATGACAGCTACGACAGAAAACATCATATGAATCCATACTCTTAAAAAAAAACCACAGTATGTTTTTCCATTTCGTCCTCGATAACAAAAATATTTTACTCGACACTAGTTTATGCACAAATATCATACTTTTATTATGTGAGAGTTGAGATAATGTTTTACAGAGAGTTTTTTCAGAGAGAAATTTTTTACCAGGGCATATGTTATCCGGGAAATGGGAGAGTTATTTCGGATAAGTTGAGATCACATGAAATATTTCACAGTAAACGTACTGTAAAAAAAATCTGAGGGCAAAACAGGGGGCTTTCAATTCGTAGGTGACAATAAAGCATCAGGAGGAAAGACTCATTTGGCGGAGAATCCATCACGCGAAATTAGTTTTTTGGATGCATTCAGTTCATGTGTACGAAAGATGGATTCTCCTAGCAACCAGCAATTCGTGACATACTATAAGACGATAAACCCAATTTTGGTCGATGGTCAGAGCAAACGTTTATTTTTATCATTACCACCAATGTTTCGCAACGCAGTCCATGAATATCAATATAATACCATTTTTCTAATAATTCAAAATATTTGGACGAAAATGCATAGAAATGAGCGCATGAAGAAAAGACTTAGGTTAACCAAAGAAAATGTACAGTGAGTCGTGGCGGCGAAGTACCCAAATATTATCTGCTTGGCTTACAGAAAATATGTTTAAACACTCTGTCACGGAGCATGTCGTTATAACCTTCACGACCTAGGTTTTTCAGGAAAAAAGGACGAGGGCAACTTGAGAAGTACAAAAGAGAGATGCTGAACGAAAGAAGATGGAGAATATAAAATCGTGGAATTCCGCGAAAGATATGGCTGGTAGGGGAATTAGGAAAGAAGGAAAGTGGGTAGAGGGGCTATTGGGAGGTGGTGAGATGTTCGAGGCTGTGAAATGAAGAGAGTAAAATGAAGAGAAAATGTATTTTAAACGGTAAAAGAGACGGCATATACCATGATCGTAGCAGAAAATACTATAGGGAAAATGACGCATAGGTTGCGCGGGTGTGTCCTCGGTGATGTACAATAGTTTTTTTTGGGAAAGTCATAAATCTATCTCTACACAATATACCAACTAGAATCCGTACACTTAACTTGAGGGTTTACTCCCCGCCAGACGATTAAGACAACGCCCATAGTTACTCAGTACGCCCCTCCTGGAGGGGGTGACCAAATGCTCATTTCAACTCGCAACATGCACCGGCGAAATGGAACACCGCGAGCAGTTTTCAATACTATTCACAGGGACTCTCCTAACTGTTAATCCGGACCGAGGTGCAGAAAATATTGTCTCCCTCTCTCTCTCTCCTGAAACTTCTCCATAAGCAAACCTCCTTCTTTCCTCCCACAACGCACGTTTACCTCCTTCTTTCCTCCCACAACGCACGTTTAAAAAAAACGGCACAACTAGTGCTAAGTGTTCGACAAGACATTTCCGTGGAAATAAGTCTCGGAGAGGAGACCATCAACAAGGTGATGGTAATGAAAAGTAATACATATGGCCGAAAACTGGAAGGTGGGAGAGAGAGAGAGAAAGGAAAGGCGTAGGCTGACAGGAGAGGTAACGGTATATTCAGCAACTGCCCATCAACCGCCGCTGCGCCGTATCAATTTCTAGATGTGAGAACGGGCCTATTCCTTCGACTGTTTTATTTTCGTGGGCGCGTGGGAGTGGCCGTTGACGAATTCGCCAAAATGGACTCCTCCCCCAAGCAGAAGATATTTTTATTTCCTCCCTTCGCGGTCCGACGGAGAAAATAAGCAAAATCTCGCCGAAGCAGTTTATAAGATGATCAGGATGTTTGGCCCGTCCTCTTCGGGAAACTCAATTTCTTGTTTTCTCTTTCGCGTCCACCGATATGGAAGGTGACATGGGACGTGGAAATCGTAGGAGAAAAACATCTTTAAGACGCCGGCGATCTATAATGGATTAATAATGGAGGGTGTAGTTCTAATAGTTCCAGGATATACGGTTCAAGTCTCGTGTTTGATGTTTGTGGTGACGAATTAAGTGCCCGCGGGCAACATATGGAAGTCGTGAAAACCGACCAACCAGACCCACCAACCTGATCACCTTCCCTTCCATTTTCTTCCGCCAATCGGTAAGTCACCACATGACACCGAGAATACGTTAGGATACGAGTAAAATTATAGTGGATAGATGATATATGTCGATGGGGTAGCTGTAGTCCAGAGGTAGAATACGGATACGGTGGACTACTGACCAGAGGGCTCGAGTTTGATCCCCGGGCTAGGCTCACTGGGCACCCTCACCTCCACTTAAGTGTGATTATTCGGATATCACAATCCTGGGAAACTACAATCGATACTGGATATCGATAAGGAAAGGAACTGGCCCCCATGATGGGTAAATTTCACACGCCGTAAGGCTTAGTACTGGATGAACTCTACCAAACCGACCTTCTCTTAGGTTAATGTTTGTGGAGATTTTTTTATGGAGAATATAGGGAGAGAAAGTGGCGGAGGAGGAAGACAATTCACATACATAAATCGTAGGTGAATAAATGTGATATGTAAGGGATGACAATTTACCATAAAAATCGAAAAGGTAATGAGATCTTTTAGGAATCGGAAGGTTAGATCAAACATTAAATTAGGGTAAGATAAACTAGAACGGGATAACAGTTACTCTGTTTGAGAGGCATTTTTCATGAGGGTGGGTAGAGTGGTGGGGTCATCAAAAGGAGAAATACGTTGGGCAAAGAAGCGTTCACAAAGTGGCGGAAGTTAAGACACCTGCCTTGTCTGGGCTCTAGTGACACCTCCTTGGGAACGGATGATATGCGTTCAAGCGTGAAGTTAAAAATAGTTGCACTGGAACACCCAAGTTCTGCTACAGCGACCACAAATATTTATTGGTCCAGAGGCTGACATCTTTTTCTGCAGGGAAGAAAAACTTTAATCTTTTTGGCATGTCAAAAACTACCGCCCAAAACGGAATTCCATCATTCCATATTATTCAAACAGTTCCACGGACCTCATCTAAGCAACAACGATCCCAAATGTCTCTCGACTATGCTCATGGAATGGACAAGAATCGCGTCAAAAGTTTCCCTTTACGAAATGAAGGAACGTAAAAGATATACAAATATCATCTACATAATATGCATTAAGCAATAATAAATTTAAGTGAAAGCGCCTTGAATACGCATGGATAAAAGTCTGTTTTTTAAAATTATTTTCTTTTCGCTGAGACTCGCCTATTTATTCTGATTCAGAGCATAATAGATTTGAAATTCCTTACGGAGTTAGATGTCATTTAATAGTAATTAATGTCATTTAATAATAGAAAATCATAAAAAAGGGCATGGGAAGAACTGGAGGTAGGAGTGAAAGTCGGAGGGGAATTCGTAAAATCGGTTAGGTTTGCTGATAACCAAGCATTAGTTGCTCAGTCAGCCAAAGGGTTGCAAGCATTGTTGAGTGAATTGGAGGTTCAGTGCGATAAATATGGGATGAGAATCAATATTAATAAAACAAAGGTCATGCGATTTTCCAGAAAGAAAAAGGCTAAGCTATACATTAAAATGGGAGGGGAAAAATAGAGCAGCTAGAACAGTTTACATATCTCGGAAGTGTTTTGGACCAACACGGTCAATGTATTAGCGACGTAAGGAGAAGATTTGCGCTAGGCAAGGAGGCTTTCTCAAGGAGGAGGGAGTTGATGACGGGGACGTTGAGTAGGGATGTTAAGACAAGACTTGTAAAAACTCTGATATGGAGCGTAGCCATGTACGGCGAAACGTGGTCACTGAAGCAGGAGGATAGACGTAGAGTGGAGGTTTTTAAAATGTGGGTGTGAAGAAGAATGGAGAAGGTGAAATGGACCGAAAGGAAAACAAATGAGGAAGTACTGGAGATGGTGGGTGAGGAGAGGGTTTTGTTGAGAGAAATTCTATGGAGGCAGGAAAAATGGATGAAAGGCATATTGAGCGGGAGTGGGATGTAGAAGAAGGTAATAGAGGGAAGAATGTTGGGTAAACTAGGAAAGGGCAGGAGCAGGATAGGGATGTTGGACGGGATGAAGGGAGGAAGGAAGTACACAGAGATGAAGAGAGTGACGTGATGTCGAGTGGGATGTTGGATTGGGCTTTATCAGGAGACACAAAGCATTATTGCCCAATTAAACAAGGTTGTGTTCATCCAAAACCTACCTTAACCGTTAGATTACCTAAATATAAGCAATAATAATGGAGTGGCTAATACGAGTATATCGTACGTACGTTTTGGATGAATACTGGCTAACCACCGCTGCATTTCTAAACCAGGCTTAACATGGCTTAACGTGACGACCTTCATTTCAACAAACCCTAATTCAGTTTCACAAACTTCTCCTTCCTCCTTCACGTCCATTCACCATCCCCATCTCATGCTAAATACTACGTAATTTAAGGACTGACTGTATGTTAGTACCTATGTGAGGACATAATGTGTTTGAAATCCATAGTAGGATAATTTTGGTGGTCCAAATTAATATGTTGCCTCAGATACAGACGCCGTACGACTTTCTTCTTGACCATACTATATGCCCTTTCTGCACTACGACAGAGAAGGAGGGAATGTAGTTAAGAGTTAAGCGGATTCGGAAAACTAGTTAAAACCCTCTTCGGGGATTCCGAAAACATCAAATCCGTCGCCATATGTTCGGCGATCTGCTTGACTAGCACGTTCGCCTTAAACACGGGACCATCGAAGGTTGGATGCGGCAAATGATCGCCACGTCTTCTCCTCCTTGCTTGGCATGCACCTAAAGAGCGACGGTGGATGCAACACCGCGTGTACTAAACACCTCCCATTGGAAATCGAGTCACACGCTACCGATCGCATTGATATATCAACCCTGCCGATGACATGCGGTCTTGGTGGCGGCGAAAACAGAAACGAATGAAAGCCCTGACTCATTCATCATGGCACTGTAACCTGCCACATCTATTTTTTCAACAATGTGACATCCCGGTGATTCATTAGAGACCGAACCGCAACACGCCCCACTTCGACGTGTGGGCCCAGTCGATTACTTTAGCGGACCAGTGGGCGACACATGTTCATTCCCGCGCCAAGCGGTCTAATTATTTGTTTTTTTTTTTGTGTACAATTTCGCTCATTGGGAGGAGGCGTCAGTGAGGACGAAATCGCGAGGGAAATGACGTGAGAGGATGATTTAGGTTTTTTTTTAATTGCCATTCGAAAGATGGTAATCGTGAAAAAAATACGCTATCGTTTGATTATAGCTGTATAATGTTTGTCAACAGTTTAATTTCTGCGGTCCAAGCGTTCTGGCATTTGTCATTCGAAATCTCTTCATTTCGCTGAATCAGGGGTGGTGGGGGGAAGTGGTGGTTTAATTTATGGTTTCCCCCGGGAAGTGTTCCTACCCGAAGGATTAAAGGTCACGGGTCGGCACCTGAATATCGTGCCAACTGTGATTAATCGTGGTGGCAGAGCAGGGGTAGCGAAACGTTTTACCCTTGCCTGCCTTATGGCAAAGACGGTGATGTACGTCCTGAACTAAGACCTAGGATTGTACTCCCTAAAATTCCGATTCTATTCCGCAAAATATACAATGAGTTGATAATTTGGCGATATTTTCCATATTTGTGGCGAGAATACACTCAAGATGATTCACATTTCCTCACAATGGGCTCCCGAGCACAAACCCACGATTATGAAAAATCCTTTTGATCTTCTGACATCCATAGTGCGTATCACAGAATGGTAAACACGGAATTATTCTTCAAAAAAATTATTTGTTAAGTTGATGGCCCTTCAAATCAGAGATGGAAAAAATCAATTCCGAAAAGAGCTCCTCTAATCTCAGAATCACTCAACTGAATGTGAGCTCGGCTTCATTCGGAGTCGCCTTTCATAGGGTAATATCTGAATTCCATTCAAAGCTGAAAACATTCTCAACTCGCAACTGATTTCAATGGGCAGATGTAAAACTGTAAGAATAAAATTCTATAGAGACGTAAAAGTATACGTATTTGAAAGCTACGTAAAAAGCACAGTGTTATTCTGATAATGAGTAAATCCTTATAGAAAAAGCTTTTATCACGTTTTGACACTGCAAAGTTTTATTTTAAACTGTCAATAAAACATAAATACGTTCAAAAGGTGAGCCTTTAATGTCAAATTTAAACCTGGAATATCAAAAAATAATGGTTTGATTCTTTGCAAAACCAAAAACCGTCAAACATGTCCATGATCTGACAAGGATGTTGTTGATCATCATTTTTTGGAAATTAAACTAAAATGATTGGATATTATGGCGAATTTTGTTGAATTATAGCCACCGAATAATAAATCCCAAATTTCACTTTCCCCGCGTCGCCACCATGGGATAATTCAAAAACGTGCGGAGCCGTGGAACTTATTTTTATACCACCTGTCTCCTGGTGATAATTTTGACACGAATATGTTTTTGGAAAGCGTGCACGGCAAGAAAATTTTGCGAACGAATATGAAGGAAAAAAATGAGCATGACTTTGAAGTCGGAACGAATACATTTTTCACAAGGTGCTCAAGCCACGACTAGTTTTTTTTAACGAGAGTGCTCGGATACAAAAAACATAGAAGTTGAATCCTCAAATAGTATAATGTATATATTATTTCGGCGGATAATATGCATCCATACTTAATTGAAGCGAAGAGGATGGGCAATATTCTTTCGGGCTACGTTAATTGGGTTCTTTCTTAAGTTCCCTTGCTTTCTCTGGCTTCAACACTAACAAATATTTAAAAAATATGGTTTATCGTGTCTTATGCAGGAGCAGAAGATACCCGCTCAATAACTAAAAGAGACAAACTTACAAATACGTTCCGCCTGATGAGAAAATTATTAAGAAATCAAAGAATAGGATACTAAATGATAGATTCCTTCTTCGTATTAGCTCTCTGGCGGCTGGGAAAGGACACAGCGATGTATGATATGAAGAAAAGTTACCAATCTAATCAATAAAAAAACAAAGGTTATAACTTAATTCAACTAATTTTCCACGACTATTTCTCATTCACGAAATTATGAATCGGTAGATTACGCCGAATACAGTACATTTAAATTCCAAAAGTTCACAAATTTTACAAGCATTATGTAGCACCCACAGCTAAAATAATATTGCGCGTTTGTTCTTTCCCACAATGCTTTCTAATGATAATACAGTTTCATCAATTTAAATCTCGCATTGCATCTAATTACGACATTAAATTTGTGAAACGCAAACTACTGATTAAACTTGTGGTGCAGAACAACGCGTGTCATTATTTCAACTATGGATATTATATGAACGCCCTCGAAGTTAAACCTGAACCGATAAATTGTGACCGTATTATGAAAAACATTTGCCAACATGGGGAAAAACATGGGGATTTCTATCTACGTAATTTGCATTGGATATAAACAGGTTCACGCACATGCAACGACTGAATATTTCGATTAGAGCGGTTTCGGGAGTTGTCAGTAACATTATCTTGCCTGACCTATATCCCTTTACGAACGAATTTCATTGCCATTCCGACTCGTCGTCTCCCAGATATAGAACCTTATGCGAGGCACATGGCGAAAGTACCGTAAAATTCATACAAACTGCCAAAAAGGAAATAAAGGTCAGAGCCTTTGATGCACGATCATCACGCGAACACAAGAAATGGCGCGCCATTTACGGAAATTCGTCCCATACCGACGACTGCTTAGCGTGGGACGCAGAAGACGCAAAATGGAAGACATAACTTGACCCTCGTGTATTAGCCTTCCAAACACCGTTAAAATGATTAGGGCAGATTTAACGATCGAGTATCTCGTTGGCCGTGGGTGTGACAGGACGTAAGCTAACCATTTTCGACAGAGACGAAACTGAGTCGTTTAAAATAGCTTTCAAGTATATAAATATGTGTATGCGGCAATCCACATCCTTTGAGGCCTATAACTGCAGGAGATCGTAAATATTTAGTAATTTAATTGTAGAGAGTCATGCATTTGTTTCAAAGGGTATTCGTAAAAGGAAAAAGCATGAGGCAGAATCGAGTATTATAAATGCGAAGTGGCCAATTTTGGTTTTCCTGCAATCATGAATTGTAAGGATGGGAGGGGAACGAGTGTTTAAAGCTATCAGTGCAGGAGAGAATTTATCTGTTTTAATCGGATGATCAAATTGGCTTTAAGGGTGTATATTCTGAAAAAAGCCTTAATGCGTCAAAGTAAACTCGAGTGATGTGTGCCTATCCAAAATCTTAACCTGACCTCAGAGCGACGTAAGTGTCTCCCGTTTTAGTTCTCATAAGCCACAACATTTATTACATTTAACAACTTTTCTCTAATCCTTAATTATCCAATACATTCAATATAATACATAATAATACTAATAATCCAATACATTTACTACCTTTAATAGAAGTTCATTCAAGATCTAAGTTCACTCAATTTTATTCTTAGGACCGCGAGTAGATAGGAAGATGCGGTTAAGCTACTCGGCCAAAGAGATAGATTCCCTTTGTGCATACAATACATAGATGCCTGCACCGTACAGCAGGCAGGGTTCGTATTGCTGCGGCTAGTCTGAGAAACGTTTTTCGCTACTTAACACAAGAACAGCGTGTAATCATTGGTTTTCTCCACTCGCGTGGCTCAACACCATCAAAATTCGTCGTCAGATAAGTAATGTATGCGGTGATGGTATTATGGATTAGAAAAGTGCGCTTTCGTTGGCAGGTCAGCTCAAAGAAGGTCGAACGACGTATTGTGACAACGAACCCAAGCCTCGACCACGGACCAGCCGGTTTTTCCGGCGGGAACCCTGTTGCAGGATTCTCGGCTGCTTTGGAAGCATGGTGTCGACTTTGTGAAAAATATGTATGCCCAATTGGAGATTGTGTGGGGAAGTAATAAAAGTTTCGACTTTCTAATGTGAGCAGTAGGGAAAAAAAATTAGGAAACTCTAGAATTTGAACTCACACTATACATACAGGATCGGATATCATCACAACTTCGTCCAATTCCTTCATTTATGCCTTCTCCAATACTTTTCGCGCAGTCTTCATTCATCCTAGATGAATAAGAGCATCTATCCTCAAATTTTTCGTTATACTTAACTAACCATTCCCCGTCAAATGGAAAAAAGTTTCTTTGTAGAACTTCTGGTGGGCGTTCTTCACCAGCTGAAGTTAAACGGAGATGTCAACGATGGTTGAGAGGTCATATGAACCGCGTTATTTGGTGATGTGACCATTAGGAACGGAGGTAAGGGCAGAGAGAAACTCCATCAGTTGGAGTTGGGATAATCAAATACCTCGTACGACAGATCTCTGTCAGGGTATATCCATATATAATAAGCGCCCGCCGGCATTCGAACCCGAGTTCTCAACGCGAGAAGCCGGTGTAGGTTAAGGGTACCAAGTCAGTCGCAAAATTTACTTGCTCCGATAACCATTGATCGCCACCACAATTATGGCGTCCTATCGCCAAAGCGTAGACTTGGGAGATAGGCGACTTATCAACAAAAACAGGCCTGCCCACTATCACCTGGACTTTCCAACGTATTCGCGGGGAAATAGTTGAGGAGGCATAGGAAATAATTGGAGCAAGGTATGACCGTAGGCGGGGAATAAATAAAATCAGTCACCTTATTGCGGATAGATCAAGTTTTACTCCGCCGATCAGCCAGAGGATTGATTACAATCATTCTTGAATGCGTTGGAAAATAAATTTGAGATGTCTGGCATTAGAATCATGGTAAACAAAACAAAGGCCTGGAGACTTTCGAGAAATTGGAAGATTAAGTCGAACAAATTTCAAGAAACTGCGGGAGATGTCGCAACAATAACTTTTAACGGAGTTAACCGCTAATATGAATTTCAATGCAACAATTTCAGAGTGTGAAAACAATTCCTCTTCACCGAGATTCGAACCCGTATCCCTCGATGTCTGGCCGATTACTTCAGCCAGCTAAGCTACCGAGGCCTCCTCTTAAACCCTGACATTTTTTGGCTTCTTTTATTTCGTCACAACATTCTGTTCCTTTAAAATCACTCGGCCGGACATCAAGGGATCCGGGTTTGAGTCCCGGTCAAGGCGAATGATTTTTACACTCTGAAATTGTTGCATCAAGTTGAACGTAAAAATTAGAGGGCATAAACAAGAACAGGTGGAGCGGTTAACTTATTTCGGGAGTGTTTTTGACGCAGGTGACCAAAATAGTAGGAAAACATTGAGAAGAATGCATTAGGCAAAGAAGCTCCTACTACGGGGTGGGATTTCATGACAGTGAGAATGGATGTAAAGAAAAGATAGTGAACACTTTGATGCGGAGGGAAGTTTTTTTACGGCACGGGAACCTTCTCGTCGAAGCAAAAGGATGGATGGGGGCGTGGGGAGGAGGGATGGAAAATGGCCACAAATGATAACAAACGAAGAAGCACTAGGTTTGGTGGGAGAGGAGAGAGAATTGTTGGTAGAAATCCAAAGGAGGCTTGAAAGGCTGATGTCGAGCGACTGGTGATGGAATGTTGATGATTGTGATAGAGGTTAGAACGTAGGCGAGCCTGGTAGGGGAGGAAAAGGATAGGCATGTTGAGCTGAATGAAATGAGGCAGAATATATGTGGGATTGAAGAAGTACTGAGGATAATAGTAAGAAACTGAAGTCATTTTAGAAATATTAAAAACATTTGATTCACAAGTCGGAACAATATCAAACATTGCAAAGATATCAGGTATATTTGTAGGTGCATGTGTATGTTAGTTGGCAGTTTGTGTGTTTCTGCATGTGTGTGAGTTTGTAAGGGTTTTTGCATGAATGTATACCATGATTTGTTTGTGGATTTTATAATTGTTGCGACTTTTGCATGCGGTTTTTTTCTTGATTACGGGTGGTGCCCTAACACCCGCCGCCACACGCCCTTGCGGCGGCTTGCGGGATATTTAGATAGATGTAGAAGAAGGGTTTATTTGTAGTGCAAGATAAGGTCAGCCGTACCTTGTTAGGCGAAGCTCAGAAATGCAAAGACGTTAGTCTCTGTCCAAAACCAGAAACCAAACCAAAGGAACCAAAAAGACGTTAGTCTGTGTCTAAAACCTACCTCAAACCGTAAACTAAAATTACAAAATATAGCAAAGGCTAGATAACTACATGCCTACCTGCAGCTTAATAGGGAAGTAGGGCGAAGGAGCCATTCAGCACAGGCAAAAGGTGAGTTGATTTGATAGATAGGGATAGAGTATCATCATGGGTATATTATGTATATACAATGATCAATTATTCACTAAATAATTAGAATACAAGTTTATCTCTGTGGCCAGATCAGAACTAATGACATACCTTAAGGCAAATGAAACTCTCTCACCACCTTTCAAAAAAATAGATTTATGATTTCCTCAATTCGATGTTTCCGGCTAATTTATTTCACCACGCCTTTTTAACGGAGTCAATTTCCTCAAGAGTATGCAGTCGTGAAAAAAAACGATCGAATGCAAGTGAAAATTTCAATTAGGAGCACACCACCTTGCATAAAAAATTTTTTCGTAACTTCACTCTTAAATTTCATTTTTGAAAGTAGAAAAACTCGAAATGATTTTACGCGTCAATGAGCAACAGCCAATGAAAGGGCAGTAGTGGTTTTAGGGGAGGCGACCGACAGCCGAGGTCATTTGCGCCATTTGCGATGGAGAGGAATGGATGAAGGGTGGAGAGAAACCCGGCGTCGGCATTAGCCTACTCTTAACGGCGCCAAGGGGTCCACAATTTAACGTCTCATTTGGCGGACGGCGTACTCTTTCCACAAATCATCTCAAGTAGGAATCGGGATACCCCTAAAAAATAAGTATCCATCCCACCCGGGATTCGAAACCGGGTCCTCTAGGTGAGAGGAAATCCGTTAGCCACGGCACCATCCCAATCGCCGCCAATGAAAGGATTATCGTGGAGAAGAACCGAGAGTTTTCCCCAACCGAGAAAACAATTAAGGTTCAATGAAAGGGCAGAAAAGAAAAAGCGAAAAATCAGAAATGTTATATGAACATATTAATGTTAGGAATAAATGCCTACCAAACGTAAAATGACTGCAAAAATGTAGTTAACCCTTTCCCAAAAGAGTAATGCACGAAATTTTAAAAAATCGCATTTCATGGAACACATTCCATACAAATACATGTCTGGGACTAGCTTGATCATAGAAAAGAACATTTAGGATCTATTATGAAAGTAATGCATTTTTGGCATCGTCAATTTGATTTTCCTAAGCTCGCTGATTACGAGCAAAAATTAAGGAATGCATCCTAATATAGGAAGTCCATTCCGCGTGTCCACGTAAAAACCTTCGGAGACTCTCAACGCTGAGACATTTCTCTACTCCGGAATGAGGAAAATTTATTACTTATTCAATCTCCGATACTCATTGATTTTACTCAGTGAAATTAACAAATTTCCATCGATACGAAATTTGTGAACGTCGTGTATGTACACAAAGGGTGAGGACGTTGTGGTGAGCGCATCGTGAAGTAAAAACTCAATGCGCGTCAAGAATTGGCAAGATTGACTGACTGTTCAATAGCAGTTAAAGCTTCCGAGAAACTAGATTGCGAGATACAGCACGCTCGATTGCACACCAACAGCAGCGATTTATTCACCTGGACCTCCATGGTATGGAAACTCCCGACATCACTTGCTTTTCTGGGCGCACAAGGTTACCGCGTGTGGGCAAGCGAAGAACAGTCGCAGGAAGATCCCTTCCAAGTCTCACATATGTCAGCCGATACCATACCGGATAAGAATTGAAGTAAGTAACATATGCTGAGACAAGCCAACCACAGATAAACAAAGGGAAATGTATAACGAATGCAACTGTTAATCCAAGCCACTTGGATTATTCTAACCCCAGACATTCATTCTTCTACATACGTTGCGGCTAAACTTGAATAAATTCATAATATAATTGTGCAACACTGCCAGTTAAACATATATTTATTTGATCCTCATTGACTTCTTACTTTAAAAAAATAATTTGGCACACAGAGCAGTAAAATATGAAAGTCTAAATGATCCTTATCCTAATAATCGTCTAATACTAACGTTGACATTATGACAACGTAGATTACATTGACGGTGCACAGAAGTAACGAACAGGATTCATATCCTGTTCAGAATCTGATTGAATGAACTCTTCTCACATGATAAACTTAGTGGACTATTTTACTGTCGATGAGATCAGGGTTGGGTGATGACCAATTAACTACCTTCCCACGTCCCAGGTTCGCTGCCCATAGCAGGAAGGGGATATGCCAGTACTATTTCCGCTCCTGCTCAGGTGTCATGTGGAAAAGACGTAATATCAATCAGATCTGCAAGATAAAACGTTCAATCGTGCTTCTCATGCGAAATCGTTCCTATCTGCCATAATTACCCATTTACTCCGAACGATGCAAATGACCTCGACGGTAATGCAAACTCCACAAATCGCCCTCTGGCTTATAATGAAGGTTACATGAATGTTTTATTGATTCACTCGACTGGATGAAAGGCACACTTAAATATGCCTAAGGGCCAAAATCGCGCCGCGAGTACTTTTAGTAGAATAGATGCCACAATAATATTTCAGTCCAAATATTAATTGGCTGAAGCCCTCCATTCTTCCCCAAAAAATGATAATTCCCTTGAGCCTTAAGACGTACTTCTTCCGTCTTGCACCTAGCCTTCATTTGCCCTACGTTTATCCCTTGAACTTCTTCTCTGGACATAGACTTCAATTCTCCCTTCTACTACGCCCCTAATTAATCCATTGGGTCTCAGGGTACGCTCAATTCATCTGGTTCTCCTTTTCCATGTACGAGATTGCGAAAATTAACACTTGTAGTGTTAATTTTCCCTTCCATCTATATGTTTTATCTACCACATCAATGTTTTCCGCTTATCTTACCATTCTTCTCTGGCATGTTTTGGCAATGGTCTCTATCTCCGATCCATAGCCTTCCATTCTCCTTACGACTGTTTTCACGTACTGATTCCCCTTTTCATCATCATTCCAGCAGCCATGTTGCAGGCAACGATTTTGCTGATGTGGGGTTATGAGAATTTTCAGTTATAAAAGGGATACTGCAGGGTCTATTTTTCGCTATTCAATACAGTTCTGAGTGTGTGCGCATGAAATATAGTATGCTAGATTGTTGGTATTCGTTTATGAGATTTATTATTCGTTTTTGGACCCTCGCCACTGATTTTTGTATTTTTTCCTGCTCTGTAACCGCGTCTTCATATATATATATATATATATATATATATATATATATATATATATATATATATATATATATATATAATAAGCAGGGGATGGGGTTCCAGCTGTCCACTCTTGAGTACATAAACTGTATTGCATTTGGTTTTGCTCTTTTGCACCCGATGATGGCCTCAGTGAGCCCAGACGCAACATCGAAACGTATATTTCATCTTGACGAAAAGAGCAATATATTGAATTCACTATTGCGGATTCCTTCCATCACATTGAAACCTGAAACTGTAAATCTCAACCATAGGCATTTTCATGCTTGAAAAATATTTAGGCGTCTCCATAAAATTTCTCGGCAAGTCCGCAAGGGGCTTCGGCACTCTTCACTGAGGCCGTGAATAGAAAACGAGGAGCTGGTTTGAAGTGGCTTGGGGGATAAATGGCGCCAAACGAACCAACAGCACGCACTCCACGGCGTGACCACTCTTACGCACCTCGACCATGACGACCGTGCGACCGACAGTCTGTTACTCTCTCCCCTTCCAAGCCGTCTTGGGAGATCGGTCGGGGAAAGCGGAGATAGAGAGAATAAGGAGTGGCGCACTGCATGCGGAAAAAAGTAGTTCTCAAAGGAGGGAGGGAGAACGGTTAGAGCTGGCGACATGTCATTGAGGAAGAGTTTCATGGCGTGGAAGCTGCCTGTGCGCCTCGTGAACGAATCGTTCGACCGACGCTCCCCGATGACGAACGATTCCAGTGAGGTGTCCAGAGGCTGGTTCATGAGGTTGAAGGCTACTGGAGGCCCCGTGAAGGGTTTTTTTTGGAGTGGTCAAAAGTCTTCCATCTTGGTTCGTCATGTTGGTCACTTTTCTTTCGTCCTTGGTCGACGACCGCTAGCTTGTTTTCAATTTTTGGCTGAAAGTGTACGTAATACTTTCCTATATCCCTGTCTCTTGTTCTTTATGCCTCTTCTCGGATAGGATATCGTAAAATAACCGTCTGAAATCATATATTGTCCTCAAAATTTCTCATCGGAACAACAACTTTCAAATGATTTAACTATTTTACGAAAAAGAAATATAAGTGTCACTATTATTTTTCTATACAGTCAAAGTGACATATATATTCGAACCATTCACTCCGAATTGATGAGTTAAGACAACCCATAACCCGATTACGACAGATTTGTTTTCGAAAATTCTTTGTTATCCCGATAATGCAATTCTAAAGAATTTTGTCAGAGTGGGCGTGGCCAAGCCTTCCTGAGCACCTCTATTCATAAATTGCATAAATTGGTAGGATGTCTCTTTGGCAATGAAGTTTACAATGTTTTATTAGTCCCATCGTATTACGGTATGAGAGATCATGTCAGTAAAATTCGAGAGATTAAGTGCAGAACAGACAGATGTAAGTTATCATTTTTACCACGAATGATAAGGGATCAGAATAAAATAACATTTGTCCGAATACGTTAAGAGGGAAAGGTGTTTTGGGTCAAGGATAGTCTGGTGTGTAATCATCCCCTGCCACACATCCTAATGCTGGCTCGCTGGGTACTAAATGAAGGAGAAATAAATAAATTTAAAAATATTCATATCACGTACCAGCTAGATGCACGGGATCCGTGGCGTTTCCTCCAGTATATTTCAGCCTCCTTTAGGAAGGGCTTGAAACTGTGTACCGCGTGTATCACCAAAAACGAACAAATCCCATGAGTGATTAAGGGACTTGTTCAGGAAGGGCTTAAAACTCTTGATGTTCTAAAAGCGAAGCTTTGTTGACGCACGAAAATCGGAACTTGCTGAGACTGTAGCGGTAAAATGTCGTCTCCCTCAGGTATCGACAATTTCCGTGTCCTTACCGAGCATAGGCTCCTGAAAGCGGATCCATTGACTTAGTAATCGATCGAAAAGTTATGGAATCTAGGCCATACAGAGAGGCCTAGATTCCGACAATTTTCGATCGATCGGTATCGAGTGAAAGATGTTCCCTTGTTTTCATATCCGTCCGGCAGTCAATAATTAATCGGTCCCTGATGCCAAAGGAGAGAAGGAAAGAAATTTGCCGGCTGAAAACTTCCTTTTCAGTCAAAACAATCGGCTGGAAAAGTTGTTGGGTGTGTATCGAGCGCATGTATTTTTAGTCACTGCAATGAAAAACGTCTTTTTTGTCTCTCTAAGCGTATTTCCTGAATTTTTAACCGACAGACTTAAATATTATTATTTGGGGACTGCCTGAACGTCAAATAGCAGTTTAAAATCTCTTGTTTTCATCTAACAAGTGATATAATGTGTTATTAATCTCATTGCTTAAAAATGTGCTTTTCTTTACGTTCAGTCATTTTTATATTTGGCGAAAATGACACTGATTTCATGAAATTATAACTGAAAAAAAAACATTGTATCATATAACGAAACAATTAAATGAGTGTTTAGACCACCCAATTCTAAGAGAGCATCCTGAGATCGTGACATCAAAAACAAGTAGGAATCTCCTGTAGAGAAAATGCAACTATTACTTGTTTTTCTAAGCAATATGTGTTGAACTGACATTGCGTGGGGAAGTAATAATAAAGGTGACGACTTCCGACCACAAGTTCTTCTGGATCGCCAAATTCAACAAGAATCACTGAAGTAATTCATTTACAAGACGATTCCTCATTAAGTTAAGATATTGAGACCACCTTTTATATCATTTAAATCATATTTTTATATCATATACGATCGTATCGTATTAAATCACATATCATATCGTAAATATTTGACATTTCGAATTCTTGTGTCTCTGAAAATAATGTGGTTTCTTTCCTGATGAAACAAGAACCTTATTTTAGGTATGCACAATATCGACAAATGGCCGGTCGTGGTTAAATTGAAGCGATCAAATTAGAATGAAGAGTATAAGATGAGAGTCGCAAACGAACAGGAAGAGAGAAGAATAATGTGGCTTATGACCGCATTATGATCTAATGATTCCTCATCGAGAATCGATTCGCAAGTTTTGAATCGACCCCAGAGGCTGATGTTGCCACCTCGAGGGTGTTCATTCAAGCGCTCGCTCGAAACCGCAACCGATGTAAACCATTCCCCAAGAGGTGGCCTCATAGAAGAAAAAACTCCCATAGCCAAAGGCATGGGGTCTAAAACACTACACCCTCCACATGGCCGTGGGGATGAAATAAGCGACTCGTTCAATGGAAAAAGAAAACAAATGAAGGAAAAAAAGATGAGGCCCAAGAACCGCACACGCTACCTGGGAACCATGGGGAACAAGGGTGCCCAGCCCAGGCTTTCCGAGAATGGCTATGCAATTACCAAAAGAAAGATTTAGCGTTCTAGATCGTGATATGGGCGTACATCGCGATGGCATTGCATACATACATATCTCTCACAGTCACGGCCAAGTAATCGCTAATTTTTATTTCCACGAAGAATGATAATTAACCGTGGTTTGGCGAACGATAATGGCTTAGGGTACACCAATTATTAATGCACAATCAAGGGGAAGCATCTAAGTAGTGAGGAGACGAATGAGGAAATGTGTGCGAAATTCCCTTGGAGTAATTTTCAAAAGAGGCACTCCAATCTGCAGGATATACTCCACAGGGCAACTAAAAAGACAAAGTTCTAACATAGTAATAGAACCTCGTATATTGAAATTAAATTATTGACTTTATAATTCCACCTATTATGTTATGTAAATTCCATAAAATTGCTCCGGAGACAACAAATTTTATTATCTAGTACAGCCAAAGAAATTAATGAGCTGACTCATTGATGGAGTGTGGAGAAATATGTGAAATGACACAAGGACCCCCAATGAAGGTTAGGAAAAGTCACCTTATGATGCTTTTCTAAACAAATGTAGATATTTTAAAACTGAAAATGTTTGACACATGGAGCGGATAACGCATTTACTCATTTCTCGAGGTAGAAATTTAAATGAACATTCATGACGGAGAGGTAAAAGGGTTTCAAACTTGAATTTCTCTAAAGAGAAGATTGATTGTGTGAATGTATATAGATTAGCCCTCTTAGCGAGGTTTCATTTTTAGACTGAGCTCTATTAAAAATGTATGATAATCGCTGAATAGGTATGGTGGAATTTTGTTCTTCACGTGTACCATCTATTCGCAACTAGGGATATATATAGCAATGCGGTCATATATGTCTCTTGAAGCATAACTTTTAAGAGAAGCTGCCTCCCATATATCCTCAAATCATTCATTTTCAGGACAAACATCCACGATCGACCCACAAGGTCCCATCGCTTGAGTTTACAAATCCCACAGCAGCATTCTGAAATATATCACAAAAATGTTCATGGCTACGAATTCCTTATCGTGGAAGTCACTGTCGGATGGCTTGAAAATGTACCTGAACATTGTTTTCAATTTTAAAGTAAAACTACTTGAGGTAATTTTGCCCGAAAAAGAACGAATTGTATCACACAAATACAAGTAATATAGAAATAGAAAAGGAGTAGTTCTAATGAATCGCTCATTCAATGCTGATTTACTTTTTTGTGGATTGTTAAGTTACAATATTTAAATATCAAATGAAAGTGAAAAGTTTGACATTAAAAATGAAATGAAATACACTTATATGCGTCGTATGCCACAGGGGTTACATAGGCCTTTGACAATAAATGAGTTATGTAAAATATTTGCACTATTTGTGGTGATTCATGCACAACATTCATATTTAAATGAGCAAATTTGTAGACATTTCATAACGTAACACCAACCTTAACCTAACACCAAGAGAAAGAGCCCGTATTCCTCAAATTATTTGCGGTGACATGACCTAATATTTTTTTGCTGTAACAAGTATTAATGTTGATCACAGTATAGAGATGTTCTTCTTCCAATGAGGTTTTACTGTTTAATTAAATAGTTGCATACAGCCATATCAGTCGTAGTACTCGTAGCATAAACCTGGATGGTAAACAGATATCTTGCATTGATTAACAATGTTTCCTTTGTGTCATTGAAAAATACGTTGCAATATTTCTCAAATGAAACGAAACCCTTACTAATGGTTAACGGAGAAGCATTGGTTTGATTGATTCCGTCAAAATCTCGAAATTTTCATTTTTCCCTCAAATTTATGGATTTTAATATTCGAATATTCAGATGATGAAGACTCGTTTTATCAAAAAAAAATAAGATGGTATTTTTTCTGACTGCATAATGTCTACTCTGCTTCAAGGATGATATTTTGCAACAGCTATTTCTACGAAGTTTGCAAAAATGCTTCTTGACTGAGGAGGTTATACAGCATGTATAATCTGTATAGATGTTACGCAGCCTGTATACACCACGACTATGACATATGCTATTTATTATTTATTAGGTAATCTACCGGTTAAGGTAGGTTTTTGGATGGACACAACTATCAAATAAACATTTTGTGACTCCCCACCTAGCAAACTAATCTATATCAGGTCCCTCTTCATCTCAGTGTACTTCTTTCCTACCTTCATCCCGTTCAACATCCCTATCCTGTTCCTACCCTTACCTCGCTTGCCTAACATTCTCCCCTCTATTACCTTCTTCAACATTCCACTACCGCTCAATACGCCTTTCATCCATTTTTCCTGCCTCCATAGGATTTCTCTCAACAAACCCCTCTCCTCACCCACCATCTCCAGTACATCCTCATTTGTTTTCCTTTCGGTCCATTTCACCTTCTCCATTCTTCTCCACACCCACATTTCAAAAGCCTCCAGTCTACGTCTATCCTCCTACTTCAGTGACCACGTTTCCGCGCAGTACATAGCTACGCTCCATATAAGAGTTCTCACTTGTCTGTCCTTAAATAAATTACACATGTAAACAACCCAAAGGCTTGAAGGCGAAATAAGTTGTGAGAATTTTAATCCAAGTTTATTGATATCACAATGTGGTCCGAGAAAACTATTGTACATAACTGTAGCTTCAATGGTTTGAGTTCGATAGCAATCTCGAATGCTTTCATCAATCATATTGCCAAGACTCTAGGAACTTAACCTTGTTAACTGTGGCCAGCGGTGAGACAAATACCATTATATTTGAACTATTAAAACACTATCCATTATAAATTCTAGTCACTTAAATTCCTTTTCGAGCGGAAAGCTTCCAATCTCTGTTATCTAGGAATGAAGAGAAGAAGCATACGGATCGCGACTAAATCGCGCTATATATCACTAATATGGCGGCAGGGTGGTCTGCATAGCAGATTTCAGCTACCAGCTGGAGTGTTCAGGGTTTGAATACGGAGGTATTCACAGGTTAAACATAACCCAAGGAGAGTGATTTTCTGAGCGCAATATGTTTTTGAGAAGACCAGACACCAGAATGGAAAGGAACTGGCCCGATTACATTGTGTGAATTTCGCGCGTCGGAGAGCTCAATCACATCTTGATCAAACTGGTCGTCCGGTTAAAGAATATTTTTTTATATTTGGGTATGCACATTACAGGGAAACATTATTATTTTTTATGAAAAAACTTCGACTCAACATAAAATAACTATGGCCATCAAAATTTGCCAACTCCGACCCCACATTTGAACGCTATCGCCAGTCCAAAGTCAAGTTAATATTTGTTTTACCCTGCTCTCAAGCACTCGACTCTTCCTCTCTTTGAATCCAATAATGAAGTCGAAAAATTACTCAGCATATTTTTGACGAGCTCTTTCGGTGGGAAAGGATTAAATCGATCAGATCTTTTTCCCAACTGAGAGTCCGGATTCTAGTGGAGGGTGCTGCAAACTTTCAGTTGCATTTCGATACCCACTTTGGCTGGGAATTTTCAACATTTTAAACACATGCTCTCAGCCGGAAGGGCACTTAATTTCGACGCTACTGTCGATCCATTTTTTGACTACATTAAAGTCAAATCCAAATTTCTCTCCTCCTTTCATCCCACACGCTTTAATTTTGGCAACTAATCGACAAAGCGACCTTATATCTTAACTAAAACTAAGGATTAGTGACATTCAAAAATATCAAATACGGTACGATATTACGGCTATCTAATAGTGAAAGCCCATCACAAGATGTTTAGTAATTTTTTTCAATAGTCATCACTAAGTCATTCTAGGTGGATTTTAAGCCAGTTTGAAAACAATATCTAACGAACGAAAGGGTATTCGCAAATCAAATAAAAAGCATTATTATTTTTAGGTAATCTACCGGTTAAGGTAGGTTTTTGGATGGACACAACTATCAAATAAATATTTTGTAACTCCAAACAAAACCCAATCCAGCAACCTAATCTACATCAGGTCCCTCTTCATCTCTGTGTACTTCTTTCCTCCCTTCATCCCGTCCAACATCCCTATCCTGTTCCTGCCCTTTCCTCGCTTGTCCAACATTCTCCCCTCTATTACCTTCTTCAACATTCCACTACCGCTCAATACGCCAAAAAACAATGCATCTTCATTTTGAAAAAGGATTTCACATCACAAAATAAACATGAACAACGCGTTTACTATGGGTGTGCATGTGATTGATATTTGAATTTGAACGGCACTTAAACCCACTAGGGAGTAAGTAATCTGAAAAGCCTTTTCCTTGTTCTATTTAATTGGAGAACTCGTGTATCAATCGGAGGTGAAACAGATTGTTGATAATATGTTTGATGTATAGCGTTGGAGTGGAAGGACAAAAAGTATATAACTAAGCACAACTACAGTTTCTATCCGATTGTTGTCACCGGCGCATTCACTCTTTGGACGAAACAAGAGCCAACACCCACATCGAAGGATATCTGATTGCACCAAAACCACAGCCAACGCAAAGAATGCATAGCGCGCACTACATCACCAATTATTTATGTCCCCCGTCGCTGAATTACCTCCCTTTCTTCGGTTTAAACTCCTTACTATTCTGAATTTATATCGCAACGCAATTAAAATACATCGTAAATGAGGTATCTCAAGGCTTACGCCGGGAATATTAACCCAACATCCTTTCGTGGAAAGGTCGCAGACCACTGGGTTAGATCGTTCCAAGAAGCTTTCACACTCCTTTTACCCCTCAACACACCTGACGTCAAAGATCTTATCCTGGCTCTACCAAGTAAAACTTTTAAAGTTCAATCCAATTTACAAAGAGGTCGACCTTTACTAAATCAAGATGACCACACAATAGCCCCGCAGACACACAATTAATGCGTTATTATCAGGGATTACTGCATTAAGGAGAAGAATTATTATTAACGGCTCCATGTACTAATCAGGTACGAGTAGAGGGTCAAGAAATTGTCTTCCTCTGAAGTGATCAAAATTTTTAATACATATTGATCTCATACTTGGATCAATTAACACACATCAGTGGAACCCCTATGTTGAATTACTAATACTGAATCAATGATTCAATCATAACTGGGAATTGATCAACAATTTATCAAAATATCCGACAGCAGAAGACTTGCGTAGATGTCGAGGGATTTGGAATAACAAAAGAGTGGAATAAAATCGAAATTTAAGGACGCCATGGTTTATAAAAATTGCCCGCCATACTTTCAACGGCTGAATCTTAAGGAGTTGATTAGTGTTTGCCTGTAAATGAGCGAATATCATTTGTTCGCGGTCGCCACTCGAAGGTCAAAGATGACTCCCAAAGCCTTGACCTGTCGCTGCGATAGCGTCGGTGATGAAAAGATCATCTAACATAAAACTCATCTGGAACGCTTTGGCTCGGGCCGATCGACTTTAGACGCTGGGAGTTACAAACACAGCCATCAGGAAACAGGTGTGAAATGTCTCCTTTTATCGGATTAAATAGCCCGCGAACCGAAACAGAAATCATGATTCCATGCACAGGAAGAAACGGTAAGTGGCTTTCTATTGGTAAAAACAGGATAAATTCTTGTACTTCGCATATAAAAATATTTTATTAATTCCAATGCAACTACTCCACCAGATCAATTTCCTGTCAAACTAACTAAACGAGTCCTGTGAAGCTATACATGAAAGCTTCAGATTAACCTAGTTTTCATTGAAGGTTAGAGAGCGTCTGTGAAAATTTTTTTCCTTGATCTCCCACTAGTCGGATAAACAGTGGGGGGGGGGGGCTTATTAGTAACTAGCTAAAATTTGAGAGATCGAATTCTGCCGTGCACAAAATGGCACACAGCAGTTCAAAATGTTATAAGAAGATAAAGATAGAAGAGGATTTGACGGGATAAGTTATCTTAAACGTGATTACCGAAGCACTGGAGTTTTTGCTTATGCGGGGTGATCTTATTGAACGCATGTCTCCCTAGAAGGCATTGCCCCAGAACGCGCAATAAAATAGTCCAAGCGAATTGTGTATTTTTTAACAATGAAGCAATTACGCAAAGTGACGCAGGGAACTAATGACTGTAACGTAATGCCTATAGCAATTCAATTTTTATGTGCCTCGAACCTAACGACTCTCTCCAGTACTATCCACGTTAACTCATAAAAAATTACTCACAATGTTATTTCTTTCCCCATTCGCAGTAAAAGGGACCGTATTGTTTCCGCGAAAGACATCAAACGAGATTTCAACGGAAATAAATGATCTGAGGACCTCTGAAAATATTTTTGATCCTTTACCTTAGTTTATTCATTTATATATACTCTGCAAGCCACCGCCAGGATGTGTGGCAGGGGGTGAATACCTAGTATATATTTCAATAAAACTCATAATCCAGTCATGAAGAATTATTTTAGTTTTCCATAATAATGTGACTCAATTGATTAATCCTAATAGAACCTTTCTAAGCCTCAAGGATTCTAAAGGAGCGTCAGCATAGATCTCTTCGCTGAAAACTTCTAATACCGTTGACTTGTCTCTTTCTCAATAACACCATCACTTTCTCCGAACTGCTCGTGAGTAGGGAAATTAAAATGCAAAATCAGTAATGTGTCAACAAGTTTTGCGATCCCATTCGGTACTTTATGGCACATTTGACGCAACCATAAAATCGATACGTAGAGCTCAGCAGTCGTACGGGACATATTTTTTTTTGCCTCGAATCAGAAAGTAAAAATTTGCACGGACCCATGTGGATGGCCGTAATTTCTCTTCCTCTCTCTCTCCCCCAGCCATAAAATTGAATGTATTACATGAGGTGAAATCGAAGGTCTTCCGAGAAACTCTTCCCCTATGCGAGAAGAAAATACGAGCCCTCTCTTGCCGGGGGCAGTGGCCCCGTGATTGATATGAACCGACGAGAGAAGATCTCGGAGACCAGGCCTGAACCAAGATGGTCGATCGCCCCCTTTTATTGATATGCTTCTGCAGCAGAGTAAAATGAAAGTTGTCGTCTTTGCCAATCTAAAACATAACATCTGGTACTCATACCTCGAGTTCTCACTCTAGGTATCAAACCCTTGGACGTTAATACTTGGAATATGTATCTTAGGAGTCATGAATATTCATTAAATAATAAATATTAATGTGTACAATGATCTACGATTCGCGTCGTATTTTTTAGGAGTTGTCATAGAGCCGATCACAACTTATAAAAAAAATCTACAGAGCATTTGAATAGAGAAGAATGGAGGGGTTTAGTAAACCAATCTGAAGATGGAACTGCAGATGATGGCGATGATCTAGCGGATATTTTATCAAATACCGAAGCCTAGAGTGACAACATTCTTTATTTTATCAGAGAGACAGGTTTCTTAATCTAATTTAAACAAACTCTCGATTTGATATTCATTTTGACGTATTGGTAAATTTGAAAAAAAAACACTTGAGGGCAAAGACAACATTCTGTTACGACCTGCAAGCAATTTATATATTCAACAGAGAACAAACAAATCTTGTTCAAAGTTCAACTATTTGTTATTCAAATGCCAGGTGTTGCCGAACAGTCGATGGCACTTACAAATACTCGATTTCTCTCTGGTCATCGTGAAGTTAAATAACACTGAGACTAATACCCTTGAATCCAGGGTAGTGCTCGGCTACTGATGGGTAGGTTATGTTATTTGACAACCCCATCTAAAGTTTCAATCGTTCTAATTTCAAAGGCCTCAGATATGGGAAACCGTGCGAGTCATTAGGAAAGGAAATGGTCCACATACTCCCATTATAAGGTGTGAATTGCACATGCCTGTCTAAATATCACTAGCTCGAGGTTTGGCATTGAATTATTCCTCAGCATTTGGTATAACTGTTCCCTAATATTTCTCTCCCTCGTTGTGTGAAGTTTCTAAATCATTCCTTGCCATGATAAGTTCAATCAAATTGCCAAATCGAAGCGGTCAAATTCATTTCCGAAAGGATGTCACGCCTGGAATTAAGGGACTATAGGGTTCAACATTGTGACGTATTGGCTGCGATCGTCATTTAATATTTTGCTGAGATTCTGTTCTGTCATTCAATGCGATACATCGCATTGTGAAATAAATTAGGCTTAAAGTTGTACAGTGCGATATTTAATTTTTTTAACAGATCCTCGAATTGAAAAACATCTAAATGATGAAAAATATATCGAGTATTGAGCTTGGGCGAGCATCGATACACAAACGTAGTCGATCGCTTGGCTAAGAAATCTAAATCTATTTATTTATCACAATTATATGTATCACAATGTTTATATATCTTTCACGATAACACTGCACTTTGAAAATTGCACCGGGCTCGAGGAGAAGCGGATCGGGAAAGTGTTGAGGTCAGTGGGATGATGTCCATCGTCATGGTCAGAAGAAATAGGAGGGGCAATAGGCCCCAAGAACCCGCCCACTCGTCAAAACTGAAAGGGAGTCAGTGATCTTTCCGGCTAGCGCTCACGAAAACTCACGCCTTCCCACGCGAGGACAGCGGGCAAACTATTCGAGGGCCCTCCACAAGGTCACCTGGCAGGATGGAAAGGAGGAGAAGTTCAAAGCCGGAAAGACGACAAGAGCGTGGTGCCGCACGGACGCGTACTTGGTGCCGGATTGGTCGGAAGAAGGTCGGAAAAGGTATCGAGAATGAATCCTACGGTGGTCAAGCTTATACGAGTCCTTATGCATATAATTATCGCTACTGAAACTCTCCACGCTTGCGCTCTTGAATGCTACCGTAATAGATCAAAGATGAAAGGAAATCTCTTAAGCGTCGACTCGCTTAGAGGAAGCACGCTTGTCGACCAAGTTGTCGGCTCGAATCCAACCTGCCGTAAAGTTATGTTCTGAGGTTCATTTACATTTGTCCCGCAAACCACTATTCGTAAGAGTGGCAGGGTTCAAAAAAAAAATCCAGCATTTAATTATTTATCCGGGGTGAGTTATGAAGTGATTTTGTGACATGCTCGCAAAAGGAACGGCAGAGAAAAGCAAGGTATTTCCGTGAAAAATATTTGGATGTTTAACCTTGGTTTTGTTGTGATCGCGTATTATGCGTGGGGAGAACGAGTGCGGGAGTCCCATTTTTCTTAGTTTATCCGGGTGGTCTGATCTGACGTTACAGTGTGCTCGTATCATCATAATGCCCTTCTTACTCTCAGGAGTCAACTCGGGGCTAATTTGTGCCGTTAAGTGACCGCAGGTTTTCCCCTCCTGGCTTCTCAAATAATCCTATAACATTTTCTCCTCTTCTCCTGGCGAATTTTGAAAACTCCGCTGCATTTTCTTCTGAACTTCATCCGATTCCTTAAAATAAAACACTTTCTCTGAGGCCTCGTTTGCCCAGAACACATTTTACCGTTGCATGTTCGCCGTGAGGCGACCGTCTATGTTTTGCTTGAATTTTCACTTCTCGACGATGCTCCCACAACGTCCGTTCTCTTTCGCCCAATACGAAGGGCCAAAAGAAAACGATTGAGCACCGAAAACCATGCATTATCTCTCAACGGAATATCAAGAAAGCCTACGTCGAAGCGGATTCATTACTTTTTGAATGCGTTTATTAATGAAGACACTCGTGAACGCTGTTTCCTAACATCTCTCTAATGAACCCAAGTTTCTTTAACGCAGGCCCGCGGATTTTTCTAATGTATTTTCACCATGAAAGGTTGGAGGTGTGAGTGACGCCGCGGACATTCGATTGCTTGAGTAATGAGTGCCCACCATTCAAGTTCCATTCGGGCGAAGGCGCCAAGCAAACAAGTTTACCGACTGTTTTGCAATGTGAATTCTTAAATCAATCACCCGTCGACTTAAAAAAAAGGCACATGTATATAGCACTATGGTTTTAGCCCTTTCTCCGAGATAGTCTCCTATAACGCAAGGCTGTATCATCGCGGACAATGCCGAAGTACCGCTCAGTCTTAGTGCATGAAATCAAGGAATAGAACAAGGAGTTATATGGACATGGACGATATTATTCGCTTAATATTTTACTCTTACGAGACAGCATGAGTTTCGTGGCAGATGAGGAAGCATACAAACTAATTTCTTCATTAGAACCTCAATCTTGTGATCTTGACTTTGGTTGACCAACGTAGATAAAAAGTTCTGCAAAAATCGCAAATAAGCTATAGACTTTGAGGACCGTAGTTGTTTCATATTTTTCTTGTACGTGTTCAACATTTAATGAGACGAGACGATGCGGCGTGCGAAAAGTGCGAATTTTTTCTACCGCACATCGCATAGGATATACGATTTTCGCAAACATTTTGATTTACACTGCATCGCAATGCACTTGCGTCACGTGTCGACGATGGGATAGGTAGGCATAAACCCAGTCCGACCTCAAAAACCTTGATGGTAAGCTATCACGGCGGTTCGTACGTGTTGATTCGACTTGCGTGAATGCTTCAAGCTGTTCTGCGTGTGGCGTATTCTGTGGTTTTAAATTCCCCTCACGTGGTAACGAGAATCTCCAGGAACAAATTAACTGTCCCTACTCTTCCACCTTTTAATTTCGCTCTTCTCGACTCCCCATTTATTGAGAGGACGAGAAAAGGCGGAATGGGGTTTGCGAAGGCGGCCGCTTGCTGCCACGGAAGAGAAAACGTCGAGGCGCGAAAAACTCTCCACGGGCAGCGAAACCCTTTAGCCATCCAAGCAGTTGAGAAACGTTCTCCACGCCTGCGCCCAGACATTTTTTTCTCTACGATTGTGCATTTTATTTCGTTAAAAACCGCGCGCGGAATGTTGAGCGCTCGGGAGAGGAACGTTGGGAGAATAAACGAGATACATTCGCCCTTCACGATTGCCTTTTCCTTCCGCGCCCGTGAACCTAAACGAGAATAAACGGAAGGACACGGCACGGTGCTTCATGTGTGCACGTAGGAAACGAGGCACAAATTCCTTTCATTACCGACATATGCGCCTTCGGAACATTCATCCATCCCCCCTCCATGTTGCACCGTCATTCCTTCTTCTCCTCTAATGGCACGCATATGGCTCCTTTTATTTTTCAACGAGCACCTTCAAGGAGATCCGGTGACTAATCGTTGAACTTCTGTCGTAAGAACGCATCAACTTCTGTCAAATGATCGAAAAATTATGAAAATAGGAATGAGTACGCTCACCAAATCCAAATAGCAACAGGATTACACCAAAACTTCCAAATTGCGAAAAAATTCTTTCGAAAAATAAATTGGCACAATTATGATCAGCATTTCGCAGGGTTAACCGCAAATTTATTACTGTATAACTACTGAAAAGAGTATATAATTTTACAAAAAGCATAAACTCTACAATGAAGGTTTTGACGAAAGAAAAAATGCCCATAATATTTTCATTTTGTGAACGTTTGAACCGATTGAGTGTGTACTATGCCTTAATGGGCAAATACCTAAGTAAAATTGGCACGCTCTTTCCTTGAAACCAAGATGGTTTCTTCACTGTCAGCTCACAAAATGCGATATTTTTTTAAAAATAACATTTATTGAAATTATCAACTTCAATACACTTAGATTTGAGAAGCTCAAAATACATTTAAAACTACCATTGACACCTTTTCACAATAAGATACATGTGGGACATCTTTTTGTTCCGTAATTTTCCAAAAAACGCGATGATCATTAGAGTTGAATATAGCTCAGCTTTTCAATATCACCATTTAAAGCATACCTATGTAATTCCTACTGGCGTGTCACTGAGCCTTAAATTTCCGGGATTTATTTATCTTTATGGCTGTTCAAATAATTGGTACTTTGTAAAATTAAATGTTTCATAGTGCAACCGGGATTTCATTTAATAATATATTAAAGATAATACTCAAGTAAGAAGGTAATTTAAATGTCCGTCTGTGGTGATGCAACAAATAACTAACCACATCGTATAGCGAAAAGAAAAAGAACAAATGTAATAATTCATACCCAATCAACCCAAAATTGCGGCAACGTAAAGAAAATATTTTTCTTGTGATTAAACACCCTGTCTACTACAACGTTGAGCACGATAATGATAGAACCCTCTAGGAGTGAAAATCTATCTAATATGTACAAAAACGATAACATTTTCTAAATCCGATGGTCGGAAGTAAAAATTTGAAATTTTAAAAACTGTTAACTGTTCGGCGACGAAGTTGTAGATAATGTAATATAAATTTTCTTTATTAAATTGTTTTTTGGTTTAGGCGAAATAAAACTTTTAAAAACAGCTAAAATAAATCAAATAAAACTTGGAAACATCCCTCAATGGACCAATTTTACAAGTAACGAAAGCATCGAGGTCGTGCGCTCAAATGAAAATTTGTTCCCAATCCCAATACGTATGACTGATATTTAATGGTAAAATAAATGTGAAAAGGCAATATATACTGAAATTCATGAAAACATACGCAATTTATTATTCAGTTGTAAATTATTATTGATCATAGTCTCCTGAATAAGGTAGGTTTTGGATGAACACACAAGACTAAACACTCTACATTACTGGCCTGAACTAACACGACACAACGTGATAATTTATGTAGGTCACTAACATAAGTCTTCTTCGTTTCCATCTTCAGCCTCCATCCCGCCAAACATACCTATTCCTTTCCTCTCCATCTATCACCATCTTTTATTCCACCGTCAATCAAATTGCTCCTCATAAACTTTTCTTGCCCTCTTTGGATTTAACCAAACAACAAACACTACGTCCTTCCTACCATACCAACTACTTCTTTTGTTTTATTTTCCGCTCATTTCACCTTTTCCGTCCTTCTCCACAACCACATCTCCGAACTACGCTTATCCTTTTTCCTACAACCACTAAATTTCCACTTCGCACAAAACTACGCTTAGCATCAGAGTTTTCAACAATCATTTCTAAACATCCTAACTCAATAAAGGATTAAGATGCGAGGTACATGACACGAAAATCACAGTTCGGAAAAGTTGATTGTGCACATTAACGCGAATTTGAACCGGCGAACATTAACCGAACCATACCGTCCTTCGGTAGGCAAACTCTAAGGTCTTGAAGGTTGACACGGGGTACGGGGAGGCTAACGGACGAGGGAAGAGGGTAGGTGGGAGGAGAGGAGTAGGAGGATCGGAATTCCATGGGTGGAAGGTAGGTGTCGTAGTAATACCATTCCCGGCCCCCTTTTATCAGGTAGACCGTGGCGAGGTGCAGAGGTAGGCAAGAAGGGGACGTGTATGCGAGGAAACTCTTGAGGGGAGAATGGCTGGCGGAAGCAGCGGTCACCTCATGGCCCTCCACACAATGAGACAAGAGTGTACAAGGTCAAGGGGGAAGGAGGAAAGGAAGACAAAAGCAAATCCGGCGAAGAAAAAGAATAATAACCCTTTTAGGAAGTTTTTAAAGGTTTTCCTTTTCAAGTTGTATTCACACACTTACGCGAGCACACTCCCGAACACATTCAGTATCGCCAAGAAGTACACGAGAAACCCATTTAATTATCCCCGGATCCACTTTCGTCGAGGCACGCAGCGTCTCCGCTACGGTTTATGGACCTCTTAAATGAGTTCCTCTGGAATGTTAAGAATCCCTTCCAATATGCTCCCGGCGTCCTTAAACAATTGCCAGAGTTATTGATTTCCACGCCCTCATTTACGGTTAGAGATAAGTTAGCTCCGAACTCGCACTTGGGGGCGGATGTCCATTTGATCACGAGGAATAAAACTCTTTCAAAGAGTTTTGGAAAGGTTTTATTCAGTCTGTTGTAGAGTGAATGTTGCAAATTACCCCGTATTTTTAGAATTAAAATTCAGAATGAACACTCATTAAATAAATTTAGTTTAGTAAGTAACGCGTAAACTACCCTCATACAATTGGTTCGAGGAAAGATATCGAGTTGTTAGAATGCAAACGCTCTTTTTTTTAAGGTGTTGGTAGCTAACGCAAGTGAGAATAAGTCTAGATCGAGCGATGTTGTTCTGTTGTCACATAATGCTTTTTCTGAAGATGAATAGTTATCAGATCCCCTTATAAATCTCAATTACTTCCTTTTTTTATATTTTTATTGGTGGTAGGTTTCGGATGGACATAACCCATACAATGGTACAACGATACATCTTCTTGCCTTTCCTAAACACAACCTCACATCCGATACTACAATAACCCCTCTTCAATTATTCCAATTATATATATATATATATATATATATATATATATATATATATATATATATAATGTATGTAAGATAAAGAACTTAGGCCAACAACAAGGTTAGACATAGAAAGAAAACAGGATGTAGAGGAAGATAGCATAGGTCCAGGTACACTCGACGATGTGATAGAAAGTGCTTTAAGTGAGATGAAGTCAAATAAGTTTGTGGGGGTAGACAGCATTACTGCGGAACGACTAAAAGGTTTAGGAAAATATGGAAGGAAGAAACTTTATGGATTAATTCAAGAAAGAGATGTGTTGTGGACACCCCTGTATCTACGCCCCAGCCCAAATGGTGGTGTTGCACTCACACAGACAGCCAAGTAGGTGAATGCAACACCGCCCTTTCCCTCCGCATGAATAACCACCGCAACTCAACTAAATCTCCTATCTCCCTTAATTATGCCAACCATACCCACGACCAATCTTTTCATGGCTGCTTCTCTGTTTTGGTGATTTAATTACTTCATTCATGTACCCGTAAGCAGTGCAGAAGAGGTCAGAACCCGCGAGATGGTGCATATCTGGGCGCTTCAGTCATTTAAACTTCCCGGGTTGAACTCAGCCCACTGAATCCATCAGATAGCCGCCTACAAATCCCCTCTCACCCCCTTGTCCTTTTCCCAGTCGTCACTTACCTCTCCCTCTCACCTTCCCACATATATACTCTCCGCTCTTTCCACGTGAACGGCATTCTGATGATGAAGGTCGTGTCGTCAAACCGTCAAAACTAAATATGTGAATGTCCGTTCTCTGTCTAAAAGTTTTAATACATTTGTATCGTAGCTGAAGTGTTCTTTTTCGAAGATATATATATTAACAATAAACATTTAAAACACTTTTGCTGCACTCGAAAATTGCGGACGATAGGCATGTTTATCGTTTTCTTCTCTACCTGTAAGTTTAAGCTCTACCGTTATTCTCTACTCATGCAAGCTTTCAAGATAGAAGTTAAATGAAGTTAACAATAAACAATTTCCGCCAGGTCAACCAGGAGTAAAATGAGAATAAGACCCAAACCCATTTGAAACAACGGTTAAAGATCCGAAAGGCGGCCGAAAAAAACATTTGGGGTCTTTGAGTTACCAAAGGGCCAGAAGAAATATTATAACAGAAATAAAATAATAAATCACCTGAGAAGGCGTTATTGTAAGAGTACCAGGAAAAACAGCCTGTGACCCACCTCCATTCGGATCTCTCTCCCTCTCCTGCACAGCTATGGGTTCATTCGAACCTCGTCGACGGTCACCGCAAACAAGGCACTTTCCCGCACCAGTCTCACCTGTGATCGGCCGGAAACGACCCACTCCCTTCCACAACGGAAACGAAGTGCGAACCCTATCCCCACACATCACTCGCCCATCAGACGACCACAAACCCCCCGCCTCCCCCTCCAACGGAACTTTGGGGACCACGTCCTCCTCCCGCACGCTATCTATCGCACACCTAGAGGCATTGGTGACCCGGAGGACAAGTGAAAAAAGACTATGGAAATGCGCGACGGCAGATTATTTTTAGAATGCAGCAGTTCATAGTCGATCAACGACGAAGAACCACCTTTCGAAAGGAACAATGCCAACATTGGGAAATGCCGATAATTGATGGTCGTGGAGACACTTCTCTCGCCTAAAATGGGATGGCGACGAAAGAAATGTCGAGAAAATGTCCAGAATGAAACTATATTATTCCAGAAAATTGAATCACGTTAACGCCTCAAGCGTAGATAATATTGAAAGGTTTCAATATAAGGCTTCCAAAAGCTAATTTGTTCGATGAACGATTCTCCTCAGCGAAAGACAAAGAGGAAAGGGGTTAGCTGAAGCCATGTCCTAACTAAAGTACATATAATCCCTAAAATTTCATACCACATGATAAACTTTCAGCCCTTATATTACCAGTCTATGGTGAAATCGTATTCGGGCGCGGATAATAAAACGTTGGGGTAACATGTTAATGTAAAAAGAGAGAGCTGAAATGGTTCATTTAAAAGAAACCTACGGAAAATTGACAGCGCAATGATAATTTAAATCAAAACTATGATCAGATTTATAAAAACACATAAATATGCTACTTCTAATTGCCCCTTCTGCCAAACTATCGTCTTGACGGATAATTTATTCTATCAAATTATTAAAGAGCAATCGATTGCTAATGGAACCACATGATTTACTTTCTCCGGTGAATTTTCGACACCATTCAAAATGAAATTAGAAATATATAAGGTTCAGAATCAACGAAAAATCAGGAAAAAGTGTTCATAATGAATAAAAATGTACAGACTTAGAATAATTAATGCATACAAGTTACAATGTAGATATTTCTACAAGCCGTATTTGCCGGTCCCGCTAGCGACGGGGTGATGTCTATAAACCCAAGGGTCGCGGGTTCGATTGCCGCCTGGGTGGATTTTCTTCCACATGGCGCTTTGGATGTTTTGAATCGTGTCCATTGTTAGTAGTCCAAGGTAAGGGCCAAAAAGTTCTTTCGGACTAATGCTGAATAAACAAAAATTAAATTATGAATACATTTTAAATGAACGAACTTATCGCCCTATGTAACTGGGGGCGTAGCTCAGATGGTAGAGCGCTCGCTTAGCATGCGAGAGGTACCGGGATCGATACCCGGCGCCTCCAGATTTTTTTCAACTCTTTTTTGACTAGCCTCCTCTAACTTAAAACCCTTGGTGAAAAATCCTACAAGAGTTACAGCTAGTTCTAATACCCTGTTGGATAACATCTTCACAAACTATCCAGAATTCCAAGTTAAAACTTGTTTTTAACCCATCTCTGTCTGATCACAGGGCAATTATGTCAGTTTTCAATGCGTCTGAAATTAGCAAATCTGCCGTTGCCCCTACCATATTAAAGAGGGTCTTTAGTGACTCTAATATCAGCCACTTTCAACTTCTCTTGAGTCAAGAGAATTGGAAGTTGTTGAACGAGAATAACTCCCTGAACAATAACTTTGACCTGTTCTACAGAACGTTTTTGTTTCACTTTGAATCAACCTTTCCCCTTGTACCATTTAAGCACCCTAAACCCATTCAGAAAAACTGGGTCACTCCAGAAATTAGGCATTTGTCCAGGGTATTAAGGATAAAATCACAATATAATATGTCCTCTGCAAATAACACACTACACCATGAATATTCTAACTTAAAAAAGCTGTACCGTATTATGATAAAGAAATCAAAGAAAGAACATAATGATAAACTAATCTTAAATGTAACCAATAACACAAAAATGGCATGGCATATTATTGAACAAAATTCTAGATCTAATGTAGTGGAGTTACCAGTCCAATTTAGGAATGATAATAAACCAGCAGATCCAATAAAACTGGAAAACGAATTCAATAGCTCCTTCTTAAAGCTACCAATGGTTAATGTACAAGATCCTCCTCATGATATCCATATCTGCTTTGCTACGTCTTACAAGTCTATTTTTCTTAAACCGTGCAGCATTTCAGAGCTTTGCTCACACATTACCCAGGTAGGAAAGAAAGCCTCAACTGATATAAATGGTATGTCAGGAAAAACAATTCATAATTGTATAGATAAAATCTTAAGTCCCTTACTCTTACTTGTAAATCAGAGTCTGAGAGAAGGTATATATCCTGATGCCCTCAAAGTATCCAAGATAATACCAGAATATAAAAACAAAGAGGAAAAAAATGATGTGGGAAATTATCAACCCATATCTATAATCCCCCAGCTAGGAAAAAAATTTGGGTATGTGTTTAATAAAAGGCTAATAGAATTCCTTGAAGTTAATAACCTGCTATCCATCTCCAAAACAATTTGGATTCAGAAAAGGGAAGTCAACAGAGCAGGCAATTTTCGATGCAGTTGACACCATCATACAACAAATTAACTTCAAGCAGAAAGTAATGGGTGTATTCTTTGACTTGTCCAGAGCATTTGATATTGTTGAGCATGATAAACTCTTCTTCAAATGTGACCAAATGGGTATTAGAGGCACAGCACAGCAGTGGTTGGGAAAATACCTCAAAAATTGGCAACAAATGGTAGCTGTCCAGAAGAATGGGAATACCTTCCTCTCTTCACCATTAGGTGTTGAAAAAGATGTTCCTCAAGGGCCAGTGTTGGGTCCAATTTTATTTCTCATTTATATAAATGACCTACCCAAAAAATTACGTGTAAATCCTCTTGGTAACTGTGTCTTATTTGCAGATGATGTGGGCATTGTGCTGTATCAGAAATCCTTTGAAGATCTGATGACTTTGGGTAAATCCATTATTCAAGACATGAACACGTGGTGTTATGGGAATAACCTTATTCTCCATGAAACAAAAACTCAGGCCATAATATTCTCTACAAAAACCTGCCATTCCGATAAAAGTACTTCTCAGCCTATGTCAAATAACTGCAAAGTTATTAACGACTATAAATTTTTGGGAATATATTTTGATAAATACCTGAAATGGGACCTGCACATCACAAATCTAAGTAAAAAATTAAATTCTGAGCACTATCTTCTTTCAATTCTGAAACATACTGTTAGTATGGATGTTTTAAAGACACTCTACTATGGTCTATTTTATTCTCTTGTATCATGCGGTATCAAAATCTGGGGAAGTGGGTCATCAACTAAGTTAAATAAAATATTTATTATTCAAAATAAATTGCTTAGGTCCATGTGCAATAAACCCTATAGAGCCCACTCCAGACCTCTCTTTCAAAGCCTTGGCATCTTAACAGTCCCTAGTGTTTTTTATTGATAATTCGGCAATTTTTGTAAAAAAGAACATGGCTCTATTCCAATCAAATAATGGCACACACATCTATGAGACTAGGACAAGAAATCGTCCGTGTGTAGTGTTTGCTAGCATGACAATGATGACAAAGGGACATTGTTCTCTGTGCATCAAAATATTCAACAGGCTTCCCATTAGTTTAAAAAATGAGAAATCACTCTCTATTTTTAAAAATAAATTACTTATGTACTTAAATGAAAAATATTTTTACAGTGTGAATGACTACTTCAATTCTGAATTGTATATTGTGTAAATTCTTAATTATGTATGTAGGTGTAATTTAATTTTTTTTCTGGCTAGTAATCCAGTTACTGTACTTCTTGACGTACCCTATACGATTACATTAATGTATGATATACTGTACCATATTATGCATTCATCAATTGGGGAAATAAAATTATTATTATTTAAATTAGTAACTGACAAAATCATGCAATGGCTGGAAAAACAAAATGCCTAGCATTAAAGTGTAAAAAAAAACCATAAACACAGTAATCAACCCAAAGGTCGGTTTAGTAGGTGATGGTAGAGCTCACCCATGTACTAAGCTCGACGACGTGTGAATATTCACACATCAGGGTAGGGGGGCCAGTTCCTTTTCCTGTGCCGGTAATGGTTTCCCAGGAAGATCTAGTACCCGAAAAATCACATAGCTTGGGTGGAGCTCAGAGTGCCTTGCCCGGGAATTGAACTCAGGACCCTCCGGTCAGTAGTCCAACGCTCTACCCCCTGGACTAATGTGTATGGGGGTATAAATATTTTTTATGAAATCACATTCAAACTATCTAACACTTTTACAATTGGAATGATATAAATTAGAACATTATTTTACATGAACAGAGTATTAATGAACCATCATCGGGTAAAAATTGTCATCAATTGTCAATCACTAACCTTTACTGCTGATGGATTGATTGTGTTGTTGCATCAATGCTACTTGTCTAGTTTCCAAATCCTGAGGGCATCTTTCTACATGAACTGTCGGACTAAGGAGTACATCTGAAATTAACTCTCATGCAAATGAGTAACATATAAATAAATGAAATACCATGACACTAAAGGCTGTTACGAAAGTTAATTTTCTATCGAAGTAAGGATAGGTGCATAAGAAAGTATTTAAATCTGGTAAAACCCATGATATAACATACGGGCAACATAAATTCCTCTTAAAACTTTCAGGCAGGACAAAGTCAATTAATCCATAGAACCATACACTTCTGGACACCTGTATGAATACTTGAAAATGCAATTACAAGTGCCAACAGCTTGCAGGGACTTCCCACCAATAATTCTTAGGGTTCCTAGTATTTGTACAAAAATATAACTAAAATAATTCAGATAGATTGAGTAAATTAACTAATACTCATTGTACTCCCATTAAATATATCCACAGATATGAAATATTATCTTCATTGAATAGTGAATAGTAGTAGTCTGAAAGGAGGCAACCGACACCTCAGGGAATTCATGGCCCCAATGATGGGAAGCGAGTACGCTAGCCTCTGCACCAATCCTATCCCCCTCCTTTATTGAGGGAAAATGCAAACTATAATTCACTCACATGGTGCCTTTGCATGTAACTAATATCCGATCATACGGCTCTTTTATTTCCAAAATTAATGTTGTACCCACAATTCAAAGACCAAATAGTTTTTTAAATAATGACATCTTTCAATCTGACAACACAATTTACACAAGCAAATTCATTCTCTCATCATTCTAATTAATGCAGGTAGCTTTAATCATTAAGCATTTTATCAAATGGAATTTCCTTAATTCTGGCATTTAAGATGTCAGAATCTACCGGCTGAAACATTAATCTGAATTGAAAATCGTCAGAACACAGCCCGCTAGATGATTAAATACATGGCACATTAGCAGATAAATTACAGTTAAAAGATTTTACCGGCATTATGAAATTTCATTGCATAAATTCTCAAAGTTAATAAAAAAACTAATTTACATCAAAAGGGTACAATTAGTCTAAGATGACTTAATTTTCTTACACTAACTTTATATGACTGAGAATAGTACCACGTTAAATCAGAATGGCTTTCTTATCGCTAAAACATCGCTGACTAACTACTAAGAATGGTGATAAGGATAAAATATGCCAAAAATGTACTTAATGGTGGAAATTGGCATCCCGACCACTTAAGAGGTAAGTTCATAACAGGAGTAGCTTCCCAATTTCAGGTCATTGACTTGGTATAAAGTTGGGATCTTCAACTAAATAATTTGGCCAGAATAAAACTGTAATTATATTATTTGCAAACAAACAATTTAGGATTAATTGTGAAGGGCCTGTATTGCAACAACAACCTTGCTCTTTAAAAACTTTCTAGTATATTTGCGTATACATTCAAAATGTTTATTACACTAAAATGCTCCGATAAAAGGCTTCCACTCATTAATAAATAATTAGAGGCATGATGAGTCCACTGCACACCACAGTAAAAAAGTTACCTTCAACATATGTATACATATATCTGAATATTAGTTGCTTTAAAAAATGTTTAGGATCAGTAGTATGCACCATCAAAATCTTTTCACGACATTAGATCAATAGTTGGGAAAACATAACTCTAGATAAAGGGCATGATTGATATTACTTTATGAAAATAGTTTCAATGGGTGAGCTTTTCTTGTAATTTGAAAGAAATCAACAATTAGAATATCCAAAGGATAGCATTTTAATGTTTTAAGTACCATGTAGACTGGCAAAATTCAACAATTTTAAATGCAAAACCAAAATATTGATACAAAATTATTTTTATTGACCTGATACACATTATAAAGTATTTTTACACTTCGGAATGATGTCACGGAGAGCTATCCAGATGGCTCTGACTTCTTAGAATCTGTTTTGAGCTCGTAAATCTGAAACAAAAATAATTGAATGATTGTTATCGGTTCCAATGAACATTCATATATAACACTTTTATTTTCACACCTTGGACATAAAAAAGTCAGATAAAATAATTTCCGAAGGAATGAAACTGATTCCAGCATAATTTTTAAGCACAAGAGGTATTACAGTAATAATGCAAAGTTAATTTCAGGGAATTTTTTATTGCATGAATTTATATTATAATGCACTTTCCTCACTATAAAAATTTATCAGTAGAGTACTCTCATAATAAGTAAAATACCGATGAAGAGTGCGAGAGAGACAATGGATAAAATTTAAAGGTGAAGAAACTTAGAGGGAGGTTAAGATGAAAAAAATACTATGGTAACAGAGGTGCAATGGAAGCATATGGCAAATGGGTATGCTGAAACGTTGAAAACTGAATGAAAGTTAATTCTTTAATTTAAACTTGAAAACTTTTGTTGAACAACATAACTGTAAGAATATCAGCCAACCATGTATAATCAATCACTTGGAAAGAAAGTATATGGTGAACCAATTAATCAATTCAAACATTTTAGTACATGCACCATCAGGGGCAGGTCATAAACATTGCAACGAGGTTGTACTTTTCCCTCCGTAAAAAGGTACTAGTACATGAGGGCTGAGTGCCCTACCCTCAAGCATGTGATTGTGACCTCTTCCCTCCATTTTTTCAAAATGGCAGTGGGCCATGCCAAAACGACCGATTTAATAGCCCTAAGTTTATTGCTATGTAAGGACAGCCAAGCTTCCTTCCACACGGCGGCCTATACGTCCTCCACAGGTACCAACGTGGAAGGCCCTTGCCCGGGGTTTGCCTTGCCCACTTGCCCAGGGCTTCCTTTGCTGTTTTGTCAGCTTTTTCATTGCTAGGTATTCCGATGTGACCAGGAGTCCATATAACGAATACCCTGTCCTCCTTTCTCTGAAGGGATAAGAGGGTATAAGGGATCTACTGAACTATTGGGTGCATTGGTGAGAAGACTGATATGGATTTTAAGGCACTCAAAGAGTCCAAACAGACAAGAAAAGAGCCATTATTTTCTTTTTTTCTTCTAGGGCCATCCTGATAGCTAACAGTTCAGCTGTGAATATAATCCTGAACATGTTCAGTTGTTCCCTCAAGACTCCATTGTAACGGGAGACCACCACGCAGGCACAAGTGAATTCCGACTTCAAACCATTGGTATTCCGACTCGGTCATGAATACTTTAGGGTACGCACATGACATGATCTTAATATAAGGCTTCGGTGTTAACCAAGGCAGATATTAAGCATAAAAGACCAGGCATACTTCAGCAAAGGTAAAATTAAATTCGTGGATAAAATCATTATAATGAATAGCTAGGGGCCTAGTGGCCCTTCTCCGGCTGTTAAATATGTCTAAAAACCATGGGCTAAAAGGATGTTAAAACATTCGTCACAGATTAAAACTTTACAGGCATAATTGCCCATCAAAAGTTCCTGCGGCCTGCCAATGGAGGCCCCCCTGAATCAGTAAGTAGACTTGGGACTGGGCTGGTTTGAAATGTCCTAGTGGCCAACCGAATCCCAGCATTATGAACACCTGTAAGGGTTCTCAAATAAGACTCTCATCTTGATGACTGTACTATAGGACCGTATTCCAATTTCAAAAATTAACCAAGCCTCGATACAATAAAAGCATGGTAGTGCAATCTGCTTCCCATGTAGAGTGAGTTAAAAACCTTAAAACATTGAGGGTTTGATGACACCTCTTGTGTAATATGCGGAAATGCTCCTGCCAGTTTAGTTTTTCATCAAGGATTATAATTAATAATTATTAATATAATATTCCCATATCATCATGTAGAAGATTTTTTTACGTAAGTAACAACATATCTATATCTTGAAAACTATACCTGATAGGAAAAAACTAGTGTCATAATTGGATTCAGCACCCCAATTGTTCTTTAAATCAACATTAAAAGCTCCGGCACCAAAACCACTGTTGGCCTGTGTTATAACCAGAAAATGGACAGACTCAACAAATGGGAGACTCCTGCCCAGCAGGCTTAAATCAGTGGAACGTGGTGTCCTCGAAGATGGTGGAAATAAACACATTTCGTTTTCTCCGTGAAGAAATGAAAGCCATTTCTTTGCAACCAGTCTCCCAATTCATTTAGGGTCACCTGGGCTTGCCTGGAGGCATTAACCACTCATGTCAACTGGTAAAATATGGCTAGGTCATTCACAAAGAGTGATGCCATCACTGGTGCATTGATCCATTCTGTCACATCATTAATGATGGCAAACAACATCACCCTCAACACTAATCCCTACGGTACCCCTTTCTCTTGTATGAAGGATTGGGATAAATAATTGCCAGTCCTTACTTCAAAAATGCAGTTTGTTCAAAAATTCCTAATAAATAGGGTCATATTGCCTCTAAATCCCAACTTACTGATCGTGTTTAAAATGTTTTGTCGCCACACACTATCGTAAGCCTTCTCAAGGTCAAAGAAGACGACTACAACATGTTGGCGTAGAAGAGAGGCTTCCTGGATGGAATTGTCAGTGTGCACAAAATGGTCTGTCGTGGATCTGCACTGCACATCTGAAACTGCACCGAGCATCAGAAAGAAGGTGTTGTCTCTCCAAGCACCAAACGAGACGTCAGTTGACCATTCTTTCCATCACTTTGCTCAGACAACTGGTGAGAGAGATTGTACAATAACTCCTCGGGACATTTTTGTTCTTGCCCTGTTTCAGAATAGATATCACTACGGACTCTCCGACCATACCTGGCGAGGTATTGTGGGAGTCTGTGATGGTGGATTTCAGTTTCCAGGGTGAGAAGGGCTCATTGCATTCTACCAGTGTTCAAGCTTCACCAAAATTAAGAAGGACTCTCTCGAATCGCCTCTTTACGTTTACAAATTTGGCATCATAGCCCTTGTCAATGCTGTTGGCCATGAACTGTTTGGCGAATATGTCACTTATTTCAGGGGATGAAGTCAGCACTCAGCCAGCTATAAGCAATGGTGAGATGCTGAATGAGCCATTAGACCCATAGATTTTCTTCACTTTGTCTCATACCTGAACAAGTGGGGTTCTATGGTCGATCATACAGACGTAATCTATCCAGGAAGCCCTCTTAGCCTCCTTAATGGCCTTTCGAGTTCGCACTTTCAGCCAGAGAAGAGATACCAGATTAGTTGTTGTGGGATGGCTGATGAGCCAATTTTCCAGAAGTTTAAAAATGTTAGGTGAAATGTCTTTTGCCAAGCAAAAGAGGAGAGTGGTTACTCCCACAGAGATCTTGATGAGCAGAAATTTTCAGCTTTGAGGATAAACATCTTGAGCATATAGAGAAATCTATAGCTGAGAATTCACCTTTAAAATGAGTTTTTTTACCACTAATTAATAAAAACAGGTTAAAATCCTCAATAAAATTAGATAAAATCTGTACTCTTCTATTACTTGTGTCGCTGGCCCTCCCCATAATGGATCATGGGCATTAAAATGGACGAGGTAACTGACACACAAGGGCTTCTAAATTAAAACATGTCACCACTGCACCCTCCAGCAGATAAACGTTACATAATGTTATCCTCTCAGGGATGCATGCTGTGGCAGCACTTGGAATGGAGAGTTCAGTTGGACTAGGGAGGTGTAAAGGGCCTCGTGAGCCGCAACTGCTACTCTACCTTGGACTCATTGACCACTCGTGTCATCCAGTCTAAAAAAAGTGTATCCCTTTAAAATACCCTTGTCTGCTGCCTTAAAATGTGTCTCTTGCAGACTAATGTAAGAGGGATTAAAATCATGAATTAAAATGGCCAGCTCCTACTTAATGCCAATAAAAACCATAGCAGTTTCATGGCAAAATAAAAGAAATTATGTTAAGAAATATAAATAAATTAATTGATTTTTAAAAAGTGGTGAGATGAGCAACCATTTAAAGATTATCACTTGAAGTTATGTTTCCTCCTCCACTTGCTTGAGAGGACCTCTGTATCAGAGATCCTATGGTCCTCTTCCTCTGGCATTCTTGGCTTTGCTGGAGGTGTAAGGGAAGGTATCTTTTCATGCCCTTTTAGCATATCCTCCCACGTGGATTTTGGTGGGCTTTTCTTTGAAGGACCCGTCAGAGTAGGTGGCTCGTGGTCCACCTTCATCTTTAGTTATTTTGGTTCTTTTTGTTTTTGGTAAACGCAGGCCTGCAGCCTTGTCATTTTCTCCTTGCTTCCATACATGAGAATTTTTCCAGAATCCTTACCTCCATGACCTTCCTTTCTTCTTTCATCTTCGGACAATCACGGGAGTACACCGGTTGTGCACCCTTGCAAGCAATACAAAGAGGTTCCGAGGTGCACTCTTTACCCTTGTGCGTGTCCTTGCCACAGCGCGGGCAGGTGGCCTTGTCCTCACATCGGGATTCGACCTGGCCAAAGCTTTGGCCCTGAGAAAAACACACTGGGCTTGGTATGAACAGCCAAACAGGAACTGATTCATACCCAACGAACAGCTTGTCGGGGAGCATTTCTCGTTCAAATGTCAGTATCACGGAGGTGCTGTTCATATTTTCTCCATTGCACCTCGTGGTTAATTAACAACAATCAATCACTGCTTGAGAAAACATTTCTCTTTTAATTTCGTTGACTTCCACATATAGGAGGCCATGCAAAAATGCAATGGAAGCCGATTGACCAGGAGTAGCTAGCTCCCGGCCTCCTGTTTACACAAAATATGGGGTCAAAGCGGTATTGCTCCCCCGGTCCATTTAGAGCATCCAAAACCCTGCTGGGAACCAGAAAGCTCACTCTTCAGGATACCCTTCTCTCCCTTATGGGTTTCTCTCCCTTCCCTACCCTTCTCCCTCTACCCCTACCCTTCCCCTACCCTTCTCTCCCTTAAGGGGTAAAAATCTGGGCGGATCACAGTCCAGATGTATGGCTACACAAAGACAGTGGATCCACGGCACTGTCCGGATGCATCCTTTGCTGACTGGGGGTTTGTTTTCAGGGTTTTCTCCCCGCCCTTTTAGTCACCACTTACGACAAGCAGGGATACTGCGGAAGTATTCTCTATCCCCCTACTTGCAGGGTTGCTAGTGCTTCAGGATTTCTTTGTCTCCATACTTGTATGAAGAACGGTCAGCTCTATTGTTGCTTTTTTATCCACCTATTAAGTGGATACCTTTGCGCTCTTAACACATACTTTCTTTTTCCCCATTCTCTTTTTCTTATCCCTCATCTTTCATAACCTTCCCCTTGTTTCCTGCAGTTCCCTTATGAGGTGTTTTGTGGGTTATCTCCACACAAAGAAAACAACTGTAGGATGACTAGTTTAAAATTGACACAAAAATATTGTAAATCAAGAACTGAAACAATTCTGAAGTAACCATGATGAAAAAACTAACCAAAATTGTGATACAGATATATTTTATTTAACCCAAAGTGAATATTCCTCATTTCCATTCCTATTTGTAAATTTGCTAGAATGAATAATAATAATGATGGTTTCTGTGGTTTAATTTAAAAGCTAGGAGGCATTGGCAATCTTCTTTCAGGGCATCAGTTTAGAATTGATACCTCTAGCACTCCTTCATCTATTTCATCCAGACATGCCAACTTTCAAAAATGAAAAATCGGGAGATTTTTAGAAGTGTATCACGAAGTAATCACTTTTAATTACCACAATATTTGCATGGCACCTTAATCCCTTTATGACACTTTGCCAATTTTTAATGAATGTCACACTTTATTAACATGTTAAGCTAAGTACACAATTTGAACAGTTCATCAAGAACGTAAGAAGGAAAAATCGGGAGTCTCCCGCTTAAATCGGGAGAGTTGGCATGTCTGTTCATCCCTTAATGAAAGTCATTTCTATGCAGACAATGCTATTCTATCCATGCAATATTTTCTCAAGTTAGTATATAATTTATTTCTTCATGTTATGTGATTATTACAAATTTTATTTTCAATTAAAAATAGCCTAACTCTTGTTTCTAAATGTCTTCAAAATTATTTGGAGTAACGTTATATGTATGTGAATTATGCATTTTTAATGATTGTTGAATCTAAGATGTTTTGTTTATTTCAAATATAACAACAACTTACGGGCTGTTTAGATTATTTTAGTGCGTTCCCTATACCCTAACTCTTGTTTCTAAATGTCTTCAAAATTATTTGGAGTAATGTTATATGCATGTGAATTATGCATTTTTAATGATTGTTGAATCTAAGATGTTTTGTTTATTTCAAATATAACAACAACTTACGGGCTGTTTAGATTATTTTAGTGTGTTCAATCCTCTTGGAGAGTACACATCAGCTTCTCTCACAATAAAATATGCAACTCAATTTTGGATTCCTAACACATAAGCCAAAAGCATAATGCTTACCCCAAAAAATTTTTCAGTGTGAATATGAACACAAGTTCAATAAATTCAGAGACCAAGGAGTTATGAGAGCACAAAAACAAACCACCGGCCAGTGAAATTTGAACTAATTAGTAACTGTCAATGCCCAAGTTGAGTAACCATTTTTACAGGAATTGGCACGGCCTAGTCCTTTGACATTGCCAAAGTTTCATGGTTGCTTCGGCACGTCAGGTATTTAGCTGTCACACCCTTGATAGCAAAATCAGCCATCGAAATATGGAATCCCAGAATATCGAACTTGGTAGACAATCATGAAGACTTCACTCTATGTGCTAACCAACTTACTACTTCAAATGAACCAAATGAAGCCAATGCAATTTCAATTACTTTTGAAAAAATAACGAAACTCATCACCATAATTGGCAAATTTCTAGCTTCGGCATTTAAAATCTGTGATTTCCAGGTTTGATGAACATCACAATTTTTAGTCAATGAAAAATTTAATGAAATACCTGTATATATGCTTCAGTTAGAGTTATCATTTGAGGTAAGATGCCCGTCACATGAAGATCTTGCATCTCGTACCACTGCCCAGTACCCTGCAAAATTAAAAGATATATACACATCACTTATGAATAAAAAGGATGGAAGGGATTTTAATAAATATTTTCGATCACATCCTACATTGTTCTATATTAAACTTGTCCATTGTGAATTATTTTTTATTAGCTCACACTTATGCTAAGAAACAAAAAAATCTAGGGGATAATTTGCGTTCAATTCTATTTTTATGATGATCTGGACCAAAGTAAAATCAAAATATAATTCTCATTAAAAATCAAGTTTTTTTCAAACAACGTTTTTAAACTGCAAAAAAAATAAGGAATATTTTATAGCCACGAGTCAGGACTCTTACATGAAAGTTTTGCCTGGCTAAAAGAAAAAAATCTTACAATAAATTTACCACTGATTTACCTTCTTCCATTAATGCTAACATTTTTAGACAAAGCTCAATAAAGATCCTAACATGTAATTATTGCACTTATCTGGATTGTAATATAATGAAAATGTGGAAAAGTTTAAAGTACTAACCTTATGCAACACGTGGACTCGATAAGTTCCTTTCCCTGGCTCACCGTCATGCACAATGTTTGCCACGAGGTCATAGTTTGTATGCACGTGTTTTGCCTTTATTTCCGGAGTTAAAATATCTCCAAAGTCAACATTTCTACAAATAAACACAAACGTGGATTCAGTTATTCCAAAGACATTCTAAAACCATCTAAGGAAAATGTCAATGCATACATGCATGCACTGTGAATCATATAAGAAATTTAAAAAAAAACTAAATTTGACTGCTGCGGCATTGACCTTAAAGTCATTAACTATTTTAACTTTTCCATTAAAAATATACTCTTATTTCACACCATTTCCCAGTGAATTTGTGCAAATGGTTCATGTCAACAACAGTTTTCAAACATCAATGTGATAATAAAACACTTTCAATATAATTTGTCACGCAATAATCTTCAAATCCAACGATTTCCAGGGATATTTCAAGTTCTATTGTCATGAGAACAAATATTGACAAACTACAAGGGAGGAGGTAATTTTAAAACTGAAATTTTGGTCACTATCATCAGCCCCTTAATGCAATCATAAAGTGTATCCAAAAGTTTTTTCAACAATCAGTTTAAGAAATCAAGCACTCTAAATAAACAAAATTTCAACAACATTTAAAAATTCATAAGTAAAATGGATATGGTGCAGTTTTCATATCCTGGATGCTAAATGTTTTCACGACAACACAGGTGCACTTTAGTAAGAATGCATGCATGAAATTATTCGACTCACTTAATCGGGAAATTCACAATAGTTGGGTTCTTCTCCACAAAGAAAGTGTTCTTGGTAAATCTCTGAAAAGAAAAGTCAAGACAATGAAATATTAACCATTTCTTCCGCTGGTACGTCATAAAAATTTCCAGAAATGACACAGGGCCCTAAAAATCAAACTTCCTTACTTCTTCACATACATTTTAAAGTAGCAGCAATCATCCAATGCCCAAATACTCATGGGCCTGAACATATCTGCACAATTGTATCTTGAAATGAATAACAAGAACATCAGAAGACCAGTAAGACAAATTTAATCTTTAAGTCTGCAGCATTGACCACCACTAAACACTGCATTCTAGTTGGGGAATTTCAAAACATGGCTTACCTTTATGTAAAGAATCAAATATGGAGGAAGTTTGGTGATTTCAAACCTTTTCATAAAATTTTCTTTGTATGTCTTATACTCCTTTTCAGATTGGGCATTAAATTTGGTTAGAAGAGTATAGAGATTAACCTGTGATATTCAAAAAAAGAAAGAAATTCCAATCAAATTATTCGTAACACACAAACAATCCCAAAGGTTAGCTCAAATAAGAACATCTAATTTGATACAGTAGTAATTGACACAACAAGAACCGTCTATTGCTAAAAAAATATTCCAACCTAGTAACAACGTTAAAGTTTGCACCATGGCAAGGTGTTCAAAAATATTACACACCAAAATTATTTAAGGCTTACTTGGGGAATGATGTTTTCCCGAAACTCATCCTTGAAAAGAGGTGGTGGGGGCAAATCGCAAGTCAAATAAAGGAAAGGAGATTCCGTTGATACTTCTGCATACTCCTGAGTCGTCAACAGTGCTTCTCTTTGACGCTCTTCCAACTCAATGGGTGGTATCTTGCGTGTATATATCCTCATGGAGCCAAGGAGTGTACGGTAGACAACTGAAGAATGAGGCTTTTTGGTTCCATTGAGGGCAAGATGAAGAGCATTTAAGAACCACGATAAAAATTCAATCGGATCCCCTTTAAAGAAATGGAGACAAATGCAATCAACTGTTAGGTGACACACAGGCAAACTGCATCTAATGAACACATTACATTGATATAAAGGAAATTTGTTTTCACAAAAAATCATTGAAAAACAATTTCTGCATAAAATCTAAGGGGAGAAAGGTTCATGACACATTTTAGACTACACAAATCACCAGTCTGGTAATAATTTTACACACGAGGTGTGTTCAAAAATTAACAGGAATTTTTTCATTTTGCGGGCTTGGAGAGTCCGATCGTCAAACTTTTTTTATTATTTTGGTATACATGGCCCTGAAGTATGATAAAACTTTCAACTATTCTCATTGTGGACTTTGTCTGTGACAGCCGCTAAGGTTAGACGTGTTTTATGAGCTCGGCGATTTTCGTTTGTTAAAAGAAATGGATCAAAGAATTCGTATCAAATTTTGCGTAAAAAATTAAATAAAGTGTGTGAAATGTTAACAAAGGCCTATGGTGAGTCTGCTATGAGTAAATCAAGAGTTTACCAGTGGTATAAGCATTTCCAAGAAGGCCGTGAAGACCTTGAAGATGATGAACGCTCTGGACGCCCCAGCACATCAACAATCGATGAAAACGTGGAAAAAGTGAAAGAAATGGTTATGAACGATCACCGAATCACAATTAGAGAGGTCGCTTATGATGTTGGCATATCGATTGGATCATGTCATGACATTTTTTCCAATATTTCGGGTATGAAACGCGTGGCAGCAAAATTCATTCCAAAATGGCTTGTGCACCACGATAATGCACCAGGTCACACTTCATTGCTTGATCGTGAATTTTTGGCCAAAAACAATACTGTAATGATGCCCCAGCCTCCATATTTGCCAGACATGGCTCCGTGTGACTCTTTCCTATTTCCAAATATTAAGAGAACCTTGAAGGGCCATCGTTTTACAGCCGTAGATGACATTAAAAGTGCATTGCTGAAAGAACTAAAGGCTATCTCAAAGATCGAGTTTGAGAAGTGTTTCGGGGATTGGAAGAAGCGCTGGTACAAGTGCCTAATCTCCAATGGGGACTACTTTGAAGGTGACAACATCAATGTATAAGAATAAATAAATATTATTGTCCGAAAAATTAAAATTCCCATTCATTTTTGAACACACCTCTTATTTAATCTGAATAGTCATGCAAAGTTAGGGATAAATCACCAAAAAATAACACATTAATATCCTTAAATTAGTATTAAAGGACCTTTACTTATTAGTTTGGACTTTGTCACTATTCTTTTGCGACATGGGAGTGGGTGACACATCATGTTCCATGCTACAAAGTAATCAGCAAGGAAAGTGGAAATAGGCAATGCCAATCAAGCTGATGTGAATAGCACCAACTTTTGAGGAGTGCACTCTCCCATTATCAACATTACTACTGTTCATCAAGGTTTACAACATGGAATATAATTTAACACTATTCCTTGGCATGAATTGTTGGAACTAGAAAGCAAGAACCATGACTATAAACTGTTCTTCAAAGGCAAATTGAATTATAACTAACAAAATTGATAACATGGAAATGAAGAGCCATAGACACACCCATGGGCATTCAAATACGATAGTGATTATCTTCTGGTTCTGAGAGACTGGATAAGAAAGTTATCTTCAAGCTGGCTGCATCCTGGAGGCTGAAGTGAGGGTCACTATGGGAGAATATTGGCATGATCCTATCTACACATGCATCCTATTAGATTTAACATGCATAAAATATTTTATTCAGAACTTGCTTCAGGAACACTTCCATTTTTACCTAAGAATGTGTCAGTTGCCCAAACTTCTAGCCCAAATTCAAGCGGCTAACCATTCATCTTTGAACACAATTTTTCATGCGAGAGACAGGGCGAAATGATCATGTTATCATAACAGCCACTGCTAAGAGGTCTGACAGAGGTTGATTTCACACCAGGCATCACATAAAGCTAAGTCCCACATTAGTAGTTATAATTAGGTAATCTACCGGTTAAGGTAGGTTTTTGGATGGACAAAACTATCAAATAAATATTTTGTGACTTCAAACAAAACCCAATCCAGCAACCTACTCTACATCAGGTCCCTCTTCCTCTAACATTCTTCCCAAATAGTAGTTATGTTCCCATTATCACAGCCCCAAAAAATATCAGTATCGTGAATTTTTGTAAGTTAATGAATATAATAAAACTATTTTTGGGTTGAACTTTCTATTCAGAAACTGATTCTTACAAATTAAGACATTACAAACAAGAGGAAGAACCACATGATTGATTGTATTCTATTAAGCATTCTGTTACAATCTATGAATAATAGAGCATTAAATGCAGTGAAATCTCAACAGTCAAAATTACCACTTAATGCCACCAGGGCTAGGTTTGGGAGATAGATTGTGTGGATAGCTAAAAATGGCACAAATGCTGAAAAAAGCCTTCAAACCCATAGCAATGAAAAAATGCCACAAAAATAGATACAGCTATAGGTCCACTGACAAGAAACAACAACCAATACGATTAAACTTTTAATCCTTCGAACATTTTTCAGGATTACTCGACACTTTGCTTCCATTTCCTATTATGTCAAGCAAGTAACTGAAAGACAACTTGAAATTAGTTTCCACCAGATAAATATATGTAGAGTTAAGTAAACAATTTTCAAAAATAAAACAACAGGGTTGGAAAGAAATTTAAAATACCTCTTGAACATCCCTAACAAATATGCAGGGCCAAAAAATATTTTTAACACCCCATCATATGGACATTTTACATGGATATTCGCTGCATCCTCCTGATGCCAAGCTTCGACTTCATCTACATCTACATAAATACCCTGCGAGCCACCAAAAAGTGGTGTGTGGCAGGGGGTGTAGCAACATGAGGGGAAGGGTAAGGGATGAGGGGGTTGGGGTTATCAAATAGGTGAGGAAAGGAAAGACTTTTATACACAATTCCCAGGTAATAATAGTATGAGTAACTGATTCTACCACACAAAGGAATGAAGACCGAGGCCTAGAATCAGGAGATAAGCCTAGTCCACTGCACTCATCAGAACCCCCACTTCTCTATAGTTGTGAGAATAAATGACAAAGAATCATATGACAAAAGATTGTAACTATTATCACATTGATATATGTACATAAATTCCATGAAACTGATATGTGCTCCGTATAACCACAGTATTTGGAGGAACTACTTTCACCACTGTACATGAAATTCAATATTTACAAGAAATATATGGATTATGAGAATATTTAAAGCCTATACAACTTTTCAGGTGTTCACCAGCTCACCTTGCTCAGTGAATTGGAACTTCTTTCTGCTCCACAAAACAACAGCTTGTAACATTTCATGAGGGGAAACGTGGGCTTTGAAGTTCCTCGGATTCCAAAGTTTCCTCATCAATTCCCCAAACCGCTGCACCAACAAGAAAGAGCTGTCGCCAGGGGGTCGTTTTACTTTGGCATAATTGTTCTCCCTCAGGAAATAATTTCTGAGAGGTGCCACATGTGATAACGCCTTGACAAGAAAAAAGAAACTATGAGGCTATGCAAACAATAAGATGCAATGGAAATTCACTCAACCAGAGTGATCACCACTTATATATGCCTCAGCAAAGTATTATCATCCAAATATGCTATTGATGTAAAAATGATATAGAGAAACTCCATAGAGAAAGGGAAAATTGAAAAATGCAACACATTAACACTGAAGTATTACAATGATGTACAGCAAAGGAATAACTTTACCAATGGGTCATAAGAGATTAGACAAGAAAGTTGTAATTGGAACAGGATATAAAGGAAGGTAAAAAGAATAAGTTAACTGTAAAAGTAACTCAAATTATTCATAATATGTATTTTTACTGAGCCTGGTCAATGGAAAGGAACATAAAATCAAACCACAATGTTTTACTTGGGTTGTACGAAAAATATCAGGAAAGATTTCAGAAAAATATTTTATTTTAGATATTGCTGCAATGCCTCAAAATTCCTTGAGCGATGACACACTTTTGCCAGTGGCTTTTCCATGACTCGAAAGCTCCTTGGTAGGTGGACTGGAAGGTCCTTAACCCTTTTAGTTCGGCAGGCCAATATATATTGGCTTTTGCATCTTGGGCAAAAAGTGCAGCATGCTGATATATATGCTCAAACGTAAGCTATTGTTTAAACCGCTATAATTAAATATTTTATTATTGATCTTGAATATGGTTTCTTTTATCATAAATATAATGCGTCTACAAAATATAACATTTTTAAATTTTTATTTTCACTTTGAATACTTCTTGTTAGGCATAAATCGTACTGTAATTTTTATGTTGAACTGTTTACATGTGGGGAATCTTAGAGTAATGCTATGCTCATTTCTTTTGCTGGGTGGTCTTTTAATGACATCCCACTGAGAGGCTAACCTTTTTAATTCTGCAAATTTTTGAATGCTTTATGATGAATTCCTTTTGATGCAAACTGCTAAGACTTGGGCAATATGATACTAGTGAAAGCATTACTATGCAAGCATATGGCTTTCCCTTGCCTTCCATCCTAGAAAATCATTTGGGCTCTTTGTAATGTGATGATTATTATTATTATTAACTAATCTACCGGTTAAGGTAGATTTTTGGATGGACACTACTACCAAATAAATATTTTATGATTATTAAAAAAACTCAATCCAGCAATCTACTCTATATCAGGTCCCTCATCATCCCTGTGTACTTCCTTCCTCCCTTCATCCTGTCCAACACCCTATCCTATTCCATCCTACCCTTTCCTCATTGGCCTAACATTCTCCCCTCTATTACAGTATTAACATGCTGAGAAAATCTGCCACAGAACTAAAATATTATTAGCATCATTTTATGCTTCCTAAGAATAGTGCTTACCTGCAATATTACATTACAATAATCATTGGCTTTAATGTTGTTCAAGCCAACAATTCCAGGTAAATACATTGTACCATCAATGGCTCTTGACAACTTATCACTGACATCCATTGCCTCTATTTGATCTTGAGTGAATGTTGGATTCAAAACATACTTGATATCATCCAATGAAGAATCTGTTGAGACACCAAGACGATATGATAATTATAGAACAACGTAGGTAAAAACTAAACTGGTTTTATATTATACTGGTCCATACCTATGATTTCATAATTGTCGGGTAAGCAGTAAAATTTTAGTGTATGAAGATTCAGGTATACATGGTGACTCTCACCAACACTATGCAGGTATGCATGAGTATTTGTCCCTCTTCCTAAGGATAAAAGATGTGTTGAATATTAATTTAATTAGTTTCCGAGAAACGCCTACTTTTTCATTACCCTTTTCACATCATCATAACATTATAAACATATCATATTTCCTTGAATGGAAATTCCTGGCAAACTGTATGCTTTAATGTCAAGTGGTCAAAAACGATGTCATTATTTTATTCCAAATGCATGTTTTGGAACTTCTCATGGCTACAATTCTTTCCTGCATGGGAAATAATTTTTTTTCTACGAAAACAGGTTGAAACCGATATCTAACGTGTTAATTAGATTAAATTGGTATGTAGCTGTTATAATGCACGGGCATTGTCATTAATTTTGATGTTTCGAAATAAGAGTCATTAGAGTTAAATTTCAAAATGCAAACAATGACAAGTTACTGCAGATTATTGTCAAAATTTATATTTAACGGCAGAGGCAGGTGTTCAGCTAAAATGTAACGTTGAAAATAATGCACATAGCCAATAGTATTATTCAAAAGTGACCACTAACTTATTCGCTAGTATTTTACAAGGACTGTTATTCATTACTACCTACAAATAAAAATAAAGGTACTAAACATTATCACCTTGAAAGTATTTTCCACACACGAGGCAAGCATATACGTTTATCCTGGAGAGGGAAATGGAACATAGCTTCTCGAAGTCAAAATCCAATACTTGTCTGTTTATGGTGTCTAGGTAAGGACAGAGGCGGTGAACAACAGCCTTTGGTTCTACAAAACAAAATGCGACGTTAAAATAATGCACCAGGCTTCTACATTTTTAAAATCTCATTAGAATTTGCAGCACTCATTGGAAGTAAACACAACCACTTATGTTCAAAATTTAACTGGAAAGTCAAACCTTCCAAAGTTCAAATCCAACAAAATGCCAATCAAATAAAAAATAGCCTTACTAATTCCATATGTATTTTCTTCGTCATCGTCTTCCTCTTCAAGTTTTCTTTTCTTGCTTAAATGCTCCCCTGTACGTACCTCAGCCGCTTCCATTTCTGATAAAACAAATGCATGAATGACGCGCATGATAATCCCTGTTTTGGGAGAAAACATAGAAAGCGTGGTTATTTGAAAACTTCTTTTCATATCAAAACACAAATCGCTGTTTTCCAAATTAATTGTGAGACTTCACATTTCGCGAAATACCTTTGAACATATTCAAAAGCCGTTTGCGAAACAATATCTTTCAGATAATTAGATATTTATTTTGGTTTTATATTCTTTACTCAGATTTAATGTACAAAATTGCACATTTCAATATGAAACAGAAGAACAAACTTCGTCTAAACACAAAATAAATCATTTCTACGTTGTTCATGCCTGAGTTTTGTTCACTCTGCTTATTCCCACTATGACATAAATCAAATTTCTTTTTCTCTCAGCACACAATATGATCTTCCTTACAAATGTCTTCAAAATCCAACAATTAGTTGGAATATCATGTGAATATTAAAATAAGAATTACATAATTATTATTACTAAGTAATTTACCGGTTAAGGTAAGTTTTGCTTGGACGCAGCTAGCAAATTTCTATTTTGTACCCTACCTGCACAGCTACCAAATTTCTACCATTTTGTGACTCCTGACAAAATGAAATCCAGTAAGTTACTCTACATCAAGTCCCTTGTTATCTTTGTGTACTTCCTTGCTCCCTTTATCCCATCCAACATTCATATCCTATTCTTGCCCTTTCCTCGTTTGCCTAACATTTTCCCCTCTATTACAGCCTTTAACATCCTACTGCCAACCAATACATCTTTCATTCATTTTTCCTGCCTCCTTATGGTTTCTCCCAACACACCCTTCTCCTCGTCCACCATACCTAGTACTTCCTCATTTGTTTTCCTTTCGGTCCATTTCACCTACTCCATCCTTCTCCACACCTATAGTTCAAAAGCCTCCAATCTACATCTATCCTCCTGCTTCAATGACTATGTTTTCACACCATACAAAGCTACACTCCATATCAAAGTTTTGATGAGTCTTTTCTTAACATCTGTCATCAGTGGCCTCCTGGTGGAATCTTCTATGCCTAACGCAATTCTTTTCATAAAGCCCCTAGTATTTGGACCATTGGTCCAAAACAGTTCCGAGATATATAACTGTTCCACCTGCACTAGTGTTTGACCTCATATTTTAAAATTTTACCTAGCCTTTTTCTTTCTGGAGAACCACATAAGCTTTATTTTGTTTACATTTATTCTCACCTCATATCTATTGCAATGAATTTCCAATTCACGCAGCAATGTTTGTAACCCCTTGGCTGACTTACAAACTAGAGCTTGGTCATCAATAAGCCTAACTGATTTTACGAATTCCTCCCCAACTTTCATTTCTAGCTCCATTTTTTCCCATTCCTCTTCTACCATTTCCTCAACATATACATATATGTTGACAAGCATGGGCAATAATCGGATGCCTTTCCTCCCCCTCTTTGTAATACTGCCCATCTTGACTCTCCTACCATTGCACCTGAGCAGCCTGTGATATGTACAGGTTTTGAAAAAGTTTCTTATCACTCCTATTTTTTACAACACTGTGAATTTTTGCTCTTCATGTAGGCTTGGTGCTCCTTCATCCTTCACTGCTTCTGGAAATTTTCAGCTTGTTTGTCCAACATACACTATGTCACAGTCGCATCTAACCTAACAAACTCCACTTTTTTGAATTTTGTCTTTTATATTGGAAAGTAGGTTCCTGAGGTTCAATTTAGTATAATGAACTATTTTAAACTTGTCTTTTGGCAGTTTTTTGTAAATGCATATAATGCTATCCAGATAGAGGATTGTACACCATTTGGTAGTAGTCTTGTCACACTTTTTGAATGCCTCTGACTGCCAGTTGATAAACGTCACATTTTGCAAAACATTTATTGGAAAACAACCACAAGAGTGACTTGAATTTGAAATTTTATGTGTGGAAAACAAAGGAATTAGATTAGATGCTTTAGAGCAACTAGAAATTTTAAAAAGGGTTCGCACCAAAGAGAATATTGTCAATGGTCTTTTGTACACCTCCCACTACCCCCTTCTAGCCCTACAACTACTCAATACCAGTGTTAATGATTGAAAAAATCGCTCTACTTCCCCCCCACACTCTCCCTCAGAGATATGTAAAGGACTTTGTGTTAATGTCTATGAACAGCTTAAAACCCTTCCACTTTCCTTCCGCCTTTAGGCAGGAGTGCTATCTTTAGGAGGCCTCCTCCCACTTCCTATTCTCCCCCCCCCACCTACCTGAGTGTAGTAAATATAGAAGGTTGTCTGTAAAAGTTGTTACCTGAAGATTATGTTGAACATCAAAACCCAGGTCATATCAAAAATAAATTTTCTGTGGAATCGCAAAGTTAATATTTTTCATTCCTAACATTTTTCATCCTTCTCCAAACTCAGAATTCAAAAATCTCCAATCTTTGTTCAATGACCATGCTTCGGAGCTGTACAAAACCATCCTTATAAAAAGGTTTTGAAGAGTATTTTCTTAACATTCTTACCTAATGTCATCAACTCCCTACTTGTGAAAAATCCTATGCCTAATGCAATTCTTCTCCTTGTGTTCCAACTATTTTGATCCAAAACACTTCTGAGATAGGTTAACTGTTCTACATGTTTTAGGTCATGAACTCCTATTTTCATATGTACCTTGGCTTTTCTTTCTCGATATTTTCAAATATTATTACTGGGAAGAACACACCAGTCCAGGCACTTTTGGTGAATATAATACTAGTCTTAAACTCCAGATTCTGAGAGCCAATTGGATACAATAAGACAATAATAGGGGAGAATAATAGGCAAGCTTTAATCTCTACGAGTAAAATTCTATCTGTCGCTTGCTCTATGTTGACTACGCTTCTTCCTACCCCTTTATTTAAAATTACGGCAACCCCTCGTTGGCTCTCGTCCCCGCCGCTGTATATCACTCTATAATTGTCACTCCAGTAATCCCCGCTATTCTTCCATCTCACCTCGCAGAGACTTAAAACATCTATATTACCTCTTTCCATCTCTCGCTTAGTATTTTATAATTTTCCTGTGCTCAACATTGTTCTGACGTTCCATGTTCCTAACTACTACATTCTAACTACTTTCGTCTTCTGTCCTGCTGCTGTTATTTCTTCCCTGCAAGGGTTTTGTGGGATGATGACCGCGGAAGCCTTGCCTCCCCCACTGCCAGGCACAACACATGGCCCCTCGGGCCGAGTCCCGCAGTTGCCAGGACTCAATTTCTGTTTTGCGTCCATCATTTTCTTGGGAATGATAATTGAGGTGGTTTCCCGTTGCCTTCCTCAATAGTGTTTTTAATGTGACACCATCACTTAATGGCTGCCCCACTGGGGTCAGATGCCTTTGCAGTTGTTGCCTCACTGAGAAACAGACGCTGCGTGGACTACCTTTCATCTGGCTCCTAACCTTCGACCTATCTGGTATGGGTGACCCTACCAGGAGCAATTATATTTACTCCTGCCAGCACAGCTCTAGGGGTCATCGGAACACACAAGCCCTTCCACCACTAAGGTTGTTGTCCATGGGAAGGCCAACTATTATATTACTCAATATTTCCCATTCACAGACCAGCCAAGAACAATACCAATTTTAATATACCTGATATTACTAACGTACAGAGAGCTGGCCTAAAACTTGTTACACTCCAAATGTCTCATGTATTTCTCTCATCTTAAATTTAGATTGGCTGTTTCCTTTCTCATTTTGAGCAGCAACTCTTTGAGAGCTCTTCTCAAAAGTGCACTTCCTTTCCACCATAAAACTGCTCTTGAATTCCTTCCAACTAATGATGTTACTTTATGTAATTTGTACCTGTTTGTAAATGAGTTCTTGAAATAACTGTGGAACCAAAAAGTTTTTTTTGCCTTTCTTCGTGTAAAAGGGTCATTCCTGTTAAATAAACAAATGTTAAAAAAATATGGACAAAGCAAACCTTAAAATTTATTCGTTTATTTGAAATAAATAATCCAACCCACTGCGCTCATACGTAGAAATGATGGGACTTTTTAAGAGTCCTTCAGAGGGAAGTTTAAGTAAGGGGACATCTCAAACTATTCAACAGAGCCATAAGTGTCCCATATATACACTTCTATGACCCCATTGCTCTCCATATTACTCGGGTACTCAACAAATCTCACTTTAGGTCATTGTTGTGATGGATGACATAACTCCAATACCCTCTTGATAACAGAAAATACAATTGACCCCAGCTTTTCTTTTCTACTGTAAACTTTTATTGATACAAAAATCGAGTAGATAATTCACAATTTGATTTTAATAAAATATCAATTTTTTTGCCAAAAAACATACACAAAACAATTTTTATTAAATATTTTCACTAAGTAACTCCTGGTTCATATGTATAACCAAATTTTTTCAATTTTTTTTACAAAGTCAATAATTTTCAAGTCTTTTCAGAGTACACAGCCACAACAATAATAGATAAGGCACACTTTTATGGAGGAAAAAGATTCACAAGAACAATAACTGTTACTAAAAGCAAAAAAAAAAAGTATCAATACATGGACAGATGAAGTAAAATGAAAGTTATAAAAGACAAATTAATATGATCACTGGAAAAATTTATAATAAGCTATGCAAAATTAAAATTGAAATCCACCATTGGGAACACTAGCACCAGGAAACGCAACCTCCTCTTCATTTTCATTTTGATCTTGGGCACCCTCCTGAAAACAAGTAAAAATCAAAAATCTTTAGCATTTTTTTTACTTAAAATACAGATCCAAGATTGGTGAAATCAAAGCTAACAGCTTGACAATGTGACTTATACATGAACTGAGAAACTTTTACAAACCATTCAAGCATTCACTTAGAACATAACCTATGAGAGTAATTTATAATAAAAATCATACTCACTTCACTAAAATAAGTATCTATGAGGGACACTGCTTTCTTGTACACTTGTTGGTTTTCATGACTTTGCAATTCTTCTATTTTATCCAAACCACCACACTCTTCTATCATTATGGCCACCTTTTCCAGCTCGCCTAGTTTATCAGCAGTCTGCAATATATGAGTAAATTTAAGCCAATTAGGAATGCACAACAGTCAAATGTTAAAATTAGTACAGACCTAATTGAGTGAGAAAATGAACAATCAAATATGGACAATTACATCTTCAACATTCCCTGGGAACCAATACATGAATGTGAAACAAAATCAGAAAACTATCATACCAGGAGCGGTTTGTAAGGCTAATGGAATTCTATTCTTTATGATTTCTCAGCTCTTTGGATTGACCAATCTCCATTTGTAAACTATCATATGGTTTTTTAAAGTTGTCAGATTGTATCTTTTAATAAAGTTTGACCTTTCATGAAGAATACAATGAGAGACTTGTGCTCAAAATAATATGATTAGATTACATTTAGTTATGTTCTGTACACAAAAACCATTATAATATTGTCACTTAAAACGTTTCAAGTATCAAGTTTACTTGAATGAAAATAGGTTGCCAAAACATAATGCTGCAGTTTTAACTCTCATGAAAAATAGATTGTGAAAATCCCCCTTTGACATGCAATAACCCCCCAACTAAGCTTCATTAACAAATTAGTCTTATGCAAGTATTAATCCTGTTTCAATCTCCACCAGTTACCCCATGCCATCTTCAGCAACTGAATTTCCACGTTTGTTTCAGTGGTCTTTCTTCAGCCATCCATTTCTGTATTATCTGTTTTCTCATATTTTTTTGAAGCCTTGCATTGAGTCCTTATTTTATATCTTTTTCTGCTTTCTTGTGTAACTCAAGGCTCCTCATTAAAACTTTAAAAATCCACAGCAAGGTAACAATTTGAAATATGTACTATGTAATTAAATGAAATGAAATATGTTGACAAGCAAAACATGAATTTTATCAAGTAAAATAACAAGCTGGTTTCATCCAAACAATGTTTCTATTTTTTAAAACCTATTTCAGAATGTGTCAGGATCACATCATTAATAATACACCAAAAGACCCTTATCTAATTCCACATACTTTCTGCCTCTATCCTGTCCAGCATGACTTTTCTTTTAATCTGTTTGTCACATTTTCAGCCGTTCCATTAATCAAAAAAGTTAGAAGGGGAAAAGAAACTTTCAAGTACAGTCCTATGATAACTAACAACTCATCTCAAATTGCAATAAATTTAGAGAAATATCCTGGATATCTAGTTCATCCAAATTAGCTTTAGCCAACCACTGTATCCAAATTAGCTTCAAATTACCTCAAAAAAGTTTTTGGTCAACATACCTCAAGGATATTTTTAATTCCATCCAACACAACCATTACTGTTTTCCAATCTTTAGATGAATCCAAAAGTGCAGTAAATGGTTGCAATACATTATGATGTACTAGTGTAACAATTTGCTCAGCGGTCCCACCAGATGTGAAATTTGTAATAGCCCAAGCAGCTTCTTTTTGGGCTTTAACATCCCCCTGAAAGATTTACACAATTATATAGAAGACTGACTGATGAGGAAAAATCCTTCACATATTTCTGCCAATCAATTAAAATACACAAATATAATTCAAACTTACCGTGGCAAGTATATGAATGAGAGGAGGCAATATTCCTTCTTTAATCAACTCTTGAATTTGGGTAACATTCCCAGCTGCAATATTTGATAATGCCCAAGCTGCTTCTTTCACCAAATTGCCCCTGGAATGTTGGAGTAACCTCTTCAAGTATGGTAACGCACCACACTGTAGTACAACCTCTGTCTAAAAAGGAACAAAAAGAGCAATTAAAAAATACAATAACATGAATATAGCTTTTAGGAGGTACAAAATATTACTGAAGAGATTCACTGAAGTTAGTCCAAGAGTTTGCCAACACATTTGTATAAAATTATGTTCAGAAATCAGAGGAAGGAAATTTTCTGAATCGAAGAGAGGTTTAATACAGTGTTAGGTTACATTTTGTTATAAGAGGCAAAGAAATTGTCACTGTACCATCAGGTAGCTTGTGCCTATCAAAAACCTATCTTAACTAGTAGATTGCTGATAATAATATTAATGTTCAGAATTAAAAATGTACGCAGTAAACTCAATTGAATGGATGATAGCTGAGAAAAGTCAAAATAAAATATAAATGTGGTGGTAGGAACAGCAATAATGGGGGGAAGAACCCTATTCATTTAACCATCATCCAGCTTTCCAATGAAATTCATATTTTCTAATATGCCATAATTAAATTAGGGAAATTGCGCAACTTGAGATTCAGTTTCTAATAGTTTACCATTTTATCAATCATAATTTAAAACTACTTAACTGTGTTTAGGAACAATACTACAAATCAAGCACATCAATTAGCATTTTTATTATCCCTTAAAGGTTAATTATGGGAATTTAGAACACCTGGTTATGGGTTATTATAGGTTGTTGGTAAAACTAGACATGGAAAACATGCAAATTACTTTTATATATTCACAACCTTCCTCTGTAGTACTTGGCCCTCTTTCCTCACTCATGACTTTCTGCACAGCAGGTTACTATTACTTCCTTGTCAAGTGAATTAATGCTTCAAGGTTCCTTTTCCTAAACTAGCTTAGTGATGACACACATCAAAAAACAACTCTTTACTCTTAGACAAAATGAATTTAACTCATTAAGGAGACATCAAAGTACAAAAGCTTCATCTTCTCTAAGGGTATCTCATTCTCTTTTCTTCCTTCAAGGACTGAAAGAGGGTTGCGAGAAGAAGAATAGTATGGGGAATCCCCAATCTCAGCCTTAATGTCATACCCCTTTTAGTATAGGCTAAGAAAAACATTTGCCTCTCGATTTTATTTAGTTGTTCACAATGCTTTCTCATTTTAATTCTATATTTGGGCCCAAAAAGATCAGGTGGAACTGCTACCCAAGGTCCTAAAAATAAAAGTACGAAGTGGTATCCTTGTAAGACTAGCTGATTTTTCAACAAAGCTTCAAGAAGGAAGTTCAGTTGCATTATTAACATAAGAATATGAAGATACTTCAATAAGCAGCATGTTTTAGGCAGATGAAAAAATTCAGTCTAATAATTCCTATGTTAGCAGACAACATATATTTCCTCAATATATCACATCGAGAGGAAAAATCTCTTTCTGAACTGATCTGGATTGGCAAGGAGAGATGAAAAGAGTTGGAAATTGTAAAGTTCTGGAGAAGGGATTCACAGATTCACAAACTATTATTTTCTGGAAAGACCAGATTGCAAGACCATGATTTCACTTCACAAGCAATCATAACTTGCTCCCACCTGTATATTTAATAATCATTGAATGATATAGATAACATATATTACACCAAAAACAAAAAAGAACACACCCATGCAAAAAATGAGCACAAATGTGTCATTTACAATAAATTTATCATATATTGAGCATGAATTAATCATCAAATTTTTCAGGTACACCCACACAAAAATGTTCTTATGAATACCAGAAGTATGCATTTAATTACCTGGACATCACTTCCAGTAACAATGTTTCCAATTGTCCGTAATGCAGGCGTTAAGACAGTTATATTACTACTACCAAGCAGCTCTGTCAGCTGTTGAACAACTCCTTCCCTGATTACAGCTTCAATTTTTTCGTTGGACCCATCCGTTAAATATGATAAAGCCCAGCATGCATCAGCTGTAAAAGGCAAGGAAGAAAAAAATGTTTAAGAAAATATAAGTAACATACTAGTCCCTGCTTGTCATACGAAGCATCCTCAATAGCAAGTCAATATTATCAATTTCTAACAACTACTTAAAATTCTAGATTTAGAAATTCAACTGTTTATGAAGACAAAGGATATGATATATTTTTTTTATACATTGAACTGATCACCAATTAATAAATCCCTGTTGTACACTTTTGATTCAAGGGTATTCTGATGACTTAAGAGCTGTGCTAAAGTCGCAAAACAGACAGTCTAACAACAGGTACTCTGCATACCATATGTTTCTCAGAAAGGTGACTGGCAGTGGGGTGACCATTTCATTGATGGTGTCACATTAGAAACTGCATGGAGATAGGAAACAGGAAACCACCTCATTGAATTATCCTGTGACAATGATGCACAGGGATCAGAGTATGAGTCCTGGCAACTAGGGGACTGGCTCTGCTGGGCCATGGTTCCTGCCCAGTAGCCCAAGAGTCAAGACTAGTTATTGCACAAAATCTATGCCAAGAAAATACAACAGCAGCAACAAAAGAAGAAACAGGAGAGGACTGAATCAGTTAGACTACAGATTTAGGAAGTTAATATGACTGGACTATGGAATGTTACAATGACGATGAGGACAAAAAAGTTGGAAAATATAATGCAGTGCAAAGGATTACTGGAGACATGATTTCAGATTAACATACACCAGAGAGCCAGTGGAATTTAACTAAAAGGTAGGAAGAATCATAGCAAAGAGAGCAAGTGATATATTATTAGTAAAACCTCAACCAACAAACTTAGCCATAGTTCAGGCCTACATGCCAGAAACCAATTATTGGAAGGAAGAAGTGAAGAGTGCACGAATAATTAAGAGGACATAATTGCTGATGTACCTTGAGGAAATAATTGATAGTGATGGAGGATTGGAAAGCAATGGAAGGGAAAGTAAGAAGTGAGGTGGTGACAAAAGAACAAGGAATGACTTCAGGGAGAGCAAAAGAATTCTGCAGAATGGAGGTTTAAATTATAAAAAACACTTGTTTAAAATACCACAGTAGATTTAGTTACAAAAATAGTTTAGTTATGAAAAATGCAAAGGGTTACAGAAATATATCACACTTTATTATGGTGCACAGATTTAGCAACAACATGATTAATTTGCAGTTACCATGGAACTGTATAGAAAAATCAGATTTGAAGACCGGAATACAGGCATAGTAAAAGAAAACATAAGAAAAAAGGGATATACAAAACTGCAAAATGACTAAAGGAAGAGTAAACGGGGAAGGACAAGGCAACCATGGATTACAGACAAAATTAGGAAGATAGATAGGAGAAGGAAATGGGATGTATCAAGAGTCAAAAAGAAAGCATAACGAGGTCAATAATAAACTGAAGATGGATTTTTTTACATTTTCAGCTTTTTTATAAGGTTGGAATTATAGTTTTACAAAAACGCAGAACTTTAATTAAGTGAACAGAAAAATGTATTTCCATCAAAATGTTAGACCAATCACCTTGCCAATTAAAAACAAAATAACATGCATGGGACTTGTATTGACAAAGAATCGCTGACAAATTAAAATAATGCAATGTAGATGTGACATTTCCTGCATAGCAAAGCTATGCATTTGCTCCTATGGAGAATATGGAATTCCGGGAGCGGACAAATATGAGGGAAACAATAATGGGAAATAATAGATAGTACAAAAATGTTTAATGTCACTGACAACTTCAGATGCAAAAGAGATAGATGGAAGGATATGAAGGACCTGTATAATAAAGAGATAAGATCCACAACTTTAGACATGAAGAGAATATGATTAGGTAAGGTTTAGAATTACTTGATGGCAAGATAGAAAGGATATAAATGGGAATTGTAATCAAATTAGGTCATGGTGGTAGACATTCCCGAGGAGCTACTGAAAGGTTCTGGAAAAGGTGGGAAGTTATTTTATGCACTAATTCATTTATGAGGGAGCATTTTGGCCAGAAGACTCAGGTAGTCAGTTCCTGATCCAAAAAGGGAAAAGCAGCAATGTGTGAGGAATACAGAACAATAAGTTTGATTTCACACACATCTGAAGTATTACTCAGGATCATCAACAAAAGGATGGAGAGGAGAGCGAAACAAATACTTAGGGGATGATCAGTTAGGGTTCAGGAAGGGAAGAGGCACTCATGATGCCATTGAAGTAATGAGGTCACCAATAGAGATGAATATATAATACTATCAGGATCGGTTTGATGATGATATCGGCACTTCGACCTGAAGACGCCTGGTGGAATCCAGGCGAAACTGTCGTCAAGCATGACTACCAACGTGGCGGGAACCCGAAAAATGGAGACATCCACGTACATGGAGAATTCATAAAATCACTTAGGTTCGCAGATGACCAAGCTTTGGTTGGTGTGTCAGCCAAGGCATTGCAAACTCTTGCTGAATGCATTGGAGAGTCAATGTGACAGGCATTGAATGAGAATTAATGTAAACAAAACTAAGGTTAAGCAGTTCCACAGAAAGACAAAGGCAAGTTAAATATGAATTTTCAAGTAGGATAGGAGTAGTAGGGAAAATTTGTACAACATACTAGGGGGAGTTGATGTCAGAAATTTTGAATGGAGGTTATAATAAAAGACGAGTGAAAACTTGTACATGGAATATGATTTTGTACGTGTGAGATTATTGTCACTGAAGCAAAATGATAAAAAGATTAGAGGCTCTTGAAATGTTGATGTGGAAAGGATGGAAAAAGGTTTAGTGAAAGCAAATAAAAAAAGGGTTGAGCATAGAGAGAGGGCAGAGGGAATTTTTGGGAGATATACAAAGGAGGCAGGAAAAATGGAGTGCAGAGCATTTTGATCAGCAACAGGATGATGAAAACTGTTCGAGGGGAGAACATAGGCAAACTAGGAATGGATAGGAACAGAATTGGCATATTGGACAGAAAGGAGTTATGTGCAGTTGAAAGAGGGACTCTTATTGTAGTGTTGGATTTCAGGTTGTGTTTTGCCAAGGGTGGGAAAAAATGTATCATTTAACTGTTGTCTGTGAATTTTTTTATTTTATTTCTTCTGAATGTAACATTGAAGTAACAAAACCATTCATTCATTATTGTAAATAGCATCCCATGAGCAACATTACAGTTCTAATTTTTTATCTGTAACTCAAATTCAATGTATTAAAAGAAAATTAAGACTACAGGACAACATTTTAATTTTTTTTCTTTGGACAATGGTGTCTCCTAACAGAACTTTCATGAAAATAAAAAATAGCACACCTTCAGCTGTTTAGCAAGGAATGCCCATTTTTGGTCATCTATAATCCAAAACTACAATTATTTTTATAATTTGGCTTCAAAACAATAGTTCACTTAAAAAACTTACCAAGAATTACTGGATCACTGACGTGCAGTAACCTATTAAGGAAAGGAAGACAGCTCTTAATCACTTCAAATGGTGGGCAAGGATTTTTGTTCCTGCAAAAATTAGACAGGGTCCAAACGATATTCCGCAATGAAGATACCTGTAAGAAATTAATATTACCCATTAGCCTATCTTAATCCCCTTTTCTTAATGGCAAGCATGACATTAAAATAATCATTGTGAAGTAGAACTCTGATCCAGTATTTCAATGAAGAATATCCGACTTCGTAAAATGAAGTCAAGGTAATGAATGGGCATGAAAGCTTTAAAAGAGTTTGGAAGAACACAAACACTAGTAGAGACTTGAAAAGTTATAGAAAAATTGTAGTCACTCGGAGAACACTTCAGCATGATCGACTAAGGAGCGAATGCTACTAACATGAAAGGAATTCGGATGTACCATATCTGCAAATGACATGAGATAGTATAGAGTTAAAGAAGCTACAGCCCATAATGCAAATTATTACTGGAGGGGGGAAATTGAGTTAAAGAGCAGACAGGAAAACCTGAATCACATAACAGAGTCCTGATAAAAAAAATTTATTGCACCATTCTCACAAGTTGATTAAAGTTACAACAAAGAAAATGTTGTGCCAATTTTATTAATTTCAAGACTTCCTTTCATTATGCATCCAAGAAAAATATTACAGCAACTTAATTTGTCTTTCTTCATCAACATTGTTATGCTCGGGTACAATCAATGCTTAGTTAGCAAGTCAGCCAATGGATTACAATGAATGCGGAGCACCTAAGAAAATCTGTCTGATATATAAGACGAGAAATGATTAGAAAGAAAATGTTATGATATTTTTGAGAAATTGTTATGGTCGATAGTGAAAATAGAGTGGTAACTCTAGTAAGTAGACAAGAAAAACTATAGCCAATACAAGTTTATCTTGGCAACGGTCACGTGGTCAATGAATTAGACTTGATTTTTCAAGCTGATATTATACGCATATGCTTTGTACTCACTGAGGTATCTGGACGTATAAGCTCGAGGAGAGACGGCATTGCATTGGCTCCAAGAACCATGTCACGAGGTCCAGCTCCATCACCAGCAATGTTTCCAAGAGCCCACACAGCTTGCTCAGCAACATTTGAGGAAGGCGATCCAAGGAGGGCCACTAATGCTGGAATTCCACCAGCTTTTATGACAACAGCAGTTTGCTCAGAAGATCCCGATGCCACGTTGGTTAGAGCCCATGCAGCTTCAAATTGCAAGGTTGGGCTGAATAAAATTTGAAAAATATAACATCAGTGACCACTTGAACAAACAAACAAGCCTGAGTAAGAAAATAAAATGGAAAAATTCTCACACCTTAATTACACAAACATATATCAACGATGATTTATTGTTCTTTTTCACTATTTAGATAGATTTCCCCACATTTATCACACTTCAATACAGAGTAATGAAAAATTAGAAATAAATATTATTAAATACATAAAATATTAACACGTTGTAACAAAACTAAAACATTTCTATTGATCAATCCTTTATCTTTGTCAGTAAAAGAATTCTGAGGTACTACTAACAGTAAAAACTAGTCAGTACATTTAATTTGCACCTTGAAAGCATTTAATCGGGCAAAAAATTAGCATAATGCTCATATGATGACCAAAAAGTTCCTCATACATATTGGTGCCATGAATCATTCGAAATATTTCATACAATCTGGTAGCATTGTCAACCTAGAACAATAGACATATGCTGACAATAACTATACAACAAATTTTTTTATGCTGCTGGTCACTGGACCATGATAGAGGAAGAACTGGAAAGACAACTAGAGCAGAGACCATTTTTGGCAGTAAATAATAAAGGATTTTCTACGAATACATTTGAATCATCCGGGTAAGATAACACACACACACGCGTTAGGTCAAAATTAGTGGGCGGCATTCAACTTGGGAATGGATCAGACAAGTTTAAGGGTTCTCATACAAATGAACTAATCAAAATAAGAGAGTCAAGAATCAAATAAATGATGAGTTTCAGTCCACTACGCAACACCTTACCAAGTACCACTGCAAATCTATTGACAATTACTTAAAATATATTGCTTCAACAATTCGGAATTCCCGATTTATTTAACCATTGCAATGAATTAACGAGGACTTTCCTAAGCAGCTAATTAACGGAAAAGTATACTGTCAACGTCAATTGGTAACTATTCTAACACGATTTTTCTGTCGCAATGCAAGGTATCACTGCTCTCACATACTGACAAAATCTTAAAAGGGGAACAAATTTTATATAAAACCTTGGGGAGGATAATGAAACCACGCCTGCCAGAGAAGCACACTTGAAAATTTATCGTCTGTTTTCATGCAATTATATACTCTTCCCATCATTCATCAATTTTGAAGAAGTATTTTTATGAAAATATGAAACTTTACAAACAAGTCCAAGTCTAATACCAAGGTATAGGAGGAACACAGCATACAAGCAGAAGTATAAGGCTCAAAATACTTTCGATGGCTTGACGAATATTAGTTAAGTTTTTGACCAGTCAATCATTGTGGATTGCTATGACCCAATAATTTTGTTGGAATTATATCTACGGGACTGTCTGAAATACAGGTAGTCGGCTCGTTTTCTGCAATCTTATTAAAAAAACGCGAAACAGTTGTGTAACACAGGAAAATAATCCTACTGCTGTAACATCATAAAAATTATTGCCGCCTAGAGACAACCCACCCTGATATTCCCACACTAGTAATTAAACGAAGAAATTTACTATCCGAAAAATTAGTTATTCTTGTTAAACTTACTTATTAAAGTGAGACAGGAATGATACACATTTAGGGACCATTCCAGCTTGAATCATGACATCTATTGGTGGATCCCTTTCGCGGCTTAACATCTTCCGTGCGGCTTGAGTAGCATTTAATAAGGTTTGAGGATCTGTGCTATTCATCTCCGACATTATAGTTTCGATTGACATATTTAGTTGTGTCCTATTGTTACTCTCTTGAAGTGGAGATTGAGGTTCATCAAGAAGGGCAATATTCCGCCTTTTTTGGAGCTGCTCATCTTTTCGAGCTTTCCGTAACTCAACGTTAACTTCAGAGCGCCGTCTTCGCATTTCCTGAAAATAAAAACGAAAGTCAGAATTTTGAAACAAACAAATTTCAATTCATGTACAATTTAGATCATACCTCCAAATCCTTTCCACGATTTTTGAAGGTCTTCAGCCTGTTAGGCACGACGTTTTCTTGCGACTGCATTTTTGAAGTTAACTGCTGGAAATATAGTAAAATCAGTAAATAAATGCATGTATGTTCACTTGAAATCAAAAGTGATCAACCCAACTAGGACAATGAAGAAAGGAAACTTCAAATCCACTTTAGTACTTCAACATGACGGTTGGCCACAAAAAAAATCACGAACGGGCACTTAAAACACCATTACGCATTTCTTAAGCGTTCAAAAATAATTACCCTGAAGCAATGTAAAAATAACTTTTTCCCAATCCTTATCAACCTCACCTGTCAGTTATATGCCGGTAATCACTTGGCTGAATCACGGACAGAAATGGTGTTCTTTTGTCCGTTTCCTCAATTTCCTTTCAGAAATGGAATGGAAGATCACCAATCACAATCCTCCTTTTAAAATTTGAAATTTTGAATCAAATGATACTATTGGAGGGTTCACGCCTGTTCTCCCATTGGCTTTAAGTTCCAATGTGATATCTTTGAAGACCTGTTGGACATGATGCGCCCATGTGGGTTTTAACGGATTTAAATTGATTGAGGGTATCGACCGTGGTACCATAATGACGAACTTGGTGAACAATTTTTGTTCCTTGTGAATAATTAGCGATTCTTGTTTTTACTTAGCTCCTTGTGTTACTTTCTTATTTAATTGCTGTTAATTAATCGAAACGAAAGTCCCATAGTTACATTGCAATACCCAATTGAAATTTTACTCAAAATACCAATCTACTTCTGAACCTTTTCTGCCTACATTGGTTTATGGCTATGGTTGTCATTTCATATTTTATGGATACATATATATTGCTTATTTTTCTTAGTATACATTTGTGGTTAAGTGATCGTGAAATATATTGCTGTTTTTGCGTCAAAATTTTCCGGTGTAACTTATTTCTAAGTGATGTTGTTCTTACCTATACTTTTACGCTCCCGTAGTGTATTTGAATGTAATTTATAGAGTCAATTAGACGCTGTCATTTTGTGATGTCTACTACTCGGCGAAACCGGTCGTTTTTAAAATAAAAATTAGTTTAACTTGGAAAGTTAATATTATTCACTTTTCATCATTAAGTTCCATCAAGTTGACCCGAAAACCATATAATTTAGTCATCTTCATTACCATTGAGAAGATGGCTACCTTATATATAAACTATTCAATGAATCTTTGCCATTTTTCAGTGTTAGTGGGTAACCTTGGTATGAGCTCTCATCATTTGATCGATTATTTTACGTCGACAACCTCAAAATTTTAAGTTCACCCTGGCAGGTCCACCAGAAGGTTGCACATTAGAAGAGCTCCTCCTCTTTTATTAGATATTTAGTCGCAGAAGGTGTAAAACCAAACTTTCTAGAATGTCGATACAGAGCGAGAAAAGTCGTATGAAACGTGCGAATTATTACAAGATCGGTTTAAAAGTGGCCGAAAAAGTGTGGGTGATGAACCCCGAAGTTTCCTCATCCCTCGTTAGTATCAAGGATCGGACTTATTTGCGATTGCAAAAGAATGAAATAAATGAATAAAGTGTTTAAATGATAGCTTGGGAAGTTGAAGACAAGATGGAACTGTTCACAATATCAATAAGCCGTCTTGAGTCATAGCCCTTCGTCTCTTTACTTACTGAATGACCCTTGTGTATTTTTATATAATATTTATTGATCCCAGAACTTAAAGTAAAATACAAAATAACCTGTATTCATCAAAGAGCAGTACTTGCCACAATAGATGTCAGAATAAAAACATAAATACATACATTCATCACTGTGGTGAAGAGATACACATGTATTATAATTTCACTCTTGAGAAGTCCTGTTCAAAATATTCACTTAATTAATGCAAGCGGTCTGAAATCAACCAATCCTCAATTATATTTTTGAACCTATTATTGCTAGTCAGTCTTACAGTATCAGGAAGTTAGTTATAGAATTTTAAGGGCATGTTATCTGACTGAGTGAAGGTTTTGTGTAATGTCTTAACATATTTCTTGACCTTGCATTATGGCTGTGTATATTGCCTCAATATACAATTATTTACATTGTCTTTTACATGAATTAAGCACTTTTAAATATATATGTTGAAGACTATCATCACTCAGCTTGACAAATAATGGATGACAGAGAACCTGATATATCATTTGTAGGATGATATCCTATCAAATTGTTTCTTCTTTTGATTGCTTAGTGGCATGTATCCTTGAACAATGACCAAGTTTGTTGGTTCAGCTATATTGGTGGTTAATTGGCTATATTCTATGTTTCTTCCTATTCAATATTATAGCAACCCCACATTGACTCTCATCACAGCCACTGTATATTATTCTACAACTATCACTCCAATAATCCCCGCTCTTCTTCCATCTCACCTTGCATAAACCTAAATATCTATATTTACTCTTCCCATCTCTCACTTTATATTCTCTAATTTTCCTGTCCTCAACTTTGTCCTAATATTCAAAGTTACCATTCTTGCTAATTAAGCCCTTTGCTTAATCTTAATCTTCTATGCTTTTTGCTTTGCGTGGATTTCGTTAGATGAATACCACAGAAGCCTCATGCTAAAATACTTGACTACTGCTTGGAAATAATTGATTCATCCAAATAGTTGGAAACAAAGAATGTTGTCGCCACAAATATTTTTGAAGATAATGGCATATTTTCTGGATGAGCAGTGTTAGGAAGAGGTGTAAGGCAGGGTTGCCCATTGTCACCGGTGCTGTTCAACGTATATGTGGAGGAAATAATTAAAGAGGCATGGGAAGAACTGGATGTAGGAATGAAAGTCGGAGGGGAATTCGTAAAATCGGTTAGGTTTGCTGATGACCAAGCATTAGTTGCTCAGTCAGCCATGGGGTTGCAAGCATTGCTGAGTGAATTGCAGGTTCAGTGCGATAAATATGGGATGAAAATCAATTTTAATAAAACAAAAGTTATGTGATTTTCCAGAAAGAAAAAGGCTAAGCTAAATATTAAAATAGGAGGGGAAAAAATAGAGCAGGTAGAACAGTTTACATATCTCAGAAGTGTTTTGGACCAATACAGTCAAAGTAGTAGGGACATAAGGAGAAGAATTGCACTGGGCAAAAAGGCTTTTACAAGGAGGAGGGAGTTGATGACGGGGACGTTGAGTAGGGATGTTAAGACAAGACTCGTAAAAACTCTGATATGGAGCGTAGCTATGTATGGCGTGGAAACGTGGTCACTGAAGCAGGCGGATAGACGTAGATTGGAGGCTTTTGAAATGTGGGTGTGGAGAAGAATGGAGAAGGTGAAATGGACCGAAAGGAAAACAAATGAGGAAGTATTGGAGATGGTGGGTGAGGAGAGGGGTTTGTTGAGAGAAATCCTATGGAGGCAGGAAAAATGGATGAAAGGCGTGTTGAGCGGTAGTGGAATGTTGAAGAGAGTAATAGAGGGGAGGATGTTGGGCAAGGGCAGGGAGGAAAGGGCAGGAACAGGACAGGGATGTTGGACGGGATGAAGGGAGGAAAGAAGTACACCGAGATGAAGAGGGACCTGATGTAGAGTAGGTTGCTGGATTGGGTTTTGTTTGGAGGTACAAAATATTTATTTGATAGTTGTGTCCATCCAAAAACCTACCTTAACCAGTAGATTACCTAAAAAAAATGGCATATTTTATTGGTTTTAAAAAATGGCGTCTTTTAGCATAGGTTAATGTGAAATTATACCAAATTATTAAAGAAATACATTTATTTAAATAATTTTCATCCAAATCATGGATCCACAAATATTCGATAAAAGCATTTTCTTTACAAAACTATAACATTTCATTTCAATTGACATGTCACATCAAGTATTTAACACAATGATTAAGTACGTTAATACTGAATGTGAGGCATTTTAAATGCTTTGATACAGAATAGACCTATATAATGTCTGGAAGGACAGTTTTCAACAATATTTTGCTGCACAGGGTGCACACTTATTGGAGATTAAGGCACATTCTTCAGCCGCCAAATAAAATCATCATTCACTCATGAACAACATGTATAAATAAAATCCATCCACACAAGTTTTAAAATGAACAAAGCTTCAGTTGAGACAAGTGGAAAACATTCCTTTGATGGCATCTCTTGCATATGGGATGTAAGAAATGGAGTACCACGTCATAGCCAAAAATTGTAGTATACAAAACAAAAGAGCCAAGGCAGCACTCTTTAACTGAAAAACAAAACGAAAGCATTAACTATAAGAATTAGCAAAAGGTCGTAATTTAAATTCTACCCAAATTCATAATTCAAAGATAACAGGAAATGCCACAATATTTTCTTGAAGTGAATTCAAAGTAAGTGCCTTGAAGTACTTAATTAGTGCAAAGTATTATTTGTTTACACTTTTATTTTGCCATTCACTCATTGTTGAGACTTTACCTATTTAAAAGCAAAACAACTATATTCTATTAAATATGAATCACATTGCATATATGAACATTCAGGAATATATTCAATAGGATGACTACAAAATTTATGATAACATGACAACCCAAAATAAAGCCACTAATAAACATGTAAACAATGACAATACAAAGTGCATACATGTATACATATATTATAATTTTATTTAAGGCAATCTACCAGTTACGGTAGGTTTTCGACGAACACAAAAAAAATAAATTCTATGAAAAAGTTCATAAAATCTTTTCCTCCCATTTTTCCTGAATATTTCCGTATTTCCACGGGAATTTAGCCTATCCCAAGGCCTTATTTAAATTCTCTCACACGTTTTATCCCAAATTCTTCACCATATAGTTCATCTACATGTTTATTCTGTCTCCCCAGCATCTTTCCTTGTTCAATTAATAATTTTCCTGCCTTGATTATGGACTGACCTGATTGTATTCATGAATTTTCCATTCATATTTCTCGAGTTCTTTCTTCCTCTATTGTGCACCAATTTCAACATTCCTCTGTAAACTTGTCATACCTTAGCACAGTGTCATCCACCACGCTCCTTTCACTATTAATTCTCACCTCATTTTCTTATTCAATTCATTATACTTTTATCTGTCTAATTTCGGGTTCAAATTCATTCTTTCATGTATCATTCAACATGTAACCCTTGGTTTTCTGTTTCTTTTCCAATTTATTGATTCTACATTTTCGTTTCTGGTCTTAGATATCCCTTTTTAATATGCTCCCATTTGTCTTCTATTGTACCCATGCCACCATAAATTTCTTCACAGCCACAAGATACTCCTTTCTTATCATTATGGTTAATGCTTCTACATTCCATTTCCTCAACCATCTTCCCCATCGAATCCTCTTTAATGTGACATTACACTTCAGCAGTGCTAAATCATGAACTGATTCAGATTCCAGAAAATTGTCCAAATCAATCTTATTCTTCTTAATATGTCCCCAACCTAGTTTTGCTTTGATTTCTACCAGTAATATCCAGGCCTTCTTTTGCTCTTTGTTTACTATGCTTATTTTTGTTCAATATTATCGCCAACCCTTTGCTGGCTCACATCCTCTATGCTGTATACAACTCTGCAACTATCACTCCTGTAAACCCCACTATCCTTCCATCTCACCTCGGACATCCCTAAAATTACAATACAACAACTTTGTGTTTACAAGAATGTTGCAAAATAATCATTTGCTTTGACAGGATAAGGCGAATGATTTGTACACCCTGAAACTGTTGCATTGTAATGCACACTTAGCGGATGAATCCGTTAAAAGTTACTGTTGCAGTATCTCCTGAAGTTTCTGTGGTATCCCTAAAATATAATTCCTCTCCTCATCCTTTGCTTTATATTTCCTAATTGTCCTATCCTCAGTATCAACCTAACATTTCAAGTTCCAATCCAAACAGGTTTGGCCCTCTTCTGTACTTCTGCCATCCTTTTCAGTTTATATGGATTTCGTGAGATGACAGAAGCCTCTCCTGCTCCTGAGCATGACTCAACAAGCCTAGTTCCACAGTTACCAGAGCTCATAATCTGACCTTTGTAAATTATTGTGCCTTGGGACAATTGCTTGGGCCCATTCCCTTCTGAAATTGTTTGTCAACATCACTGAGTTGAGACGACCTTGGAGTTACCTCAACAAGGAACAGATGCTACATAAACTACCTTTTGTCTTGCTCCTACCCTTCTACATATCTGACATGAGTGACCCCACCAGGAGTAATTATCATGCCTGCCAGCACAGCTCTGGGGGTCATCATAATGCACAAGTCCCTCCACCATGTCACGTTTGTAATCCATGGGGCGAGTTATGGTAAATATGAAACCATTGATTCAGTTTACTACTGTTAAGAAAATAATTAACAGACAAACAGGCCACCTAGTAATGTGTTCCTCAGTTTCTTTTTCAACAGACTCTCAACAGTTTTAGAACACTGAAAATGTAATTATATATATTGAGACCCATTAGTTTTGGGTCATGAAACATAGACTACATTGAAACAGTAGACTGGCAGTCTTCACACTACCCAGTGTTATACTAGTGTACATCAGAAACAACAAAGTAGACTGACATTAAAACGTGATTACAAAATATAATCATATGATTTAGGCCATCCTGACATTTTCATGAAGAGGGAATGGAAGGGATCATTTTGGTAAGCCAACTTTGACTCATTTTAAGCTCTTGTCCTACACCAAAGTATCAATAAACTTTCTCCGGGCTTCAGAACAAAAACTACTGCAATGTGTCCTAATTCTGGGCTATTTTGAACTGCAATCAATGTTATACTAAAACCTAAATAATTATTATTATAAAACTATCTTATCTAAGTTAGGGGGGGTATGGTATTGCACGTCATATACAAACAAGTTTAAATGCCCATATATGCTAATTTAAGTCTACAGTGATAACTGTGCTATGACAAGGGTACAAGTGTGTTATTTCTGGCCACACACTTTGGATTACATACACATAAGCTTGGACGTTGATCAAATGCTTCTTTTAATCTGGCATACTTCCGAAGTCATCGAGAATATTACAAAAAACAATAATGGTGACAAAAACATATTGAAATATTTGTAGATGTACCAGAGAAACTTGGCGGAAGAGGTCAATTAATACATTTAGAACTATATGCTATTCTAAAACAATGGTCAATTGGAACTAGATTAATTTCATATCTTCCATTGTCTTGGTTGTTTATTACAGATTGTGAATATCTAATACTGACGGCAGAAGTGAAATATTTTTTAATCTCGAAAAGACCAGAACAACTTAACATTTATTATGGAAATAACACATGACAATCATACGCTCGCTAAGTTAGTGGCATTGGTTACATAATCACTTTCCTCCTACGATAATTAAAGTAGAAATATTACTAGCTAAGTTACTCTCTAAATAAATAGCATAAATGCACACTAACATTACTAAAAGCTTTCCTTTAATGCTGCAATAATAATAATCAATGCTAACACGGAAGTAGAGGGAATTCATGAAAAGAACGGGGTGTATATTCTCGATCCTTTATGTAATAGTTGCAATGTGGTGCGAACAATGGATGGATTCATAAAAAAAGAATCGGAAACATCCTGATTAATCGCTTTTTCCCGAAACGTTGCACTTTGGATGAATCGTAAGTCATGCACACACACAAAACTTAAAAGTATGGGCCAATTACTTACTCCAATTCCTGCAAAAAGAGTTAATCCAAAACAAACAAACATAACAATCGTGGCTATTGCTCTTGTTGGAGCAAACATTTTCTTTATTTGGTTGAAGGGTCCCATCAGGAAGCAGGTACTGCAATTAAATCAAGGGTTATTACTGATATCGCACAAGATAAAAGCGCAAATCCATTACAACAAACACTATGAGTTACAATTCAACTGACCTCGCTAAAGAAACTAGATTCCCTAAGGTGTAGATGACGGAAAACATAGCAAGCCCTTTTCCTAAGAAAAGGCACAGAGTACCTAGGAAGGACATAAGTAAGCCCAAAACAAAACATATGACGAATGCCTTTAATCTAGTCGACCAAGAAAGTGAAGAAGAGTCAAGTACCTAAAAGAAAATATTTCGAAAAGTTAGGATATTACTCAGTGCAGGTAAAAGTAATAATAATTGAAAATTCACATTAATTCAGGTTAAAATCCTTACTTGGCCAACGATGCCCCTTTCTTCGTCGTTTTCAGTATCATCTCCTCTCAAAGCTCTACGTAACTTATCCATCGATGCACCCCGATTAATGTCGCAGTTTGATTGAAACCCTATCCGTTCCGATGCCGACAAATATCTTTACTGAAAAACAAGCAACAAGTGAACCACCTGTGGAACCAGAAAGGGTAGTAGTTTAAATTAATCGTCACATGAGATGGGAAAAATAGGAATGAATATTAAAAAAAGGTGTTCAGTCTAAAGAATTTTGTTGTCAAATCTAGATTAAGATTACAAACTGTCGCATCCATTATTAATGTTGGCCCGCTTAATAACGCCCACTAATTATATATCTTAATTTTATGGTCTCACCTTTGATGTTCAGTATTGCCCAATAATGAAAATTATATTACCAAAATATCACGACAGAACTACAATTTAATTCAATGTCAGAATCGTCAATCACCTATCCAAACAATTAACCAAACTGCCTACTTCCATGATAATACATGAATGACGACGATGACAACTCGCAGCGGAAGAAGTACAAAAAGTGTCCTCGAGATGGCCATACTAGAATCATACGCTCGCAATTCATCGCGGCAAAAAGAAATGGAATGGCATTTAATCATTGCATAGTAATCTTGCATTTTTATATTGATCCAACACCATAATTGGCTGTGATCAGAAAGACAGATATAACGCATGAACCAGTTTCGGCGCCCATACTAAATTCAATTTACAATGGCTTAAATCGTTAAATCGCTCCCATTAAGCTCAGAGAAGCTGTCATTGATTTACAGACTCCAGGGAACTATTGCGGAACATTTCATCGAAAGGTGCTTACTTTCTGAGAGTAACTGTCCATCACTGGCAACTCCAAAAAGTAGGCACTAAACCACCTCTTAAGGAAAAGGCCATAAGGTGCAGGATTTGTCATTTGAGGTGCAGATTGAAATGGAATGTAATAAATGTACGCACTAATCATGAATTTAGGAAAGGTGAAGTTTTAGAGGTTTTAGGTAATGGTTGAATCTGCATTCGTCTATTGTAATTATTAATGACAACCCTTTCTACAATTCTCTTTGGAATATGGACAGGGCAAAGCAAAACTGAAATAGCAGCTTGATAGTTTGGTCAGAATTTTGAGGTTCAGGTACAATTCGCAGACACTAAATCACAGTAAATTTATTGTCCTCTTGTGCATTTTCCTTTTTTTTAGAAGACACCATAAGTATTAACAAACAATAATATTGTATTAGGTCAATTACACCATGCCAAATCTTCAAATGCCACTGAATTTCAATAGGTACGTATATAGAGATTTTGTTGTGAGATTTTTTTCAATTTCAATTAATGCTTTGAAACTGTTGCATTGAAATGTGAAATATATTAATTCAAGGATGTGTATTAGCATATATGCATAGAGGTTAATTGCTTGGGTAATGATGCTATTGCAATAAACCTCTTATGCCTTGTAGGTTTGTAAATATGGAAAGGAAACTAATTTTTAAATTAATTATTTAATTACAGATTATCCACCTAAGAGCCTTGGAAGTTTGTTTTGCATGTACGCACTGTCTTAAGTTGCATCTTCCATAACCTAGGAATTGCCCCATCAGTTATCTCTGTAACCAGGCAAAGTAGCAAGTAGAGCTGATAGTTCTATGTAAGGAGCTTGTGATCTTCCACAGACTTTATGGTATGGTACCACACAATCCACCAACTTGCGGCATAATCAGGTACAAATTTAGTTCACTTGCAGCAGTTGAATATATACCCTTAGGGTAGAGGATAGTTGATACCTATGCAGGAAGGAGAGGGAGGGTGGGAAGTTGAAGGTGTCGGGGTTATGCAGGGAAGGGAAGGGAAAGGCGATGGTGCCTTGGTTATGATGTGGAATTCGATGGGGTCAGGTGTATGTGAGAGGCAGGGGCAAACAGGTACGTTGAATGGTTGGATTTGTTTTCCAAGGCCAGTGTCTCGTGAAGGAGATGGAAGGGATGAGAGTATAATCACTCATTACAAAGTATTGTTTTGTGGTCTGCCAAGTGCATTCTAATCCTAATTTGCCCGAGAGTGTCCATTTTAAATCCTTTAGGGAGGATATGCAGTATTTCGGGAAAAAAATTGCTTTTGTGTTAGCAATCTATGAGGGGTTATGCAAAAGGGGAATTGGATTTTTGTTTTTTGTGACATCTGGCATGTTCTTTGACTTATGTCTTGAAATTCCTCCCAGTTTGACTAGGATAAGAGGTGTCGCAGTAATCAGATTTTAGTTTATAGATGCCTGATCTAAAAAGTATATCCTGTTTGTCTTTGTCATTAGCTATGAGTTTGGAGAGAGTAAGGGGTGGACAAAAAGGCCACTTTGAGTGAAGTAGGAAGTTGATTGGGGATTTTATAGGAAATATCTCCTAGGAATGGGATCGAACACCACTTGAGTTCTTTAGATGTTGAGGACAGAGGAAATTCTCTTGAAAGCACTTGACAAACCGCATACCAATACTTTAAAACGAGCAATTGTTATCTCATCCCTCTCCTCTCCTTTCCAAGAACCTGACCTTGAGGGAAAACAAATCCTACCGTTTAACATACCCATATGCCCCTACCCCTCCCATGCTCCTGGCCCCACCCAATTCCACATCATAACCAAGGCACCATTGCCTTTCCCTTCCCTTACCCGAATAACCCTGGCACCACCCACCTTCAACTTCCCACCCTCTCTCTCCCTCCTACATAACCACCCCCTCTACTCTCTCCTAAGGCTATACTCTACATTCAACTGCTCGAAAAAAACTTTGATATGGAGTGTAGTTATGTATGGTGTGGTAACATGGTATTGTTTCAATGCCGGATGATTGGTGTAGATTGGAGGCTTTTGAAATGTGAGTGTAGAGAAGAATGAAGAAGATCAATTGGACAGAAAGGAGACAAAGGAGGTAAAACAAATGGGGAAGTGCTGGTTATGGTGGGTGAGGAGAGGGGGTTGCTGATAGAAATCCTAAGGAGACAGAAAAAATGGATGAAAAGCATATAGATTGGCAATGGGATGTTGAAGACTGCAATAGAGGGGAGAATGTTAGGAAAATGAGGAAGGACTAGAAATAGGATAGGGATGTTGGACAGAATGAAGGGAAGAAAGAAGTATTGCTGAGACGAAGAGGGGCTTGTTTTGGAGTAGAATGCTGGGTTGTGTTTTGTTAAGAGAGATGTATTCATTTGGTAGTTGTGTCCATCCAAAACCTACTGCAACTGGAAGATTACCCATTAAAAAAGTGTTCATAAGTGGATATTGATCATGGAATCAATTATATCAGTAACAAATGTAATGTTTGTAAATAATGTTTATGTAGATAACATGTATTAATCTTTTTACAAGACACAGTACCCATAACAATAAAACAGAAATTTTACTGAGTTTACAGAAAATCTTCATCTTGTAAATATACTGTTGATAATAGAGCATAGTATACCGATGAGAATTATTTGTAAGCCAGTTTTGAGCTAAAAATTGGATGCATTATTTGTGGTTAGTTAAATGAGAGGTTTATTACTGCTTGATTGAATTTGAGGTACTTAGGAGTGGAGTAAGGGGGAATGGTTATGTGAAAACTCTGGCCAAGGTCAAGGTTTGATGGGAAGATTTCAATCTCTTACAGAGGTCAATTTAAAGTCCATTTCTTTTCAAAACATGAAATGGTCCGGCCAATATGCAATGGTTTTATTAAAGTGCTTTGCAAAGGTTTTGAGCCAAATGAGATAGCTCTTTTTTTTCTGAAATCTACAGCCTTGTTTGTCCCATGCAAACAACATTACAATAATGACATGGATTGACAAGTTCCTCAAAATGTGTGTTCCTGGTTACATCTGTATTATTTCAGAGCGTCTTATGAAACAGGACCCTAGTATGGCTAATGTGATATTTTGGAAGGGTTGGCAGCCTCACCACTCAATGAATGGTAATTTGTTCAGTTTGAGGAACCTCTTCAAGAAAACGAATGTCTTGTTCAATGTAATTTTTTTTCATCAGGATTTTTCAAAAAGTTTTGAGAACTATCCATTTATTTATGATATTGTGAATTTCAAGTGAATTCAGAGTTGGGGAAGTTAAAAAAAACCCTGACCATGCAGATGTCAAGCAGTAGTTCCAATATACGCATTCCCTGACCTTATTTTTCATCTCAAAAGCCAGATTCAACTCCACTAATTACAATTAAACACTTCTTTAGATGCACATTCTCAATTTTTACCCATATTCCAACCTAAAAAATTCAATGTTTACAAATCTAACAATATATTGACCAGATGATGGCTATTGCCAAAACCAGAGTTGTTCTTTCAATTGATGATGATGTGCACATAACTACACTATATATTTCATTCATGATTGATAGACTTTTGGTACCATCTCCTTTAAAATTGTTGAAAGAAGTAAAATTTTTCAAGTTGCACTGATGTAATTGGTTATATTTACATTCAAGCAATCAAAGTGTTTCCTTATGCTAAATTATAAAAAAATTTAATCATTCTGGAGTGCAAACATTTTTCCAGTCTGTCAGAATACAACTTACTTCTCAAAGCCTTTATAAATGAAAAACACTAGAAAACTTACTTAGACTTGATAAATTTGATAAATATTACTTGAAAATATATATTTGGTTATTTCCCCATTTGTTCATTTAGGTTTTTCTGAATATCAAGTTCATCACCAGCATCTTTCATCACAAATTCATCCTGCTGGACATGATAGTAAACTTGTCTTCTGTAACTAAGTTACTGCAGTACTAATTGAAACTTAGCCAGTTTGGTATCTGTAAACCTTGGAGCTAATGTGGAGAGATTTAAAACCCAGCTGCTAAAGACAGATCTGGAAAAATGTTCTTGCTTGGCGTGAAATAGGATGGAAATGATTAGAGATTATGATGCATGTATGCATTAAATTTAAAGATTTCAATTAAGTAAATTATGTTTTTCAAGGAATTGCATTTGCACTTATATTAAGATTTGCATTGTTGTCTTAGTATACTGATTGGTACTTCAATCGTATGAACATAAAAGTAATATGACCCTTTAATATTGAAGAGAATTTTTTGAATTTCAAAATAAGCTGTATAATCCTTAATTACTTACTGTTGCCTTTTTGTTAGCAAATCTCAGATTGCCTTCCTAAGATTTAGTATCAGCATCCTTACAATGATGTGTAAACATAGGAACCTAGGCCCCAACCTATAACTTCTCATTAGTCATTTTCATTTAACACATTCATTTAACAAACAGAAACGTTTATGACCCACTAACCATTCTCATTTCTTTTGACTATGGCCTTCTGTAATTTCCTGTCCTCCCCAACTAGCAGTCAGTAGTAATGAACACCCAATGTCATTTGTGGCACCCAAGTCTTCCTATTACTTGAAGTGCCACGTCAAATTAAGGGGATAGTACAAAAGAACTTGATATCCTAAGTCTAACTATTTTATACTTTAAAAAGTTAGCTCATGGAAAGCCCATTTTTTGAACTAATTTTCCCTCTTGCTTTTAGCATTTCTGCTGTTTATTCAGCGTAGTCTTTCTTTTTTAGGATGGTGAATAGAAACAGGAAAAGTGGCAAAATTCCTAAGATCACTTACTTGATAATGCAGTATTCTCTACAAAATATGGCTGTAATTACAACACTTCATTTAGTTTCCTACTGCTAGTGCAACTTGGAATGAGTTAATTGTAGAATTAAAAAAATGAATAATTTTTATTGTCATTGGTAATCTATCGCTTCAGGCAGGTTTTTGATGGACATAAGCTATCATGCAGTACAGTGATGAATCCCTTATTTTTACTTTACAAAGCGCAAACCAACATTCAGCCTTACAATAGGTTTCTCTCCAACTCTGCATACTTCCTTCCTCCCTTCATTCTGTCCAGCATTGCTACCCTATTCCTGCCACTTCCTCGCTTGTCTAACATTCCCCCTTCTATCACATTCTTCTGCATTCCATTCCCAATGAAAATGGTTTGCATCCACTTTTTCTGCCTTCTTTGTATATATTTCTCCCAAGAATCCCCTCACAGTCTGAGCATGCTAGTCTGGGTGGGGAACCCAGACTAACATATCATCATTTGTTTTCTTTACAGTCCACTTCACCTTTTCCATCTTTCTCCACACCCAAATTTCAAAATCCTCCAATCTATGCTTATTATCCTGTTTCAATAACCATGCTTCCATGCTATAGAAACCATGCTCCATATCAAGGTTTGATGAGCCTTTTCTTAATATCCTCACTCAACATCCATGCCATCAAATTACTCCTGGTTAAAATTTCTTGGCAAAGCACAGCTCATCTCCTTTATGTCTCTATTACTTAATACTATGTTAATGATATTATAAAAATAATTAGCCGCCTCAGTCTAAATAGAGCAGATTCAAAATTTTGCTGGATATTTTGTACAGAAATTTTGGTACATATGAGAGATTTGTTGCTACAATTTATGAGACCAAGAATGAGAGAACGACTGGCACGAATAGAAATCTGACCCATGCTAAAGGAAGCCAGTTTAATTACTGACACATCAATTTGACCCGAGGGAGTGAACTTCGTAGGCTTGGGGACATCCTAAAGGGGCAGTTTAATATGACAAAGTATGCAGTCTAAATGAGCATGCCTCAGACTTTAAGGAATGGAAAAATACCCAAGGATACTTGGAAACTTTCACTCTTTCAATGTTAATATCTTACAAGATGTTGCACCCTGAATAACACTTGCAGAAAATTTGAATTAATTTTGATTGCCTCGATCAGGCATTAATTTTGGTTATTTTGAAACATGCTTTTACGGATCAGAAAAAAAACTTTACAAATAGAGCTCTCATTATGAGTGTATTGCATTGGAGAAAGGAGGAATTTAATGTCAAAACAGTGTGGACCTAGTGACATATATCTCCTTTTGGAATAACTCTTTTGGAGTTAATCGGATAGAACTACCAAAGGAAGAAAACACTCAAAAGTGAAAGCAACCCTTTGGTTTTTGACTTTTTTGGCTTCTTCCAGATTTCTACAACTGCAACTTCCTCTCTTTTTATATCAAATTTGAGATTTAGAAGTGCCTTCCTCTCTAATTTTCTTGAACATTTACTACATTCTTCGCTATACCTACATTTCAAAACCTTCCCATCTATGCTCAACTTCTCTCAAAAGCCCAGGTTTTGAATCCAATCATCACCAAGCTACATGCATATGTAAAGCATTAACTAATCTTATGAAATATAATTCAATACAAACCTAATTAAGTACTCAGCAAATCATTATTCAAAACTCAGATTACATTGTTCAATGCCGATTATTTTTAGTTATTTGCCAGACAGCTCTTCCTCATCATCACAGTCTTTCTTAATGACAGATGGTACATCATTATAAATTATTTAAATATTAATCCAGATGGTCTCAATCTTTGTACAGAATTACATCTTTTATTCCACACTTACCTGGAAAGAGATGATCCAGCTTTGTCGCCCTCATTTTCAAAAGCGCTTAATGGAGTCATTTACTCCATAGACACACTGAATAGTTCATCAACAAAATCTACCATTATTTTGCACAGGATTTTATAAATGCAACTCCATGTAAACTTGGATATGAAACACAAATACTCTTGTGTTCTCTGAGTAAGTTCTATAACATCAGTTTTGTTCTCAACATATTTTGTACTATGAAAACGAGATACATGAAATGCAATTCATATCCATTGTACCTATCACTTGATAATTCATGTAGCTGTGGCCAAGTTCAGTTTAGTGCCATGGTCACCTTTGGTGGGCCATGGAACCTATGCTAGGTCATGACCATAGGTTTGCATATGTGGGCAAATAGAAGGAGTACTGTTTAGCATAATCATTTAATTTCAAGGAAAAAATTTTATAGTTAAACCGATATTTTCTAGTACTTTGTGCATTCTGATTGAATTGATGACTCTCGTCATGAACAGTTGGCTCTGGATCCTATGCTAGAGCATGAGCATAAGTTTTCCGTTCACATGTAAATAGAGGTAGTACTGAGTACTGTTTCAATTTTAGGGAGATTGATGTGCTGGTTTAGGAGATATAGTTGTGCACTTTGTGGAAAAATGTGTTGGTATTGCTAAAAAATCTATAGTCTCCACCGACTGAGATGGAGTCATAGGCCAGCTCTTCATGGACCAAATTCTGTTAAGGGCCCACTCCCATGACAATGATAACTGGCAGTGGAGCAAGTATACAGTGTCCTCAAGATGGCTACACAACAATCACATGCTCAGAATGCATATAGGCAAAAAAAAATGGAATCAAACGTAATTAATCCATATTGACATTTGAAAATTAAACAACTTTGCTTTTCCACTTAAAATTTTTTATTATCACGACCTCGGTTTCGTTATGGTATAACATCATCAGGTAAAAAACTGCAAGTCAAGCACAGTATATATATATATATATGTATCTCTCTCTGGGGGGAGGGGAAGAGGAGGTAGGAAAGAAAGGATTGGTTTAGGTAGAAAGAGGGGGGCTAAAAGTCTATGGTTTGAGGCATAGGAGAATTGGTAATATTGACAAATTAGCAGGCTGGGAGGAGGGGGGATCAATATAATGTTGCAAAAAGCCCACCTGACGTCGGATTAGTTGGCAGAGGAGTAGGGGAATGATTATGGTGAATGGGGAGAACGGCACTGGGTAACTAGTCAGGTGACTAAGTAGTGGGCTGGGAGGAGTCGCTACATTGTTGAAAACGTTTTACTTGGTTTCAGGTTAGTTGGTAGGGGGTGAGGGAAAAAACAATAATGGGGAATGTGAAGGGTAAAGAAAATCGTAGGTCTCCGTAATTCGTGTGCTGAAGGATTTCTAATTGTTCCAGCTCATCGAGAAAAAAAAATATAAGTGGAAAAGCCAAGTTGTTTAATTTTCAAATGTCAATATGAAGATTTTCCACCAAGTTATGCCAGAAACTGTTTTATTTAATTAATGCATATTAATATATAGTAACCTTCCATTTTGATATTGATCCAATTCCATATTTGGCTGCGGTCAATTAGATATAATGCACAAATCAGATTCAGTGGCCTTCAGATACTAAGCTTCATTTACGATGGCATAAATCATTTAATCACTCCCATTACTCTCAGAGAAGCTTCCATTGATTTACAGATTCCAGAGAGTTATTGTGGAATATTTCATTGAAAGGCACCTACTTTCTGAGAATTAGTACCTATTGCTGGCACATACAAACAGCAGACACTAACCTACTCCCTGAGGCAAAGGCCACAGGATGCTGGATTCGACAACAAAGCCATACTTATTCTTAAAAATATAGATTGAAAGGTTCTGTACTAAAATGTACGAGTTATTCCTGAATTTTGGAATGGTGACTTTTTAGGTAATGGCTGTTTCTACGATTGCCTCTTGAAATTGATTTCAACCCTTTCTCTATTCTCTTTTGAATATGAAATGGGCAGAGCAAAACTTAAAGATTTCAGTTTGGTTAGAATTTTCAGGTTCAGGTACAATTCACAGAAACAAAATTCCAGTAAATTTGATGTCCCCTTGTACGTATTCAAATATTTTGAAAATACACCATAATTATTCGCAAACAACAACACCAAATTAGGCGAATTACACCATGCTAAATCATCAAATGCTACTAAATTTCAATATATGTATGGATACTTTAGTTGAGGGTTTATATTTTTTCAATTATCACACTCAGATATTCAAATTTGTAAATTCCAATTGGACAAAATTAAGCTAGGATAAATACATTTACTTTTTATTCTTATTTATTATTGAAATAATTACACAACTCAATGAATAAAAAGAGACGTTTCAGGTGTGAAATGGTGGAATATCATGATTAATTAAAATTGGCAATTTTCCACAAAATAAAATTTTAATACAACCGGTTTCGATGTAACTACCAGACCAAAAGATGATGTAGTTACATCAAAACTGGTCGTATTAAAATTTTATTTTGTGGAAAATTACCAATTTTAATTAACCACTTCATGAGAAAAAAACATCAGTTCCTTCATTAATATTTTTTATCATTAAGTTGAGATGATTACTCATGAAAATGATATTGTTACAGATTATTTTTTTCATTTCAAATAACATTCAATGTCAATTTGATGGTGTGAGGCTCTATTTTGTGAAAACTCATGATCACTCAAAAAATAAACTTGGTATTTTTTCACACAAAAACGTTATAATATAGTTAGGTTAACACCTTTTTTGTGTGAACAAAAGTTTCTTTATCTAGTGAACATGCAAAGTCTTTGTGCTTTTCCCAGCATGGTGATTCTTTCAATTTAAATGCCCAACTGCCATATGCACAATGATGACAGAGGGCTGTACCTCCTTATTTTTGAAGTGTAGATACCTCACCTTTGACTGATCAATTGCATTTGGCAAGTATAAAGGTATTAGAGACCCTTTAAGAATAAGCAAACTAATTAACTGCTGATACCAAGTCCAATGGGTTCAATTGAAAGGTGTTCTCAGCTTCACTCTATGGACAAGAGTTAGCAAAATTTTTTCATTCAGTAAATCTTGTTATGCAATCACATCTCTCACTGTTTCATGTCAGCGTAACTCACTGATTATGTTATGAGGATATTATAAAAGATCTTTTCCTGGCCAATACATCACATATAATGTATGAATCCTAGTAGAAATACATGTGTAGGGTTTAGCGTTCTATTAGTCAAGGCTTAGAAGGGCTCAGCAGTACATAGTGCCACAGTATCTCAAAAAACCACCATAACCCAATGGACTATACTTAGTGATAATGACCAGAGATCTAATAAAAAGCTTAACTGCCAGTAAAATGTAGTTGGCATAAATCTAGCATCTGTATTTCATTCAGATATAGCATTGGAACTGTCCAGATCAAGTGAAATGTTTTCATTACATCATTAGAATTCACAATTTAAATTTAATATGGTCACAAACCAATAATGGGTTGAGCTGAAGTATTTTCCCACCAGGTATGATTACCAGTAACATCAATGTAAGTTAATTAGGGTAGGTTATAATATTTTTAAAAACATGGAATTATCAACTGTTAGGATGGATTCTTCATAATCATGTAGTAAGGAAGAAGGGACAATTTTCTATGAATCTAATTTCTAAAATTCTGACAGACTTTACAGTATGTATGACAAGTTATTACAAGAAGCAAAGTTATTTTCTCAATGACCCTGCTGCTCTATATCACTGCTAAATTGCCCAGCCCTCAGAGAACTCTGACTGACTGATTTTGAAACTAAAGTGTCAATATTCTGAGGCTGTACATATGCACATGGTCCCTTGGTCATGGATGGAATGACATTCCTCAGAATGTCTTTGGGCTGGACTTTTATTTAACTTGATAAAAAGCTCATGTATGGTAAAAATAATATTACTAAAATGGCTCATATGTGGTAATGAAGACGAGGTTAATAGGGTAATCAGAAACTCAACAAATCAAACACAGAGATGTGCTATTTTGGAGTGTAAGGGGATGCCTCGGTGGCTTAGCTGGCTAAAGCACTCTGTTAGACATCGAGAGATCCAGGTTCAAGTCCTAGTTGAGATGAATGATTTTTACACTTTGAAACTGTTCCATTGAAATGTGAAATATGTAAATTCAAGGATTTGCTTAAGCAATCACGTATGCAATGAGGCTAATTGCTAGAATAATCATGCTGTGCCCACAAACTGCTTATACCTTGTGGGTTCGTAAATATATAAGAGAAACAAACATGTTCCTAAACTCTTACATTAATATTTTAATTATAAATTATTTACATGGGAGCCTTGGAAGTTTGTTCTGTACATACAAAATGCCCAAAGTTGAATCATCCATAACCTAGGGATTGCCTGTATATATAACAAGCCAGTTAGCAAGTAGAGCTGACATTTCCTAATCTGTTGAGACAAACTGTAACTGGGTGATAAGAATCATAATTATAATATCATAATCATTCAGAAACATACTAGAATTAACATTGATGGATTCTCCTCGACTGCAACTAATGTGAATTCAGTTCAATAATGCCTAAATTTTCGTGAATAGAACTTGGCTCCACTACTGACAGTGATGTTAGAAACACATTTCAGAAAGCAGAGATTAAGTGAAAATGAAATGCTCAAAATGGATATGGTATCGAATGGTACTCAGTTTTATTGACAAAAGAACTTAATTACTAGATTCATTTTTCACTCACATTTAAAACTGGAGTATTTTTTAAAATTAGAGATGATGATTCATGAAGGTAATAACAGTTTTAATTTGAACACTTAACCTTTTCACATGGAAATCAAAAACTTTATTTAGAATTTGGAAACTCCTCAAACAATGCAAGTATTAATAACAGATGGAATAAACAAGTAATGTATCTTGGTAGATTGGACTTGGGAAAAATGGCACCGTAGTATATACAAACACTGATTTTATTAGTGATTGTGTATCTATTAGAGTGTGTAAGCCCATGTATACATATTTTTATATACATGAGAATCCATACACACAAGCAAACACACTCACATACTCACTACCAAACCAAAATACACAAGTTTTGATATATATTCATATATTTATATATGTATAAGACAGGATTTGTCCATGAGAAAAACGTTCAGTGCAAGAATAAAACTTAATTCATGATATTGCAATGAAAGCATTTCTTATTGGAAAGGCATGTCATGATTCTATAAGCATAAGAGGGTGTCTCAAGGCAAGATTAATGGACGAAGAAGTATCAAAACAAAACATATAACAATGTCAGACCCTCTTCAACCTCAATGACCCAAAGAGGCATTGTACCTTATGCTTGCTTTTTATGTATTCCTATCTTGTGACACATATAGCAACCCAAACTCAAATCTCCTTAAATTTTGTGTAGATCTTTCTACATTCATGAAATTTTTAAAACTATATCATAACCAGCACCCATATTACTGCAGGTATTTATATCTCAATTATCCTTTTCAGCTATCCACCAGCAACTTTGTTGAAGGTTATTAAAAGTGAAAAAACACTTTGAACAAAAACTTCCAGGTTTTTTTACTAAGTTCATTATTAGGGATATGAAGTTAGGTTGTGAAACCACAGAGGAAATTTACAATGGTAGGAAATCAAAAAACATACAATGTCACTGAGGTGACAGGAAATAAGCAGTCGTACACACATTATGAAACTTTTAAAAACATTAAAATTTAGTTTTAAATCCTCAAGTTGTGTACAGTATATATGGATAATTTTCTCCTTAGTGTTAGTACACATATTTAACCAACACCAGAAAATGGCAATATGTTGAAAATTTATAGCACTTTTTGTGTTTTGAAGTGTAATCGAGATTATTCTATTATAAATGTTAGTAATCATACTGATGCAAGAATGAAATTACACAGTGCTCAAAATGGGGGCAAGAGCTTTTCCTTGATTTGTGCCACATAATATCTAAATGTTGATCACAAACTTGCACCAAAACAATGCCACATAACTTTCTCACAGACAATTCAGTAAAGAAAGCGGAAAATTCCATTACATAGGGGAGGTATCACTAGGGATTAAAATATAGATGGTGATTAATAAAGCAAAACCTCCCAACAATCAAGGTGATAACCAATAACCTTCAACTTACACCAAAATCCATCAGACACACTCAATGATCACAAATGAATGACAAAAAAAACAATCACAAACAACTTACAACATTCAAACTGCCAGCAAATGGGCCACAACCTTCCTTTAAAAAATTTTGGCTAATGGCACCCACCATTTTGAACAACTGCTTCGTTTCCTATTTTCAAATGTCAGCAAGTGTTGAACGACTCTTATGATTTAATGGATTTCGTCTGTCACTGTGGGCATGTCAATACCATCACCATCATCGTTACACATGCACTCCAATTAATCAGATAACATTCCCGTGGGGGGGGGGGAACAAATTTTAGGGATGACTTTTCAACATCATCACAATCCTCACAATATGCATTCTTAGGCACAAAACACATTTTGAGGACAGGAGGCAAAATTTTCTCCCACAGTAGAAGTACAATTGCAATTGTGTATTATTAAATCACACTTACGAATGCAGGTGATGTCTGAATGCAAATAATTATGACTAGTTAACTTTGGTATGAAAAAGGGACTGTATACAATTTTATTAATTACGTTTATATATTATTTTTAGGTATATATCTTAATGAATAAAGTTAAGAGAACTAAATATGGCAAACATTCTGGCAGCCAAAACCATTTATACCGCCTCCATACAAGATAAATCACTACAAGAGCCTAATGAAGGCCAATAATTTTTTTTCTTTCATAAGCAGTATGTCATTATATAAAAAAATGAGATGCCTTACATGAATTCTATGATACAAGACCAATATAATTACTCCACTGGTTGTCTCATTTACGCATTCATGTTTCATATAGAAATACAACATCACACATTCAAATTAACAACCTGTATGTTATACTACAACTAGAGCATTAACCAAAGGGGTTTCTTCAATTTGATAAAAAAGGGAAACAGATCAGGAGGCTGCAAAACGCAACCAGATAACAAATGTTGCACAAGAGGCAACGTCTCTTTTTTTTCTTTTATTAAGGAGAACACCACTCCTCTTGCCCACTTCCAAAACATTTTCCGAGGGAAGGATGCCCAGCACCCACCCATTTGAAAACATGCCTGCTTTGTTGCATGATCCCATACCGACAAAACCCATTCCCAACACCCAGAGACGCTCCCCCACCTTCCCCCTCCTCCCATCACGACCCCCAAGAGGGTTGCTGTATCTTTGCACACACTACATCTCGCCTATATTTCATCGCCTCCTGCCATCCCGTGCCTCCTGGGCAGAACTCACACCACCACCAAAAACACCACTGACCAGAACACCAACACACGTCCAACAGAACTACACTGCCGGTGGAACCCCTGCCCCCCCTCTCTCTCTCTCTTCCCCAACCCCCCTAAATCTTTCCTGCTGAGCCAATAATTCATCATATTGACATCATTTTCCGGGGTGTTTGGCTTCTTTCTCTCGACGGACGCTCATGTCTGTAGGGGAGGGGGGTGGGGGAGATGTGGGGGTTGAGGTACTGGGAAAGGAGGTGGCTCAAATATCCCACCAATCTGAAAACACTTTTGTCCCTTTTGTAAACCCACTCAATCTCAAAAAAGTTTTCATTTTCCTTGATTTCAGTAAATGATTTCAATAAATACAAGGAGAAAGATGTTTTGTTTGTTTAAACATATCAAATAGCATGAAGTATTGGGATTGTTTTATTCACATCATACCTCAAAAGACCAACATTACTACTCCAAAAGTTTTCCACGGTGCAATCAAGAGCACCCATTTAGGTGATCAGGGCAGATACGCCACTCCAAGCCACCCAAAAGAACACATTTATAACAACATTGGCAAGATCACACACTCTTGTGAAACAGTCCCATGTGAATACTGTACAATGAAATTACAACCACGAGAAAATTACAATGAGGGAGTTAGGGAATTTATCTTTTAAATGTATATTAAAAACATGCAATGCAGTACTTTGCAATGAGAGTTTTAACTTTTTCTCTTTAACCAGGATTAATTTAAGTGACTTATTTTTTTTCCACCATCCTGGCATTAAAAACAGCTGCACCAAATAACAATGCAGCCCTTACTACTTTTTTTTTCAAAACGCTTAGTTTACAAGAGGAAGGGATTTTTTTTTCTGGATCATTACAACACTGAGAAAGAAAACTGCCCAATAGCATCATGGGAGAGGGAGGAGGAGGTGAGGTTAAGTCTTCAGAAATCTCACAAAAATTGAGAAACACAGCAAAAACCTCATTTAGCCATCATTTTGAATACATGTGATAGGAGAAGTGATTAGTGGAAATTTGAAAAATGGGTAAACGGTGTTTTTCCCACCTTGCAAGGCTAAAGTGGTTTTTTTCCTCTTAAAAGACAGAAAATCAGATTATACTCCTCATTCAACTGGAGAGGTTTGAAAAATTGTTCATTTCATATGAGTTAGCAATGATCCAAGAGGTGTGCTGTACAACTGGAGAGTGCACAAAAACTTCAAAGCTTTATATGTCATTTTTTCAACACTGCATGAAAAGATAACAAAGCTGTATCTCTACCAGCTATGCTGAAAGATTACACACGTCATATGAAGTATATAACTGTACAGGAAACATGTACATGAAATAGAGTCCACCATCAGTCTAAAGCAATACCATTTGTCATCTAGCGCCCCACTCCCCACTGTCCCACCCATTTACACATTTAAAACAGTCTCTCTCAAATTGGGAACTCTATTACAAGCTAAATACACTCCCTCCCTACAATAATTACACCAATTTTTTACTCTCAGTTTGGAGTTACAATTGAAGAGATACAATTTTTTTTATCACTTAAATAAACATCTAGTAAGAGCACTAGAAAGAGGAGTCGCAGAGTAAACAAAAATATATTTTTTTAATATTTATATATATATTTATATTCATAACGTAAATTCTTAGTAGTTTAACAGTTATTAAGAAAATACATTTTGAGGGTAGGGGAAAATAATAAATACAAAATTCTCGACAACACGGGAAAACTCTTCATTAACAGACCACAGAGCAAAGTAGCATATCAGGGGGACAGTAGGGCATTGCCACGTTTCTGCAGCATCAATTTCCAGATGCAAATCCCATGAAAAAACCAGCAGCACTCTGCCGCCCGATATTTTTTTCATTTTAACACTTCTGTACAAGAAAGAATAAGTACAACTTGGTAGCAAAGAGATTTTTTTTTTAGCAAGAACACATAAAAAATCATATATGCACAATTTTTTATAATATTTTATTTTTGAGATTTTTATTTATATGTGAATATACCAGGTAAGGCAATGGAAATATGGAAAAGCTTGAAATATGCAAGTGTTTCCCCAGGATGAACGACACACTAAAAAAAAAAACAAACTTGACTCTCGTTATTTTTTTTCTTTCCAGGCTCGGGACAAGGAGGTGAAGACAAACGAAGCAGTCTGTTCATCTGAAATGGTCCTACGAAGCCAAACAACCTGGCCGTGCACTAAATCCCAACCCCCCCCCCCCAACTTCTTCACCCACCCACGATCTCAACCCTCCCTCCCGGAGGTGGGGGGAGGGTCAAACATCATCCCCCCTCTCCCAGGATTCCCCACTCTTACCCTTTCAAGTCCTAGGCTCCCTCCTCCACCCACCCACGCGGGAGATCCTTAATCCATGGGTTTCAGGAGGGAGGGATGTTGCAGAGAGGGGGAGAGGAAACCTGGAGCCACCACGACTGCCGTATACTACAAACAGCTGTGCCCTTAAGGAAGGAGAGAGAATAAGAGAGAAGGAAAGAGAGAGAAAGAGAGGGAACTGGGGAGGGAAAGGGAGGAAGATGTGGAGGATTGTGAGAGTGTGGGCTGGAAGATGGTGAGGGGAGAGGGGGAGGCGTAATCAAGGGCAGTGGGAATCGACTGGCTTCTATGACATCAACGACCCAAAAATTTAAAAAGAAAAAAGCTTCCCGAAAATAGTCGAGGTGGATGGTTCAACTTTTCCGTTTATTCCTCGGGGTGAGACACTCACCAGGATTCCCACGACGACACGCTAGACCGGCAACCCTTTCCCCGAAACTCCTCGTGAAATGAGAAGAAAAAAAAATACATATCCACCGATGACAATCGAAGGATTGAGATGACTTCGCCCCACCTCTTTTGCAAGGTGACCAGTTTTGCACATATTTTGCTGAGCCGAAAACAACCCAAGTTTCCATTGCCTCCTGGTGGGATGATGTCGTTTCCCTTGGTTGCCCCCGCCGGTTTTTTTTATGTTTTATGGATCCAGAAGCTCGGCAGGGGGGACCAAAGAGCAGTATGGAGGGAGTGGGAAGGGGGTGAGGAGCAACAATTGGAGAAGCAGATGATCATGAAGAGACCATTGAGTGGGCGGTGGTCGAAACGGTGGGGGCCGTAGAACCCATGCAGAGAGAAGGGGGGGGGAAACAGCCATACGCCTGAAACAAGAGCACAGACATATTAGACATGCCTGCCCAAGTACAGACTTATTAGACATGAGCCAACACACTGGCCCCTCATCCTCCATCAACAAACCAAACATTGCTTTTAAATCATGGAAAGGCAAATAACTCTTACTGAAAGTGGGGAAATTGGGCCCAAAAATCAACAAATTCCCTCTCACTACTGTTACTGGACTTCAAAAACAAGTTCAGTGAAAATTTTGCTGTTAAGGGTTCGTCCATTTAGAGGCAAGAGATTGCCTCGTATTCAATTACACATAAAAGCAATGGTGTGAGTGAGAATAAATTTTGGAAAAAAATGGAAATATTGATGATATTATATGAGCCATAAAAAATTTTGAAAGGGGATTTAACCTAGTTAAAAACTTGTTCACTTATCAAACATTCCCACTGACCCCAGGGAAATTATCTGAAATTGGTTCCACGAAAAGCAAATACAGCAACGATATCTATTACTAAAAAAAGTACTCATGGGAGATGATTGCATCTACATTACACTATGATAAAAATTATGGAGGAATCATATAAACCCTTTTTTTTAATTCTAAGAGACTGTGAGAGATGCCACGACAGTAACTTTTAATGGAGTCATCTGCTAAATGTGCATTACAATGCAACAATTTCAGAGCGTAAAAATCATTCTCTATTTCTTAAAGTTGTTTCCAATAAAAAAAATTCCTTGACATGAAACAGGATATGCATATTATTATCCATGTAGGGTGAGGTAGAAAATTTTACATTGTCACAATGATTATGATATTGAATGCAGATGAGTATTTTAATAAAATGATGTTTAAATAAAATATTATACTACCTAAATCATATGCCAATGGGTGAAACATTTATTCTTCATGAGTACAGTTTAAATCCTAGGAGAAGACGCAAAAGAAAGAATTTTTAATGAGGTCTAGAAATAAAATATTGTATAGTTGCAGTTTGTTACACAGAATGCATGTGTCATAAAAAATTTTTCATAAGAATCATAGTATAATTAAATCATTAAAAAAGACCAAACCACAGCTGTCAACCTGAAGGCTAGTTTTGTGGTTGACGGTAGAGCTCACGCAATACTTAGCCCAACGGCATGTGAAATTCACAAATCAGGGTAGGGTGACCAGTTCCTTTCCCTGTGACACATATGATTTCCCGGGAAGATCTAGTACTTGAAAAATCACACAGCTTGGGCAAAACTGAGGGTGCCCAGAGGCTAAACCAGAAATCAAACCCAGGTCCTTTGGTTGCTAGCCCAGTGCTCTACTCACTGGACTACCCATGTCCCCTAAGCATACACTACCCTGTCCAGTAAATATGCAAACTGAGGCCACAAAAACTTTATTTTGCAAAATTTAGTTTACATCGATTTTGTCCCCTTCAAAGTACTCTCCATTCATTACCACGCACTTGTTCCATCTTCTTTTCCACTGTTTAAAGCACCCTTGGAAGTCCTCGGCAGTTAGGATTTTTAGTTTTCTTGTCATTTCCTGCTTTATTGTGTCCACATCTTCCCAGTGATATCTCCTCATTACATTTTTGCATTTTAGGAATAGAAAAAAGTCAAAGAGGGTGAGATCTGGTGAATAAGGAGGATGATCAAGGATGGTGATTGAATTTTTTGCCAGAATCTGGCGAGCAATCAATGCTGAATGTGCAGGTACATTGTCATGGTGAAGGATCCATCCATCATGTTCGGTTAACATAGTTGTGTGCACCGTTGATTTTCCTAAATTCAGTTCATCAGCTGTCATTCAGAAAGTTTTTTGAGGATTGGTATGGACAAGGGGCTGTACACGATCAATGTTGTCGTCAACACAAGTGGTTGAAGGTCATCCCGGCCTTACATCATCCATGGCATCTTGTCAGCCATCTTTAAAACACTTAATCCACTTGAAAATGGATGTTTTCTTCAGAGCATTATCACCATAAATAGCTGTCAACATTTCAGTAATTTCTTCATAACTTTTACTGCACTTCACCAAAAAACCTGATGTTGATTCGTTGCTCCGCGATTTCATCAATTTCCATTTTCAACAAACAGTTAAAACAAGGATAACAGAAACTAACATAACTAGCATCATACGCACAGCTCAATGATCCGCCAAGCACAGATGGCTCAATGTGTCTCAGGCAATTAGCACCACTTGTGAGCGGGGCTGTAGTCAGCGTCATGGCCACCAGATTGCACCAGTTCACGCATTTATTGCACAGACCACAAATAATTACATTAAATTAATTATTTTATAATTAGGTGATCTACCGGTTAAGGTAGGTTTTTGGATGAACACAACTATCAAATAAACATTTTGTGACTCTTAATAAAACACAATTCAGCAACCGACTCTACATCAGGTCCCTCTTCATCTCTGTGTACTTCCTTCCTCCCTTCATCCCGTCCAACATCCCTATCCTGTTCTTACCCTTTCCTTGCTTGACCAACATTCTCCCCTCTATTACCTTCTTCAACATTCCACTACTGCTCAATAAGCCTTTCATCCATTTTTCCTGCCTCCATAGGATTTCTCTCAACAAACCCCTCTCCTCACCCACCATCTCTAGTACTTCCTCATTTGTTTTCCTTTCGGTCCATTTCACCTTCTCCATTCTTCTCCACATCCACATTTCAAAAGCCTCCAATCTAGGTCTATCCTCCTGCTTCAGTGGCCACGTTTCCGTGCCGTACATAGCTACGCTCCATATCAGAGTTTTTACGAGTCTTTTCTTAACCTCCCTACTCAACGTCCCCGTCATCAACTCCCTCCTCCTTGAGAAAGCCTCCTTCCCTAGTGCAATTCTTCTCCTTACGTCCCTACCACTTTGACCGTATTGGTCCAAAACACTTCCAAGATATGTAAACTGTTCTACCTGCTCTATTTTTTCCCCGCCTATTTTAATATTTAGCTTAGCCTTTTTCTTTCTGGGAAATCGCATAACCTTTGTTTTATTAATATTGATTCTCATCCCATATTTATCGCACTGAACCTCCAATTCACTCAACAATGCTTGCAACCCCTTGGCTGACTGAGCAACTAATGCTTGGTCATCAGCAAACCTAACCGATTTTACGAATTCCCCTCCGACTTTCATTCCTACCTCCAGTTCTTCCCATGCCTCTTCAATCATTTCCTCCACATATGTACTTAAATTATTTTCAATTGTTTATTTCTTTATTAGTTGTAGTACTTAAAAATAGATAATTAAAAATGCAGTCATAATTATATATTCTGGAAAGAGGTCACATAACATGGATAATATAAGGTATGATGGTTATGTGGACATGTATATGAAAAATTGACTTTAGATTTCAAAATAGGTACAAAACAAGTAGAACAATTCTGATTGTCAAGTGAAATTTCTAATCTAAACTTTGAGCCATGATTTTGGTCATTTCAGGAACAAAAATGATGATAGCCTTCACAACAACAATTATATTAATATCACCACTTTTTCAACATAATCGGTTAAACAACCTCAAGAAATGTGAATACCACATCTATTCTGATAATAAATTAACTGTCAAAAGTTGACAAGAAAAAAATCTCCATTTTAATTTTGGATTTTTGACTTCTCCATGATGCTTACATGGTCTCAAGAATGATCCCCCTGGGTCTGTGTAATAAGAATCACCACTTTCATTCTATGGATGGTTTCTATAGAGGAAAGCCATTGGCTATACACGTACCCAGCGCATTCCACTTCCTCCACTCACGAGTGAGCATTGGTTGCTGAGGCAGAGTGGGAGTTTGACTGTGAGCCTGAGGAGCCACTGCCCCCACCTCCACCCTGGCCTCCACTCTGCGAAGTGCTCCCGGGCACACCCTTGCCTTCTTCTGATGCAACGGGCGTCGGGGGAGCATCCTTCCTTGGCGGCATCCGCTCGTTTATGGCATCCAGGCCCTTTGCTTCCTCAAATGACGTAATCTTGTGATTTGGTGAGAAGCCTTGAAGGGCTGTTTGATAGGGAAGGGCAAGAGAATTTGGTTAGAGGCTTAAGTCACAAAATGTTACCGATGCATGTGAAATCCAACAGTTCAACTTAATCTGATAAAACAGGATGCATTCTGAGAGGCAAACATCATGAGTGTGACATGATTAAATGCAGGAGAATCATAATTTTTGGGATTTTATGAGGTTAAACTCATTTATAAACAAACGTAAACCTCATGTCGGGGCACTTACAAAATATATAAACCATAAACACAGTAATCAACCCAAAGGTCGGTTTAGTAGGTGATGGTAGAGCTCACCCATGTACCAAGCCCGACGGCGTGTGAATATTCACACATCAGGGTAGGGGAGCCAGTTCCTTTCCCTGTTCTGGTTATGGTTTCCCAGGAAGATCTAGTACCCGAAAAATCACACAGTTTGGGTGGAGCTACAGGTGCCCAGAGTGCCTTACCCAGGAATCGAACCTGGGCCCTCCAGTCAGTAGTTCACTGCTCTACCCCTGGGCTACCACGACCCACCTCTTCCACTTATGAACCCTTCAAATTTCCAGACCCCAAACTACTTTGCTCTTCAAATCCGCTCAAGATGAAATTTCAGGCATCAACATTTAACTACTACGAAATAAAACATCTTACTAACATTCCAACTTGGAGCTATCATTGCTCATTATATCACAGTGAAGTTTTACAACCTTAAGCTATACTTCATGATTACTCTAAAGTGGAAACAAAGCAATGATCATCCCACATCTGCAACTCATTGCCGTAATCCTTTACAACCTGCCATCCTCTTTACATCAGATTGAGAGCTACATTGTTGTGAACATGGCAGTTAATAAAAAACCCACAAGTGGGAAGCAAAACATAAACTGCTAATCGGGTGAAGCAGAAAGGAATATTGCTACATTGAGTTAAAAGAAAGAGGGCTAATGAAGAAACCATTTGGGGGTGAGTTGTCTGAATTAGTCACCCAAAATATGTAGAGGTGAATGCATCATTGATCACTACAATGTTTCCATCTCCTTGGCCCATTCCCTAGGATTGATCACATGACTGAACAACAGTAGCAGTGCTATGGAAGCTCTATTAAGACTACCCTCATACCTGCGCAGAGAGTCGAATTAACCTCCATTTCACAAGCATCTCTTCCCTCCAAACACTTTCTCTATACAAGAAATTATTCCACTTTTTTTAATAGAGAATGTAAGAGAACTACATTGAGGGATTAAGCGTATCACTCACTCCATGTGGCAAACCAAAATTTCCTCTAATACCAATAAAAATAGCTCTATTCAAATGTAGCATTTAATTCAATTCTTAGTCGTAATTATTACAGATGTTGGTTCTTACAAAAAAGTCTGTCTACATCTATTTAGTCCTCTTTTGATTGATTTTTTTGAAGGGAGTTACTTAAGCAACCTCAAACTCGCATATGAAAAGGTTAGCGTTTTCAAAGTAAGGATTAAAAAATATGTTTTCACTATATTCCACAGAGTAATTAACTCTTCCTACAGCATGGCAACATGATCATTGCCATCAATTTACTCTTGACCACTGCCAAGATTATAATTTTCTACAATTCTTGGAGTTCCTTGGCATTAATTAATTAATCACCCATGGTCTTGAATTGGTTCCTTCACATACTAGACATTAGCCTCCAGTTCCAACGCTGACCAAGAATTAATAAATATAATATCCTGCATCACATTGTTAGCAAGGGCACGCTATATTTATGATATTTAGATGCACCAAATTCTAGTACTTTGTACAAGATTGATATAGTATCAAGTAAAATATTTGCATTAATTTGTTATACATATCTATTTTGTAATCCATATGTAATTTGTAAAATGCTTGAGTACTAGAAATATCATTGAATGGTATTGACTACTAGATTATGCAGCTTCCTCATGAATTTGAACTCTGACATGCATTTCTTTTGCAGGCCAAACCTTACTAGCAGCCCTACTCCATGGATATAATGACTTATAATGAATAACAATAATGATGGAGAATTGACTGGAGAATTCCACAACTAATCAGGATAATGTTCATGAATGTGCCAATAGTTCATAGCGTAGAGTTAAATCCCAAATTCTTACCATTCTTCAAAGATGTCTTTCCTCCAGACAGTGCTCCAAGTGGCAGGGCTCCAGTTGGAGTAAGTCCCTTAAGCTGTAGTACACTTTCACTCTCTTCCCTGTAATGATAAAGAACAATGACAAATGAATAACTGGCTTGGACATTATCTCACCTTGCATTTTTGATTATACATATATAAATTTTTTTAAGGTTATCTACCGGTTAAGTTAGGTTTTTGGATGGACACAAGTACCAAATAACTATCTCCTAACAAAACAATGTAGCATCCTACTCTACAAGTCTCTCTACATCTCTGTGTACTTCCTTCCTCCCTTCATCCCATCCAACATCCCTATCCTGTTCCTGCCTTTTCTTTATTTGCTTAATATCCTCCCCTCTATTACAGTCTTCAACAACCCACTGTTGATCAATATGCCCTTCATCCATTTTTCCTGCCTCCATTGGATTTCTCCCAACAAACCCCCATCCTCGCCCACCATAACTAGTACTTATAGTATATATAATAAAAAACTTTGACAGCAACACACAATATGAGAACACATAAAAGGAACACTCACACGTTATTTCTTGATTATTCTGTCGAAATTATCAAGAAATAACGTGTGAGTGTTCCTTTTATGAGTTCTCATATTGTGTGTTGCTGTCAAAGTGGTTTATTTAACACTTCCGTGTCACTTCGAAGAAACAATATATAAAATAATAAAAATATATATATTGTTATGTCCTATTTGACAGCTTAGATGGGGAGAATCAAATCATCTCTTAAGCAGCTTCTTTCCAGAGTAACAGGTAGTTTCCCACCAAGTTTTGATGTCCTGACATAGTAGCAAATCTCACATGTGGTTAGCCAAGCTTCCACTAGATTTTTGGCTAATGTCTTTGACTTATGCATGCTTTTAGAAATAAATAAATCCATCAGAAGACCTCACTTCAGAATTAGATGGGAACTTCTAGGATAATCTAAGCCACTTTGGTATCACAACTCACCTGAGGACAGAGAATACGCGTGCCATTTTTCCAATAGCTCTGATTTTGTTTCGGATGACCTCTTTGCGCAAGTTTGCGGCTGCACCTGTATTAAAAAATGCTCTAATTAGCAACAGACACAAAAAATACAGCATAAAATCTTCCAACTTTATTTGGAATATTGACCTATGGTCACACTGCAGGGAAAGACATTGGCTGTTTTGCAGAGCCCTTAGGCTAATTCAAATGCAACTTTTAAAATAGTGTTTATGTGATAAAGAGCCAATACTTTTTTACTTAATTGATCCATTTCCTTTGAGAAAATCAAACATATTACAACAACAACTTACCTCTGTACTAAAATGACTATATTAGCTAAAAGTGTCTACATAAATGATACATTCAATAATATGAAGCACACTAATGACCATTCACATATCTATTACACATAATCATACAATCTGAACACTACAGTTCTCCAGATACATGTTATGCATATATGTTTCATGCAATTTAAAGGCATTTCCACCGTAGTGCAGATGTGCAAACCACAACTATTTTTTAGCATTAGAAAATTAAACAAATTAACCTGACAACATCAAGTATTGCATGGCATTGGGATAATCTTAAGGTTATATTCTATATGCTGTTAGAAAACACATTAAGCCCTAAAGTTAAACATTAAGAATTTTACACATAGATAAGACTGTTAACACCCCTTTTATTCATAAATTTAAATGGCAGAATAACAATTAAGCCTTGGCACTAAATAGGTAACACATAACACTACATGCTTCCTCAACAATTGGTGTTTCCTGTGCATATGGAACAAACATTTCATGATCAATGAATTGAGCATACAGATGCAGTAACCACCCATTTAAAATTATAATATAAAATAGTTAATACATAGAAGAAGACTTGCTGGCCAGATAAAATTCATAACTTTGTGCAAAGAACTGCTAAATAGCATCAGCAATACATGACAAACTACACTAAATGTATCATAATGGCTGCATTAGTCACTATAACTTGAGGTAATTCCTATTTTCATATCCTATGGGATATTTGAACTTCAACAACCATAACAAAACTGTGTACTAACTCAAGAATCATTTTGATTTCACAGGTGTGCCAGAATAAAAGTGTAAGAGTGATTGTATGTACATTTTAGTGATTACAGTGCTATCAAAGCATTGACCATTTTCAAATTTTAGCAGCACTTTGCACTGAATTTATTCCATTCATATCAAAATTCTTTTACATTGAATAAAAAAAGACATTGGATTCGGACTTTAACCTCACCATTAATATCTCAACTGATGTACTCCTGAGAACACTGACTAACACGAGTCAAAACAATCACAAAAATGAGAACTTATCAACAATATTAATTTTATCAACAATGTTAATTTCATAAAGACCATTAAATAGGTGATGAGTTGCATCTGTGATACATATCTAATATATTTAGCTAGAAAGCAAAATAACAATTGTTGAAAAATAAACCAAGCCAAGATGATCATGGTATGGTGAATGATGGATCCACAAGCATGTTTTTTTTTCTCAACAAAGCCAGCAAAAGTTCACAATACAATTGGCTTTTGTGGCGAACATCCAATGCACTTGAGCGAGGCAGACATGTGAATTTTGCTTGGGAATACACCTCTTTCATTCTGTCAGCACACCACAATGGTTCACTTACAACAGCACAATAAGTTCGGATGGGAATGGTTCCTTCCCAACAACACGCTTCAACTACAGTTTTCTTAACGTCAACATTGGTTCTATACACTACATAAAAAAGGCCACTCTATTAAAAATAAAACACACATTCACACACCTCCAACCAACCAACCACGCTAGCACCATCTAGACTATCATCTAATGCTTACATAAAGAGATACACATGATCCATATAAGGAGAAGGATATGACAAATGGAGCTCAGTGACTAATGAATATGCCGCACACATATGCTAACAAACACTAAGGAGGGCAAGGTAGGATGGTTATTCAGGAGGAAAGACAAGTTGCACTACAGGGCCAACAAGAGTCGTTAAAGAATGGCTTCCTTTTGTTTGGTCTCCCACGTTGCTCCAAATTCTCAAAGAGATTGACGTATCTGCGGGTCAAATAGAGTAAGTCATCAAAACGCTGTCTGGTGAATTATTTCTCAACTCAGGAAATTTTAAATTCTGCAAAAACTGCCAAATGGGAAAATGGTGAACGATTGCTGTCATGAGATGATATTGTTCAAATATCTCCTATTTTATATCCATCTGAAAATGTACTGCATTCAGTTTAGTTCCATACTTTCAAATAAGAGCATGAACAGTCTGCAAAATGACACATTACTTCACAGTGGAAAGGCAATGTGTAATGAAATTTCAAATGGGGTGGTATTAGTTTCATGAAGTGTTATTTTGCATATTTTAGCGATGAGGTCCAACTGCAAATGCAATGCCCTTTGCCAATTAAAATTTTTTTTTAAATATCATAATAATAATAATATATATGTATATTTTTATATAATAATGATGTATATATTTTTTCACCAACAGCAAACTACATCTGCATGATTTCAGTGCTCAATACGTTTCAAAATTCTGAAGTTAACATCTTAAAATAAATGTACAATGGACGAAAATGAGTGAAGTAGAGAAAATTACCGGAGAATCAACAAGTTTGCACTGCTAATCAAATTGAACAATTTTAGTACGAATAACATGGCTGAAGATATTTACAATAAACACTCTGTCGTACCGATAATAAAAAAACATTCCTCAGTCAGTCAGTGTCAACCCATTTTCCCTAGAAAGTGACAACTGTCCAATTAAAATGAGTGCTTGGTTCTATGATTAACCATTGGTTCAAATTATACTTGGGCATGGATTTTATATTGTCACAATGATGATTTTCTTCCAATGATTTTAAGGTGCATTGTTATCTCAGCCATTAGGGCACCTGAAAAACTCATTCACTACTACTACCCACTCATGTGCCAGTTAAAATTTTATAAATAAAAGGGGAAAAATGCATTGTATTGACATGAAAACTTTAATAAATGAACACTTGAGCGTGACATATAGAACATGTAGGCTGGATTTTCCAAATGAAATCCTCCAACATCTTAACAACAATGTTAAAATATTATAAAACACTTTTATGTCATTTAAGTTTACTGGTGCAATTTGAACTATTGTGCAAGGCAGTGTCGCAGTACTTCAATGCCCACAAACATAATTAAGAATAAGCACAAACAACTAAGATCAAGTGTGGTCTACTGATATCTCCTTGGGACTAACATTATTTTACTGACAATATTGCCTGTGTCCCATGTACATTAAATGACATGAGTACAATGCAGTCTACGGTGAAGTGTAGAAAAGTGATTCATTACTTCATCCAGGTGTAAATCTATCATGATCACTCTACTGTCCGATGCACGAAACGTCACATTACATTTGCATTCAATTCTCTCCTGGCCACTGGATGACATTTACAAGTGTATTTGCAATCACCCCGTTCTGATCTCATCACTGGCTGAGTGATGATCCAAGTCCATTTAAAACACCTCTTTTTGGAACTTACTGTGAAAACTTTACCCCAAAAGTGTTATTTACCCCATTGGGGCACTTGAATCAATGCAGGTACAAGCCAAAGAACTCTACTTTTTAATAGCTGGACAACTTGACATTATTTTCACGTTTGACAGAAGGCAAAGCTAGTTGCCTCTTGATTTGAGAAAAATTCGCAAATGTGGCTCAGTCAATTTGTTGGGGGGGGGGAGCAACCAGAGTACGTAAAAGGTGAGAGGTGGCGTGAAGGAGAGAGTGGGGGGAGGGGAGGTGGGGAGAGAGAGGGAGGGAAGGAGAGAGAGAGAGAGAGACACAGAAAAGAGGATTATACGTGTTAACAGAGTGACACACCAAGCAGAGAGCAAAACAACCGCAAATATATATATATATAGATTACATATTCATTGGCAAGATCATTTAACGGCATAACTCACCGTCACCCAGATTCCAAGCAAGGGACCGCATCGATGAGGGATGAAGAAGTGTGCGGCATACGGTTGAAGGGTTTTATTTTGCGGAGTGGGGGCGGGGAAGGTACATGGGAGAGTAGGATGGGGGGCATGGATGGTTCGCCAAGTCGGGGGTAAGTGGAGATAAAGAGTGCACAGATATGTATAAAATGGCTGGATTAGACACAGCCCAACACACCATGGTGTGGGGGAGTCAGGCTAATGTTTTTTTGTTCTTTTTTAAACATTTCTTTTTCCCCAAGTGAAAGAGAGAGAGCTTGTTGACTCTCTTTTATTTTATTTTTTTCAAAGCTTCCCTTTACACACTAATACTCCAACACCAAACTTAACTCAAAGTGAAACAGAAAGCAGCCGACTGATTTGCATTTAAAATTCAAATGTTGATAAGAACATGTAAAACAGGCATTGCAAAAAAAAAACTGACGAGAAGCAGCAAATGTTTTGCTATTTACAAACCAAACGTGGGATCTTTGAAAAAAAATTTATGCATTTACCATTGGTGTTGGCTACTTTGATTCCTTATTCACTTGAGTTATTGACATTACAGAGAAAAAATTTTTTAATGAGTAGCTATTGACTTTCGAGTAATCTAATAGTGTCAGAAATGAGGTAATTACAGTTAATTTCACCTCTTGATTAACAATTGACCAAAATTGAATCTAATTAAACATTTTTCTGTGATTACTGACACTAACCCAGGAGTTAAACAAAGGATTTTTTTTTTAACTCTTTCTCAATAGATTTTGATACATTAGTCCGTCACTCCAAACCAAAGTAAAAACTAACATGACTATAACTTTAGTGTATTAGTTGAAAAACATTCTACATACAGCATCACTTAGACTAAACACTGTATCAACAGACATAAAAAAATGGCAAAACTGTATTATTATGTATTTTTGGGATCAAAATGTGTTCCATTGATTAAATATTATAGAGGGGAATATTTTTTTGACAATTCTATAAAAAAAAACACTGATTGAAACAAGCTTTCATCATACACAAAATTGAAATTGTCCTGGTAGATTGTAATTTATTGAAAAATATTTGTGCATAAATTCTCATTTGTTTAATTGCATTAAAACTTGACTGAAATTGGAAGCAAATGTTAATACAGTCACATACAATTAAATGATCTCTAAAAAGCCATAGAGAAGTCCCTATGCATGCAACTAACACCAAGAGAGTTGATAATAGAGAGAAGTTTTGTGTCCTTAAAGAGTAAAGCAATCTCAGAAACACAAATAACACCCACACGTATCCAACTGCATAACAAGGGCGGAAGAATGAAAGTATGGACAGAGAAAAAAGCACAGAAATGATACAAAATCAAATAATGCAAGGAAATGAGTCTGAAGAATGATCTGATGAGATATTTTTGCTGTTATTTGTGAGGATATGGAAATGAGCAATTTGATGCCAGGGACTTGTACAGTTCCATTCTCATCCGATATACGAAAAGTGGTCATTCACCCAACCACATTTGTTTCTCATATATAAATATCTAGATAAGACAACCCTTTCAAGCCTGTGGTTAGCTCATCATAATCACATGACTGCCATCCACACGTGAAACACAAAATACTACTTTTTTAAAAATATTTTCAGCAATTTACCCACTTTCTTTCTTTGAAATTTCTTTTTTTTTTCTTTTTGGACTCCCCAATAGTGCAAAAAACAACTAATCTCGGCCCACGAATGAAGCAGAAAAATCCCTGACAGTTTTGTTTCTATCTTTTTTTTTTTTTAAATTTAAGGTGAAACACACAACCACACAAAAATATGGGCCCAAATCTGTTAGGATGATCTATGTTGCACACAAAATTGTGCAAAAAAAAACTACATCATTCTAGGGCAGACCTAGCAAAAAATTAAATCAGTGGCAACACTATCCCCTTCCCCACCTCTTTAATGACAAAGTGAGGAGGAAGGGAATGATCACCAACTTTCAGTTTTTTTGGGCACTCAAAAAGAATAATTTTTCTTTTTCTTTTTTTTTTTTGCCTTTCATTAACAAAGTACAGAAAAAATATATGAAATATTTATATTTATAAAATACATATATATATATATATATATATATATATATAGAATATATAAAATGTATTAATTTTTTTTACATTAAGGTGGGGAACAATTCCCTGTGACTACTATTAGCTGTTGTCAGTGTATCCATTCAGTGACTTTTATTTATATTTAATTTAATTTTTTTTTTGGTGTTACAGTCAATCTGGTGGGGGGAGGGGGAGTGACAGCACATGCCATTAATTCACTCAGCGGAAGTGTGGGGGGGGGGGAAAATCCCAGCCTCGTGGGCACACAGCGTTAAGGGATTTGCGTCCAAGACTGAAGTTGCTCGAGAAACTTACCATTCCTCTGTATAAAAAGTTTCCCTGTGAGACCCAGCATTTTGAGAGCAGAAGAGGGTCCAATGCATGGAGAAGGTAAAGTGCAGTCAGAAGGTGCAATTCTCAAAAGGAGGTAATCGATGGGAGACTTATGAGAAAGAGTCAAAGGCATACTTTGGGAGAAAAGGGGGTATACAAAGTTTTTTTTTGGACAACTTGAAAAAATCTTTCTTTCAAAGCCTTTCTTACGTAGGACAAGGGAGTCAAAGACACAATACCTGACCAGCTAAACATACTTGTGCAAAAATAAAATTGCAAAACACTGTGTTGTGCACTGCCTAACATACAATGAATGATCATTGCCATTGTACAACCGGAAGAAACTGTGGCCAACACAATTGCTGTACAAATATATATATATATAAGAGGAAGGCTCAGAGAACACAATCCTTCCTGCTTTGTCATTCCATTTACCAAAACACGGATGGAGCTTTTCCAAGGGCAGGCTCAACTTTTGAGATTCATTTCAACAAGCTATTGTGAAAGCCTAATGCAAAAAAAAACATTCATGATTGCAACACTTTTGCTGACAGACAGATAGGATCAATTTTCCTTCATTTTAGTCACAAAGAAATAAAAAAGTTTGTCCCTGGGAAAAACGCAACATCCTTATTAAAAGTTATAACTTGGGATGTAAGATAAATTTATAAGTTTATGTTGCTTGCAAGCCTGTTTTAAGACATTCAAAATGCATTAATGTTAATTAAATAAATATCATTAAAGAGTTATTAGCTTCTTGAAATAATTAATTTTTATTTTTTATTACTTATTTAGTGCAACTGTAAGTTTTAAGTAGTAAAATTATTAGTGATTAAGCATTTAAAAAAAAGCCAAGTCTTCTCTTGCCGAACAACAGCGATGGTAATTAAGGGTATATCGTGTCCACAACACAATGTTTCCCAATATGTTTTGCCAGTCAGCATTGAGCAACTCCATCCTACACGTAAAACAGCCTTAAAATTTTCATAAAGAAAGGGGCGATAGAGAAATAAAACCAAATTTGATAACACGCAACGTAGACTCAACATTATAGAAACATACCGAAAATAGGTGCAATGGCAAAAGTGAATGAATACATAAAAACTCTATAAGAGGGACATTAGGGAATAAACTTTTTTAAAAAAACTTTATAAAAATGATTGGCAAGAACGAGTCAAATCGTAGAAAATTACAAGCCCATAGCTTCAGTATCAAACAAATGAACAGTATCAACCAACATGGAATAAGCAATGGTTGAGAAAACGGGCAATATTCAGTGATGTGAAAAATAAATTCAGAAACAAAATGCAGTAGATTTTTCTCCTGGGACATAGTACAAAAATTTTCTACCATTTTCTACATGTTTCAAGTGAAAAAGAAACAAGTCAGTCACTTCTGCATGTCCATACACTACCAGTGACATACACAGAAATATATTCCAAAGAAAAATTACAAGAGAAATTCTAGAAGAGTGAGAGAGGCAACAGCCATTTTATACCTGAATGCAGGAACTATATTAATGTTTTCATTGAATGAAACTGTACATTTTCACTGAGGGGGGGTTTATCCTTTCTTTCTTATCAAAGACAACAAAATGGCGCAAAAATGACTGTTGCAAAATTATAATTAAACCTTCAATAAATTAGGTTAGAATATAGAAGTATTACCCAGCTACTCAGTGATGTTAAGAGTAAACTCAGCAACAGGACAGGGATCAACACTACACTTATTTGATCAAGAACCATCTAAAATTAAATTTTAGCAGGCCAACTACAACACCACTACAGAGATAGAATGGATATTTAATTCTTACCATCTGTTCCGGTAATTATGAGTATAAGAGATGACAAAAATTTCAATAAATATATGAAAATGGAGAATAAATTCACTAATTAGCATTTTAACACTTAAAATAACTATACAATATCATTTCACTCTAATAGGTTGAACAAACACCTTTGTGAAAACGGCCATTGAAATATGGTTAAATATGAGCTCTATATCGTATTAGTTATCACCTAAGAGATGAACTTAACTTAAAAGCAATCTATTTCATGTGTATTAGTTTCATATTAGAGTAATTTAAAGTAAACAGTAGAGCAATAACATGAGAAATGAATGAGTGAGTCAATAAAATGCATGGAAAACACGCCAAACGTACCTTCCTCAAGAGCATCATCTCCGTCAGACATTAGCTCGTCGTCTGAGCAGATATTCAGGACATTGACCAGCATTTCCGTGACTGAAAAACCAAAGTTCATCAATGTTAGATGTTTCAGCATTGAAAATACCCTTACACTTCATTCCGTTGTATTCTTTTGATTAAAGAAATCTTCAACCATGGGTAGACTGGCCTGGCAGGGAAATTTTCTAGTCAGCTGCCATATGAATGACGGATATACCTGAATATGCTTATGACATAAATTAATTAAAATATTTGAGCCATAAATTTAATTATCAAATGGTTTGTTGAGACTATTTTTGGATAGCCAGTCTGCTCCTATCTTTAACTCTCCTACCAGTGCAACAAAATGCTTATTCATGTGTCAAAAAACAATGAATGCTTTCACTGAGAGGAATTACTCATGTGCTTGGGACAGCATTTTGTTTACTGCCATAGCCATGTTCGAATGAACAAAATTTCTTCCTCATTCCTGCAATTATGCATTATACCAATTTCAAATGTGTTATTCCTAATTATGAGATTAAAACATGTGCATATTTGGGACAATCATATGCTTATATTCTTCAGAAATATTTTATCATCTGAGTGACCCTCTGAATAGTGATTGCTTACATCACCCTTTGGAGTACTGGAAGTCAAATAAATAAATAATTTACTCAACTATGCTGACCACCTGAGATTCATTTCTCATAACTATGAGTCAATTTCAAAGTTCTTCTAGATAGCTTCCAAAGAGACTTTTTTTTTTAAGGTAATCTACCGGTTAAGGTAGGTTTTTGGATGGACCCAACTATTAAACAAACATTTTGTGACTCCCCACCTAGCAAACTAATCTATATCAGGTCCCTCTTCATCTCGGTGTACTTCTTTCCTCCCTTCATCTCGTCCAACATCCCTATCCTGTTCCTACCCTTACCTCGCTTGCCCAACATTCTTCCCTCTATTACCCTCTTCAACATTCCACTACCGCTCAATACGTCCTTCATCCATTTTTCCTGCCTCCATAGGATTTCTCTCAACAAACCCCTCTCCTCCCCCACCATTTCTAGTACTTCCTCATTTGTTTTCCTTTCAGTCCATTTCACCTTTTCCATTCTTCTCCACACCCACATTTCAAAAGCCTCCAGTCTACGTCTATCCTCCTGCTTCAGCGACCACGTTTCCGCGCCGTACATAGCTACGCTCCATATCAGAGTTTTTATGAGTCTTGTCTTAACATCCCTACTCAACGTCCCCGTCATCAACTCCCTCCTCCTTGAGAAAGCCTCCTTGCCTAGCGCAATTCTTCTCCTTACGTCCCTACCACTTTGACCGTGTTGGTCCAAAACACTTCCGAGATATGTAAACTGTTCTACCTGCTCTATTTTTTCCCCGCCTATTTTAATATTTAGCTTAGCCTTTTTCTTTCTGGAAAATCGCATAACCTTTGTTTTATTAATATTTATTCTCATCCCATATTTATCGCACTGAACCTCCAATTCACTCAACAATGCTTGCAACCCCTTGGCTGACTGAGCAACTAATGCTTGGTCATCAGCAAACCTAACCGATTTTACGAATTCCCCTCCGACTTTCATTCCTACCTCCAGTTCTTCCCATGCCTCTTTAATCATTTCCTCTACATATACGTTGAACAGTACCGGTGACAATGGGCAACCCTGCCTTACACCTCTTCCTAACACTGCCCATCCGGACTCTCCGTTCCCCACTCGCACCTGAGCAGTCTGAGACATGTACAGGTTGCGGATCAGTCTCCTGTCCCTCCAATCCATTCCTATTTTCTGCAATACACGCATTAATTTTTCCCAATTCACTCTATCAAACGCTTTTTCGAAATCTACAAAACAGGCAAAAACGTCCTGATTGTATTCTATATTCCTCTCGACTAGTGATCTCATTACTGCAATGGCATCACGCGTACCTCTTCCTTTCCTGAACCCAAACTGATCATCCCCTAAGTAATCATTTGCCTTACTCTCTATCCTTTTGTTGATGATCCTGAGAATAACTTTAGCTGCGTGGGATATCAAACTTATTGTTCTGTAATCCTCACATGACGAAGCCTTTGCCTTTTTTGGAATAGGAACTAACACCGATCTCACAAAATCTTCCGGCCAGATTCCTTCCTCATAGATACTACGAATCAGTCCATATATGGCCTTCTTCCCACCTTTCCCTAACCATTTCAACATTTCTACAGGAATATTGTCCACCCCCACAGCCTTATTTGCTTTCATCTCCTTTAATGCCCTTTCTATTTCATCGTCGAGTATGCCTGGACCTAAGCTATCTTCTTCTACGTCATGTTCCTTTTCTATGTCTAACCTTGTCGGCCTAAGTTCTTTACCATACAGTGTTTCTATATATTCCTTCCATCTCTCTTGGATTTTTCCTGGTTCAACTATTATCTTACCCCATTTATCTTTAACTGTTAGCACACATCTTGCCTTCTTACTTCCCGATAATAACTTAACCTTGCTGTATAGAGCACCAATTTCACCCTTCTTCTGTAAACTTTCCATATCCTCGCATTGCATTTTCCACCATTCTTCTTTTGCTTTATTTGTGGCCCTTCTCAATTTATTGTTTAACTCTTTGTACTTCATTTTGCCTAACTCTGTGTTTACATTTTTCCATCTTCTTCTCTCATCCATCTTTGCAATCATCTCATCCGTTACCCATGGTTTCCTTATCCTTTTCCCGTTAACGGTTCCTATAGTGTCTTTAGCGGCTTCCAATATCCCTTTCTTGATACATTCCCATTTTTCTTCGATAGTACCCAGTTCTTTACCATCATCCATCATTTTCTCTACAGCCTCCTGATACTCCTTCCTCGTTAATTCATTTACTGATGACAACAAATCTGCTAAAGTTTTAAATGCTTAGAAAATATCATACTACATACTCTTACAGGAGTCAATCTTTCTCTTGAGAAATGGGCTACTAATAGTAACTAATCTTAATCAATCTTGTATCTCCTAGCAAACAAAAATGAGGAGTATGTACAATGTTTTGAAATACACATTGAAGAAAATAGCTCCATGTACACGCAGCACTCTTTTTCTTCATAATTAGAAAATTAAAAACATAATTATTTTCAATCATGGGTTATATCTTAAGAGAACTTTTGTTCATTTCTACATGAGGCTACATTTAAACAATATCATTTAAAGAGTTATTCAACGACTGTACCTCTATGAAACTCTGTTCTTGATGATATTGTGTCTAGGCAAGTTCTTGAGAGTATTGTTCTCAGACTCATTGCAACCAAAGTCTGTATGTATTGACCCATTTTTCACATTAAATTTATTTAAATACAATGAAAATTACAACATTGTGTGTTTTATGAATTATTTCATCAGTCAACTTAGCAGTAATAGTAAAGAGGATTAATTTTGCAAGCAATGTAAATATATTTAATGCACCCCTATGTGGGCAGAGATACACAAAGAAAAGTACAAAATGGCACATTTTTGCAATAAAGAAATTGATCTTGCAAATTGGATCCACCCACAGTACCTTTTTCGCCCACAAATGGAAGTGACCATGTGAAAACATCCATGAAGTTGGGAAGCCAGTATGGGTGAGCTGAGCAGTTAAACTGCCTGATGTTCATCACATTGTTTTCATACTTGAGTACTGCTGCCTGTTGTGCAAAAGGTATCATATGAGCTCCATTGACAATGATAAGAAGAAATGCAAATATGTTTCCATTATTTTAAGCATTTAGCAAGTATTTAGTAATAATATAATTCTTTAACAGGTCTTTATCACATATAACTGACAAATAGATGTCGCCATAACTTTGTGGAATTGTTTAACTAAAAGGAAATGTTGCTTTTTTTTAAAACATATTTCCCCAGAAAAAATGATTTTAGATACACACAGCCTTCCTTACCAAATACAGAGCAATACTTCAAACATGATCATCTAGTTTGATCAAATCATAATGATGTGATCAAAGTAAATAAAATATGAAAAAGTATTCTGTTTTATTGGAAAAAGAGTACAATCCTATGATCTGGATCAAATTTACTGTGAAAAATATAATGCTTTTACAAAAAAAACACCATTCTTTTGGGTGATAGAGAAATTAGGCAATTGTAAAAGACGAAAATTCCTAGTTCACAACATTTCTATGAAAGTTTATAATCATTCATCCCTATCATTCCTTATATTAAATACTTTATATTTAAATATTATTTTAAGGTGGAATCTAAATAAAATCTGGAGCACATAATTGCTTATCGTCAGGCATCATATTACAATTATGCATAAAATGTCACAAAAGAAGCATTTGCCAATCCAGTCGATAGTTCTCATTTTACAAAGGGCAAGAATTATGCTTCAGTTGCATCACTGAAAAAAAAAAATTTACAGTGATTGCTAAATATCTCAATGATTTTAGTCAATCAGAATTAAAAGTATTAAAAAGTCTAAACTATATAAAAAACAGTAATTTAGTACATGTTATGGCATCAATTTACAAAGCAATAAGAGGGAATTTAATTTAATTTGTATTTGTGCATAGTTAGAGAATTAATCACACTTTTCTACTGTTTTTAGTAACACAAAACAGATCCCTAATTCTATCCATGACAGAATGAATTTAGAAGACTGCAAAATGGTAAGATACAGAATCAAATATCACAAAGCAAAATATACTCTTTGAATTGAAACACAAATAAAAAGTCTCAGACAAACAAAGCAGATAGTTAAAACTTGAAACAAAAATGATCATGCCTGAAGACATTACTTTCAATATTAAATTATTAATGGGATGTAATTTTCCTTTCATTTATACATTTATCAAGGGATATGAAACATACTTATTTGGAGGGAATTCTGTGACAGAATCGCCATAGAGAATATCAAACTGGATCATATTTCTCAGAATTTGAACAGCTGTTAATTTTACCAGAAGATGGAGTGCAAAACAAAACTGATTTTTTATGAGAGAACAGATTTATGCAAAGAATTATGTACTCATTCTTGGAAACATGCATTGTCAATTGTGATAAGTATTTAGTTAAATGTCACTACATTACCTTATTATTGTACACATCCAAATAGTTTGGTGCAGAGAAAATGGTGATGAGGGAAGGAAAGCCTGTTGTCTGACTTTTCCTGTACATTCGGTACCTATGGATATTGGTATGAGTTAACACACAAAGAATAATAGAAGATACAGACAAATTGTGGTAGCTACTATAACGAAAAAGACAGATGACCAATGGCAAAAAAAAACACTTTGATATTGATAGTAATAATTAACTGCCTCAGCATACAAAAGAATTTAAGCAAACTTCCAAAATTTTTCCAATTTTAATACACTTGATACATTCCGCTTCTTTCAAAATTACCAAAGTGTATTTAATTATATATTTCAATATTGCATTTACATATGCAAGAGATCTGATTATATTCACTCACCCGGCATCTTGAGCTTCATGTGCTCGTATGATCGATAGAAGGTTGTTATTTTGAAGGAAATCACAGCATGCTGCATAGCTACAAAGAAACAGAAAAAGGAAAACAATAAGTAATCCCTTTAAGAAGTAAACAGTGGTTAACAATGTAAATTTTAAACGCTAAAGAGCAGAGTGGTGGATTCTCATTATTCCTTAGCTCCTAAGACCAATGCAAGCCAGTAACTCAAGAGTCAAAACAGGCTCTGAAATCTGAAAACAACTTGGATCAACGCTGGGCAGTACTACAGAATGGTGTACGAGGTTTTGTACGCTTGTCTACATAACGTATAACATAACAAGGGTATACATAGAATATCAAATAAATAAACACATTTGCAAGCATTTCATAAAAATAAACATATTTGGCACAGGCAACTGTTTGGTTTTGGTGGGCAAACTAGAGTTTGAGAAACTCACTCAAGGGTCCATCATTTGCTATAACTTGTGAACAACAAAAAATAGCACATTATTGCTTACAATAGAATTTTATCAGCCAGGAAATGAAAATGTTATTTAGTTTACCACATTAGAACACAGAAAAGGATTTTATTTAGTTGATGGTTGGCTTAATACCTAGTGAATAGTTTAAACAAACACAGTGGTAGTAATTGGATTAAATGTTAATCAGGGTATGTCACCACGCAAGATCCTCCAAAAACTAATCCAGCTATTCTCAATGATTTTTCCAAAGATGAGGGAAAGATAAAATTTCATAGGCAAACTGCCTTCTTATGTGGCGAGACAAAAATGGAAATATATAATACCATTGAAGAAGTATTATTTTCATCAATCATCATACATAAGGCAATACAACTATTTAAAAAAACATGTGATAAAATTAAACTAAGTTATCACTGTTCACAAGTCTGGAATGATTCTGACCCTGAAGTTGAAAGTACAAAGTACGATTGCAAGAGTTGATGTAACCTATATTAAATACTTATGAAATGCATACATGGACATGCAAATGAATTTCTACATCATTGAGTCCTAAATACAAGGCCTGACTGAATATGAAATTCACACATCAGGGTAGGAGGGCCTGTCATTTTCCCTGAGCCACCTATGGTTTCCCTGGAAGATCTGTTACCCAAAAAAATGACACAGCTTGAGCAAAGCTAAGGGTTCCCAGATGCACTACACAGAATTGAATCCAGGCCCCCTGGTCAGTACTTATATAGTGTGTTTGTGTGTATAAAATCATGGCATTATATATGCTTTAATATCAAAATTTTCACTTTTCTTAATGTGGAATTAGGTAATGTGCAAACTTGATTATTGAAGCAAGATGAAAGGCATATAAGAGACTTTTGAGGTATGGTTGTGGAGAAGGATGGAAAGGGAAACAAATGTAAAGTATTAGACATGGTGGGGAAGGATAAAGGATTGTTGGGAGAAATCCAAAGGAGATGGGAAAGATGGATGCAGAGCATTTTGACTGGTGATGGGATGTTGAAGACTGTAATAGAGGGGTGACTATTAAGCTAATGAGGAAGGGGTACCAATAAATGAACTAAAAACTGGCAGCCATAAATCACAATTTCAGGCATAGACTTACCTATAGAAATACGAGCAGCCCCTTACACTGTTGTGACTGAAATGTTCAGCATTCTTTTCATTTCCGAAGTCTTCAAGAGGATCAGACCAAAGCAGATCGCACATTGGGCCAAAGGCTGGAGGCTCCTTGAATCTGTCCAACTGAAATACAGAGAATACATAAATCAGAACATAGATACCACTCCTGCAGTTCTCCAACAGTATACACTTATTATTCAAATAAATTGTTCACACATGAAATGAATACTGCTGGCTAAAGCAGGTGATGTAGCTAATTTATGTTGGAGAAAAATGGTTAGAGCAAATGGAGATTTTTGGAGGAGACTTATATTGACCAAGGAAACATTTGCATGAAGAGTACTGACGACACTCACACACACACACACACACATACAAAGTTAAGACATAAATCAAAGATTAGTATGAACTTTCACAAGTAGCATAGAGCTGTATGAATTTTGAAACATTGCCTTTGAGGTGGTAGGATGGGTAATGGATTGGAGGCCTCCGAGATTTAAGTTTGGTAAGAATAAACGAAGTATGCTGGATGGTTGATGGAGAAGTTGATTGGTGGAATCTATTAAAAACAAAAAAAATGTGCTAGTTGAGGAACATCACACAGAAGTGAGAATTTAAATGGCAGTGAAAAACTTTGTACCTCTCGAAAAGTGAAGAATCAGGCGTGATATTGTGGAATCGAGACATAATGAAAACTTTGTTGCAATTTTCCACAGTTAAAACTTTATTGCCGACCATGGTTTCGATACACTGTATCATCTTCAGGATCATCAGGATCCACCTGAAGATGATACAGTGTATCGAAACCATGGTCGGCAATAAAGTTTTAACTGTGGAAAATTGCAACAAAGTTTTCATTTTGTACCTCTCTTTCTACCAAAAGTTACATTTAGGCCAAAGTATATACAAGGATATATTCGTAAAATATGTAAATATTCAAATTAGCACTCATATTATGCCCATGTTTGATGCAGAATGATGACAGAAACTGTTGGCTGCAAAGAGTGAGAGGGAAGAGAACAGGCTTGGACGAATATACACTGAGGAAGGTATACCAGAGAACATATCTAACTTTCTAAAGCGAAGCCATGTCTTTGACATCCTGGTAGGCAAGAATGCAACAACAAGGGTTCTGGGTTTTATTGTCAAAATCATTCGGGTATAAGTCACTTTTAGTTTTTTAACTCATGTGGACATTTTAATTGCATGATATTTACCAGTAATCGTAAAAACCACAAAAATATGACTCCATCGTAGAAGTTGTACATATGGGAATTGGGTACTTGTGATATCCATTCCATTCCGATGCAACTCCGATGAAACTATTTATTATAAGAGCTATTTTAAGAATCAAGGTACTAAATCAGTTCAACCACGAACACTATGTGAAAAATATCATGCGAATACAGAATAAAAAATTTTATTTCTCGGGGTGAAGAATGAACATGCATGAATTTAGACGAAATATTCGAAGGGAAATGCTTGAAAATCATACGACATCGATTTGGAGAGCAAGGCCCAGAACATTCAGAAGACACGTCTTTCGGAGCAGCATTTTTCGACTGCGAACACGTGGGAAATTGAAAATCTGGGAAGATTTATCGCCGAAAAACTTTTCCCTCCAAGCTGCAGCTCCGCGACAGGCCACCTTCCTTTTGAGAAGCAAGCGAGGCCGTCAATACTTAGTGCCTTGTCGACTCGCAATTCACGACCCCCCGATGGAGCCTCAGATCCACGACACGTCTCGAACATGCGTCGCATGACTCGTATTTCCCACGAATACCTATAGAGTTCTCGCTACAGGAGCGGACACGGAATTTTTGCGACGGCGACCCCTCCCCTCCCAAACCTGGCACTGCGGCGTAATAGCCATACACGTTGATAGATAAACGATAACGGTGATAGATAAACAACAAAAATAGATAAACGTGTTCTCGGTGATTTACCTTAGTAATTATATTTAATGAAATACTTCTAAAATTAATAAAAAGAGAAGTAGCTACACGATTGGTTAATTTTAAACCAATCGTATGGAAGGAAATCAGCTGGGAAAGAGTGTTTGGCTTAATGTACCCCTTCAAATCACTGGGATTAAAAAAAATATTGCAAAAGGAACATAAAGAACACAAGTGATTTCCGCTAATATCTTATTTTACCGATTTGGGTTTCGACATACAAAAATATCAATTCCAAATGATTTGGATTTTGTCCTCTGTAGATGACTCATGGATTCGAAAACCGGGTCATGAAAAGTAAATATAAGTGGAAATTTTAATTTAATAACTGGGCCATGAAAATTAAATGTTAGTAGGAACTTCCCCTAAATTTCTACTAATGTTTAATTTTCATGACCCGGTTTTCAACTCCTTTTGTTATATTCAGGTGACAAAATACACATAATTTGACATTTGAATGTTGTACGTCGAAACCTGGGTCGTGAATACAAGATATTAGTGGAGATTTTCAGCGTTCTTTCTGTTCCTTTTCCAGCATGGAAAATTTCAATAACGTGAAGCCTCCGATTGTAAGATTAAAAAAAAAGAGTAAAAAAATCACATTTAAAACAAAAATTTATTCTGGGACATTTTAAAGATTTTTTTCCTCTCAACGTTTCCATCGGAGAAATGAAAAACACTCCACAATATTTAATGAAAGAGCCTGACCCGTTTTGATTCAAAAGGAAAAGCATTACGAGGTTACAATGACTCAATGACTGTTCGGTCATTGGCTCAACGGCCATTGTAACTCCTTTAAGATATCATTTTATGCATCGAAACCGGTCGGGTTCTTCGATGAAGAAGCGTGGGAAATAACATTTTTTAAAAAACTTTTCTTTTATTATTATTTATTTATTTATTTATTTAAATTTATTATTATTATTTTATTTATTTATTATTATTTTATTATTATTATTATTTAGTGCCATTCAAGTTTACGGTCCCGGTATTTTTTGTTTACATACAAATGACAAAGTGTTTTCAATTTCTTCTGATATGCGACTGCACAAAGTACCTACACGCCCGCCTACCATCAATTATATTTTACGTCAACTTTTTCCTCCTTTCTTCATTCATGGGGAACTCGACCTCTGCGCCCTGCAACCACAGCTGCTCCAGGGGGAAGTCGTTAAAATACTAAATGTCATTTTCGGCTTTTTTTAATCCCTCCTCTGTGAGGCTCCGTACGACATGAATCCCCCCTCTCTCTCTCTCTCTCTCTCTCTCTCTCTCTCTCTCTCTCTCTCTCTCCATATTGCATAATTAAGGACACTATTGTTAATACATGAAACAGGTACTTTTAACCAAGAAAAAGCGCATTTTGTGTTGAAGGCGTTGCTTTTCACCAAGTTTAACTACTGATCACTTAAATTGAAAGTTAGTGCGGAAAAACGTGCACCAACTTTTATTGTGGTGGTATTTTCCCCCGATGCACGCCTTGGGTGTATTTTGCAGACGCACAATACATAATACCGTAAAATGAAACCATATTTTCGACACTTTTGACGGGCTGATAAATGCTTAAATAATTCTAAAGCGACAATTTCATCAGTCAATTTGCACAATGCGTTCGTCGGTGATAATTGATAATTTAAAATGGTTGAAATAATGCAATGCAATAAATCTTACGTAATATTCTGACTGGCTCCCTCTAACTTCCCAACCCCGTAAGGAAAAGTAATGGAATGGAGCACTCCACCTTTCCTTATAGCCTTACGTAATTTAAGGGCAGTCCTCACAGGCTCGCCCGTGCGGACGCCCGCTGACTCTTCACCCCCGAAAGCCTACCAACCGCTCTTTCGAGAGGCCGCGGGGGAGTAAGCGGGGGTAGCGGCGAGGGAACCGCCAGTACCGTCGACGGAACCATGAGGAACGGCGGCGACGCGGAGGGAGAGTGGACCCGGCTGGGGGAGTTCCGGGTCCCTTGGCCGAGACGAACGAATCCTCCCCACTCCTTCGCGCTCGAAACGGTCTGAGAGGAAATTTTTAATCAAACCCATTCCATTAGTCGTGACTCGACTCGAGCTGCACGCACCGCGGGGACACATGGCGCGGGGCGGGGGTGTGGGAGGACTCGGGGAGGGACGGAGGCTTCCTTCCTCCTCCTCTTCCCTCCCGCCCCTTCACCCTCCGGCGGGCTTCCTCTTGCGAGGATGGAAATGGGGCAACGGGCATGGCGAGGCTGAGTCGAGGAGGGAAACGAGCGAGGGAAAGGGCGGGCCGGAAAAGGGGGAGGTTACGGAGAGAGAGAGTCTTGCCACGAGAAAAAACTAACACTTTGGAAGGGCGAAAAAAAACAATTCTACGAATAGGGAGGGAATAACATGGTAGTGGCAGTGCACCAGTTCCCCCTCACCCCTTCCCACGAAGAGGATTAGCGCTGGCAACATCAAAGGGAGGGAAAAAAATGGAACGGAAGAGAAATAAACCTTCAAAAAAACAAGAGAGCAGGCGGAAAAAAAAGTGAACGTATCCCAAGAGATTACACACTGCAAGAGACCCTTATCACGAGATTGGATGTAGTTAGCAAGAAGTTCAGAACAAGGGCAAATGGAGCCAGCAGCCCGTTTTCAGCAGGGGACGCCATCTCCCGAGTTCAACATGGCGGAGGGATATAAAAATATACAGAGTTCATTATGCTACAACGAAACCATGGAAGTGCAATGAAAATCCTGCGCTCAGGAGGGATTACGGATTTTCAGAAAAAACCGAGACGAGGATGCGAGCGACTTTTGAAAGATAACGGCCGCGTAGACACACTAGTGGAGTTTTCATTTGATTAATTGTGCTTTGATTAATGCTTCAGACTCCGGAAAGGGTTTACTTTCATTACATTTCGTCGACGAGGACTACAGAAACACGAATGCGAGATTCGGAAGTAGATCGGGATTCCGGCGGGAACTCGGGGAGTCGAATGTAATAATTTTGAGAGCGATCTTTACGAAGGAAAACTTGGATCAAGTCTGGCTTAAAAAAAACTACCTTCATTGTAGCATACGATGCGATTTCTTTGTGATTTTGGGGCGTGATCCCTAAGAAAAACCGTCCCATTTTGCATAAACACAGGACGAAAACTTTAAAACAGAGCTCATGTCTCTGCATTAGCCCTCAGCACGAGCTTAAGTGGCAGTATCCCTTTTTCCCCAAGGTCCCTCCCTGCATTCCCCAAAAGTTTGACAAGACGAGGAGCAACACTAAAGGCGTTCGCCCCAAGGAACAACGGAACCCGAACCTTAATGCTCCGTGAAACCAAGTTTGGGAATGAGGCTGATGGTTGGAGCCCAAGAGTTTTCCAAGTGTGGTGCTTCATTTGCTAAATATAAAGTGCACACTTCATTTAAAGTAGTGGTCCGCTATAAAGATTGTCGTCTGGTCAAAATAGTTTGAGAGTTGAGGATTGGTACACCGTAGGGTTTTAGGGCTCCTATTTTTGGAGACGGTCGCATAATTAGTACGGGGGTAGGGCGCCGGTGAAAGCGAATTCACGGATATCGCATCACCGTTCGCCCACTCCGCCACCGGCTAAAATCGCGAAGCAATTTCTTCAATCCACTCGGCGAAAGATTCGAGACGTAAATTATGATTATTACACGACACCATTTGCCAAGCGTTAAACAGAAGTCATTGCCAGCGTAGTTTGGCGAAAAAAAGAACACATTTTATACCAATGTGCACGCGTAAAAAAGTTATTAATACCTAACATTACGCAGTCATTCGAACAGATATTATGAAGAAGACTCAATTTTAATGGTGAATAATGGCCAAACACTATTTGGAATGAATTGATTCAGATTAAAAACCGTCACTTACGCATCAAACTTACCGGAAGAAAATCAAAACAAAATTTTTAATGAAGCTTAATATCATTAGCAGCGTCATCTCTTACATTAGTATTGGATTACACGATAGGCCAATACCAATAAAAAAATTAACTCTTCATTGCATGGTGGAAGTCTAAAAAAACACCTCATTTCACCCATCGCAGGAATCAAGTTCGAGTTATTTGAAAGGTTCGAAGCACTGCGAGCACAGATCACTAACTATAAGAATGCAAACCACCCAATGAAGGAAGAAAATTCACAATATTTCCCCCAAATCCAGGGTCGACTTTCAAAGGTGAACGGGTGGAATCCAGTCAAAAATTGAAATATATTTAGTAGGAGGGAGAGGGAGGGTGTAAAGTTGAAAGTGGGGGTCGGTCAATGTCACATCACAACCAAAGCGCCACCACCTTTCGCTTCCCTTACCCGAAAAACCCCGACCCTCCCATCTTATATTTTCCACACTCCATCTCCCTGCTACATAACCAACCCCTCTCATCTGTTCTAAGGCTACATATTCAACTTCTGCACGTGAACGAAACTTGTATCTACTGATGCCGCAAGTCGGTGAAACGCATTGTACCTCAAAATAAACTCTGTGGAAAATTACACTCTTTTTATTCGGATATAACAGTTTTGTTCAAATAAGATGTATTCAATGCTCGGCAATTTTGAATAATACATGGGAACCAAATAAAAGGAACAGCTCCCCATCCTGAATACCCTCGTACTGAATGTATTGAGATTTTTAAATCTTCATAAAATAACGATTGTCCAATGAAAGATGTTTGCGACCATAAACTTATGATCATGGTACTTGACCGACTCCTATGTTGCTGTGATCGGAACTATTCATTCCTGACGACTGTAATAAATAAAAAAAAGAGTGCAACTTGTTGAGGAATAAGAAAACATTACTTCATCGTGAATTCGAAAAACTCCTCCGAATTGAATTCCAATCATTCATATGGATATTGTGCAAACATACATTTTTGGTACCCTTCCAATGCAGGGCAACGAGAACTGAATCAATAATTTATGAACACGGATGCTTGGAAAAACTGAAGGAAATTACGAAGCATGCATTAATTTTGCCGCGATGATTTTGGGGATATGGGCAGACAACGGACTCTGGTCACAGAATCACTGTTATATCTCATTCCGACCACCGCTCCTGTTAAAAGCAAACATAATTGCTATCATCCAACGGGTAACGGCTATCTTTTCCCGAACCACGGGGTGAGTTTGACGAAGCAATCCTACAGGAGAAGGCTCAACGCAAGTAAGAAAGAAATTACGGCTTTATCTATCCATCTCTGTAGACAAGAGCCGTAATCGGAGCTTTATGAGTAGACCCTCTTAGTTTCGCGCGAAAGTAGATATACAGGTACCCGTTCCTCCGTATGGCAAGTGAGACAAAAGGTATTGGAAAATCCGCCAACTGTGTATAACTAGGCCTTACACAGTTTTCCTCTGGCATGCCACCACACGATCTCGGGAGTCGGGGGACGCCAAAGCAGTCATCTAATATATACTGCCTTTGAGTTGAATAGCAAGTAATTTACGAAGATTCCAAGAGACGACATTTGCACCAGTCGATTAGTAATACGTCCCAAATCTGTCAGTTTAGATCAATTTACCATTACTCAGTCTACAATATACGTTCATTAAGGATATACCTACCAAACAACGAAAGCCACTGGCAACATTTCCACAGAGATGCACCGAATCGCCCCAAATTAAAAAAATCTATTAGCCTCTCGAAGCTGAACTTCTTGACTTTCCCAGTAAGGTAATCATACTGTTATCTCAAGGATGGCAAGCCGATAATTCTGACCCCGAGCAATGACTGCTGCCCTGTTTTTAATAGAGTTGATTCGAGAGTCGATTGCAAAGCTCACTGATCAATTTTAAATTGAGTTCTCCTAGTCGCGTCCGCTGCATCAAATGAGGTCGAGACGGACGTAAGGGACGCAGTGTGACACTAAAGTACAGTAATGTTAACCGTTTATCTAATTGGAAAATAAAGTTAGCCTACGAAATAAATTAATTTCTTAAAAAGTAATATAGTATCGAAATGTTATGGTTCGCGGTAGTCCAGGGGGTAGAGCGTTGGACTACTGACCGGTGGGAACGGGTTCATTTCCCGGGAAAGCCTCTCTGCGCACCTACAGCTCCACCCAAGCCGTGTGATTTTTTCGGGTTCCAGATCTTTCTGGGAAACCATAAATGGCACAGGGAAAGGCACTGACCCCTCTGCCCTGATGTGTGAATATTCACACACCGTCGGGCTTAGTACTTGGTGAACTCTGCCATCACCTACCAAACCGAACTTCTGGTTGATTACTGTGTTTATGGTTTTTTATCGAAATGAGAACCTCGGCTGGGAAATGCTTGTCGTAAACCAAACAAACCATCAGGTTTTGACGTCGCGAAGTACTAATCAGGTTCTTGGCAGCGCTTATTGCTAAACATATGCAGTATACGCTTCCGTTTACTAAAATAAGAAAGCTGACAAACGCGAATACAGTTTCGAGAAAATTCTTCCAAGAGGCACTGAGCAATCCGAAGAGTTTTCCTAACAGTTCAACTCGACGGAGAATTGGTTCGGGGACCAAATGTGGTCGGAGGGTCGAGGGACCTTTGTCCAAGGCGACAATTTCATTTCGCGTCCAAACCTCCCACATCTCCCGTAGCATTCGAGAGTTTCCAGTACCGGCCTCTTATCGC